>JAMPIV010022159.1:0-217825 GCA_024509875.1 Oreohelix idahoensis | reverse complement strand
AGCGGTTGCAGCAATCAGCAGCGTCCCCCCAAGTTGTTGGTTGAGAGTAAGAGAAAAAGTGACTATGTATATTTAATATAAACATTGTTTTTTTATTTTTTATAAATTTATAATTTATAATATATAAATATTTATATAATCGATATATTATTATAATAATAAATAATTTATTAATTATCAACAACACCCAATAAATTTAAACATTATAATAAATACGGTTTATGTTATTACGTTTCGTTTTTTTCGTTTTGTTGTCCACGTAACTCGATCTCCTCGACGCTTTCCCCGCCTTTCCCGCCCCCCCCCCACACTTCGCGCTCGCCCGCCCTTATGTTGCTGTTGCCCACTCGCGGGCCCGCGCATCGCCCGCCCCCCGGGCGCGCCGGCGCCGCCCGGGGACGGACGGCCGCGCCTTGGATCGGGCCGCCCCCCCGCGGCTCGCCTTTTTAGTTCCCTTTTGCGGGTTGCCCTTTTTTTTTTTTGCGTGTTTTGTTGAGGTTGTTTGGCGCAGCCATTCGACGCACCATACACGGACGCAATTAGCCGGAAATTGTGACGGTGAGTGATGGTGGTAGAGATGTTTACCCTTGTAGGATTGGGCCCGGCGATAAAAGTTGGGGTGGGGTGTCACTGAGTAATGGTAGGAAAAGAGTGTAGGTTTGGTAGTTTTCTGAACCCAGGTGGATTTAGATGTTTATAATCATTCTTCTTGGTGCCAACGCCCGCCCGTGGAGTCGGTTAGACGCCGAAATAACCCCCCCCTAGAAAGAATGTCCCTTCTGGGCAAAATAACCCGCCGTTAATTCTAATAATCGTCTATCGTTCTACACCGCCGGTTTTTATAACCTAATACCTATCATTGATTATTATAACAAGTTTCTATTTTATAACAACCATGAACTACCCACTAATAAAAAGAATACCCGGCAAACACGACCAGTAGTATGTAAAGTGGCATAAAACAATGTTTTTTGATATATTGGTGGGTTCACCTTATACTTTCGAATAATCAATCACCTTTCACTTTACAAAGGATTGTTGTTGGTTTTTTTTGATATTTGATTGTGGGGGCCGCGGGGGGGTGAGGGTGCAGTTGGGGTGGGGAGGGGTGGTGGTTACCCAGTTGTTTTATGTTAACTGTCTCTGCCTCTTGTTCGAGGATGTGAGAGACTCGAGAGAAGGATCGGATCGGTACACATCTCGTGTGCTGTTGTGTCTTTTCGAAGTTATAGAAAAAAGGTAAAATGAAGGAGGTAAAATATTGTTAAAAAAAGGTTATTTCGCGCCGCGGGGCGCGCGCGCGCGCCGCGGGACCATACGCGCCGGGCGCGCGGCCGCGGGGGCCCCCCCGTGGGGGCCCCCCCTATCCCCGAGCGGGCCCCTAAAAAATCCCTTAAAAATGTGAAAAAAAAAAATAAAAATGAAAAAGCCTTGTTTTTATATATTTTTATTATAATTTTGAAAGACCAAAGGGATCCCCGTTACCCTCGTATGCCTCTACGCGTCATCAGCGGGGGTAACTTGGCTTTTGGTGATGTTATGTATAAGTAAAGTAATGTAATTTGCCCGAATGTGGATGATTAAAGACCATTTGTATTTAGTTTTGCCGTGTTTTGATGAGGATGTCCAGGTTGGAACTGGGGTAACGGAAGTGTAGGTTTGAGGGGGGGGGCATAGAGAGGTGGGGGAAAAAAATAAAATTCGAGAATTAGAGGGGGGTAGGGGATAGGGGGAATAAAAAAATTAGGGGGGGGGTATTGGGGTGGAGGTAAAATAGTAACCACCCGCACGCAGTTCGAGGGGTAATTATGTGGGGAATACTTTTGTTATTAACGGTTACCGTGGGCTTGTGCTTGTGGTTGGTTGGATTGTGGTAAGGTTGTGTGGGGTGGCTGGGTGGGGGTGGGGTTGGGGGGGTGGGAGGGGGTGGGTTTGGTTGGTGGGTGGGGTTTGTTGGGGTGGTTGGGGGTGGTTTTCGGTTCAAGGCCATCCACCACTGAAGGGCCTTCCAAGACTTCTTTTAATCCTTTTTAATAAATATTTTTTTCTGATCATTTTTTTTCTCCATATCGATTACGTAGTTCCTCGCTCTACTTACTCATCACGTGATGAAAGGAAAACAGGTAAGTCATGATTGAAGAGAGAGAGGAAGAGGCAGAATGTTTTTCACGACGTTTATATTTTTTTTGCCCAATTCTTTACTTTGGGGTTTGAGAATAAAGTTATATTTTGTTGGTTGGTTTCTTGACGGTTTAGAGGGGTTGGGGGGGGGGGGGGGGGGGGGAGATGTGCAAGCAACTAGTGCAAGGATTTGCTTGCCTAGCAAATGCTAACATACCAACATGGTTTTTTTTTTCATAATGTGAAGTCCATATCATTGATAACATCAATGCTATTTTAAAGGGGAGAAGGCATATTTACATGTAGGAGATACTAAGAAAATTTTTGAAGGGGAGTGGGGGGGGGGGTGGGGGGGGGAGTAGAGGGGGGGCGGGGGGGGGGGGTGGGGGGGAGAATAGAGGAATCAGGGGTGGGGGAATGGGGGGGGGGGGGAAATAATAAGCAACCACAAAGACAGAGATTTTTAGGAGGGGGACCTGATTTTTGGAGGAAATTTTTTTTATGTTTCTTGGAAAAAACCAGTCTCTTTTCACTCCACTTCTTTTCACCATCGCTGCTTATTTTTTTTTTCCTTTTCTTGTTTTTTGTTTTTTTCTACCATAGAAGATGTATGAGTGCATCACTGCCAGGCTGTCCGCAGTATAAAAGTCTGTGTCAACCACGTGCTTTCCTGCAGCAGTTTCCTGTCGCAATTTCAGAAAGGGAGAAGGAATCGAAATGGGGATAGAAAAAAGAGTACGAGGAGGGGGATGAGGGGGGGGGGAAGAGGAAGAGAGGAGAGGGGGCAGTAGACAGGCAGGGAGGGGGTGAGGGGGAGGAGGGAAAGGAAGGGAAGTAGAAGAATGAAATGGGTAGGGGAAATTAGAAATAGGGATAGAATAATGAAGAGGAAAAAGAAAGAAAAGAAGAGAAGAAAGTAGATAAAGAATGGGAAGAGGGTTTATCTAGGTTAGGAGTAAAACTTTCATAAACCTTGGGTGTAGAGAAGAAAGGTCATAGTAGTTCTTTTCTTTGTTTTTAGTAAAGGAAAAGAGGTTATCAAAAAAAGGGGTTATTGTGGGGGGTTGGAACAGGTGGGGGGGGGTTAGAGCCAGAGGGTTGAAAAACAGTGAAAGATTTTCTTTCAAAGATTGATTTCGTTTTTGCGAGGTGGGTATGAGGTGTGTGGGTCTGGTATGGTTGTATTACACTGTAAACACTCGGCTATTAATGGACGGTAACAAGACATTGGAGTTTGAGTTTGTTTGGGATAAATTGTTTGTGGTTTTGTTGGGGTCGGGGACTTCATAAGTTTTTGAGAGTAGATCAGACGCTGACGTCAAGAAGGTTAAGAAGAGAGTAACGAGAATATTTGTATGACCTGGTCTACTTATAAGTGTTTATGTGAGACAGATAATCCACCCCCCGCTTTTGTAGGAGTTTTTTTCGTTATATTTTACAGAAATTAATAGAAAGTAATGCGATGAAGAAAGAGAAGCCGTTACCCGAAGACATGTAACCCGGAATTGTAATAGTCGGACTGTAGAATCGAAAGAGAAAACAGTAAGATAGCTTCTAAGATTAGTCATTCTCTTTGGGTGCTTAGAATCGCCTCTTCATGACAAAGAAGGAAATAGTTGAGAGAAAAGAAATAAAGAATTAAACAAGGTAAAGAGAAAAGAAGAAAACAGGAGTAGAAAGACGTAGTGTGATATGAGTGCGGCAAGCATAAGTTCATTTTAGAACGTCAGACCTTCTCTCCTAAGAAAATACTCGATTAGACTGAATTCAAAGACCGTAATGAATCCTCAGAAAGACAAAGACTAAGAGTATAAAAGATCTGCGAATAGAAGACAGAGAGGAAGAAAGAGATGAAAGAAAAAAAGGACTGAGATGTAATTTGCTCTCTACGAAACGGTTTCCCTCAGTGACAAGAATAGAAAAATAAGAGTGAAAGAGGAAGAAGAAAAGGGACTAACTATTAGTTCTTGAAGACAAAATAAATAAGAGAAGAATAAAAGAGAAAGTAAAAAAAAAATAAGAAGTAAATACACACAAAAGAAAAGTAACAAGAAGAAAAAAACCTAAAAAATAAAATAGTATTGAACATAGTGACAGAAAAATATAGAAGAAAAAAATGAAAACAAACCAATAATTGAAATGTTAAAGGCTTAGAAACCAAACAAAAACATGATAAACAGACAAGACAGTTCTCGGGGTAACAGAAACTTATATAAAAACCAAAAGAAAGAAAAAGATACGACGTCGACAAACACAAGATAAGAGAATTGAAAAGAAGAAGAGTAGACTAGTAAAGAAGTATTAACAGTAAAAAATAGAAGTTTAAAAAAGAAAGAAAAAATGTAAAGAAAAAATATATCTAAGATTACAAGAAAATAGTATATAATAAAGAGAAAAAATACAATTAAAATTGCATAACGTCACAAAAAAAGAATAAAACTCTAATAATAAAAAAACAAAAAAAATTAAAAGCGTAGTAAAAATATGAATAAATTGCGAAAAAGAATGTTAAAAAACAGAACATACAAAAAAAAAAATTAAAAAGAGAAAAACAAACTGTGAAAAACTACAATAATAAAATAAAAAAAAAAAAAAAGTAAGAAATGTATTAAAGACAAGTACATAAATAAGAAAAATGTGAAAAAAGAAAAATGAAGACAAGGATCATACCGATCCCCACCGTTCAACAAGCATCTAGTTACTTTATCCCCCCCCCCCTCCCTCCTAAAAAAAAAAAAAAAAGTCTCTTCAAACACAGCTCTGCCTGTCATGAAGATCCTAAATGAAAAACAATGGTGATTATAAAGAAGATGATCTTCAGACAAAGAAGAAGAAAAACAAAAGGAAAGACCTCACTCGAAAAAGAAGGGAGAAATCTGACTAAAAAAAAAAATGACCAAGGATAATAGTAGTACCAGACATCCGATGTATATAGATTGTCTTGAATTCCAATCGTATTGAAAGATAGACATAGAGAAGAAGTAACTTTGAAAGATGTAGAGACTATGTAGACCAGTGTAAGATGTCCTTAAAAGTGTACATGTAGAAATGAAGACTACAATAACGCATTTCTTAGAGGAAACATAAGACGCTCCGTAAGCAAAAAATGAAAGTAACCGAGATTTAATCCCCTCAAAAACACTAAAGATAAGAATACAATCGTGATCTAGTAAGGAGATTACTTATAAATTATTAAAATAAAAAATTTGCGTACCATTTTTCGATTATTATTGAATAATGAATTTCAGGGAGAAGAGAATGAAGAAAGATACCGGCAAGGGGATGACAAGAGATGGGGATAGGTGGACGGGGGTGGAGGAAACTGATAAAGTCTTGGGCGAATGGGGACGGTGGAAGGGGGAAACCAGGTTTTTGGGCCAGGCGGTAGGGGAGAAAAATAGAAAAGGGTCAGATAGAAATCGATAAAAGTAAAAAATTATTAGAAAAAGATAATATGACATTAAGGAAAACAGAATCAAATGGGTATGAATAAGAAGGGGGGTAAGAAGATAAGAGTAAAATAAAGTAGAAGAGAATAACGGGGAGCGTGAAAATGAAAAGAAGAAGGATGGGAGGGAAGGAAATATGTGATGTTATGGAAACCCCAAAGAATGTGCTGCAAAAAACACTAGTGAAAACCATACTGGTACCCCTACAAAAGAACCACCCAAATGTGGGAAGAAGGAGAGTGATATGAAATAAGGATAGAAGTTGAAAGAAAAGGTGCAGTCTAGGGGGGACAGTGAAGGAATGAAAAATCAAGTTGGTAGGTGGGAGATGTAAAAAAAAATAAACACTTCAACTGTGGGGGGGTTTGCAAATAACAACGAAAACATCATGAAGCTCAATCAAGATTACAATTTCAATAACCTAGTGTGGGGGGTGAACAATATGGTAAATTCAAAAGTCTAAACGATGTAAGGTTGATTTGGGGTTATCTCCCTTTTGGGTGCATTGTAAAGTATCTAACAGGTAAAACAGGTGGGGGGGGGGCCTTGCGCAGGTTTCTTTACGCGAGGGGTTGAAGTTAAAGGGGGACTTCTCGGCAGAGCCGTTGAGGAATGTCCTGGTATGGGGAAGGAGGGGAGGGAAGAAGGGCATTGGGGGGGGTGATTTTAATCGGGGTCAAATTTTTGAAGGATTGGACTGCTTGATTTGAGTTTTTCCCCAGGTGATTATCTGTGCAGTTGGAAGGGCAGAGAGTTCCCTGTAGGATTTCCTTGTCTATGTTTCTGTGGATTCGGTTACAGGTAATACCGCGACTTTTTTCCATTATTACGCTTTTTCGGTGGCAGGGCAGAGAACATAGTTAGAGGGAAGAGAAGACAGAAAACGGAATAATAAAAGCGCACCCCATGACCGCCCCTTACAACCCGAAGGCCCCCCTCCCCCTCCCCCCAGTCTCCGTGGAGAACCCTGTTGAAAAAAAAATGAAAAAACGAACCCCGGTGAACTGCCCTCCCGAGCCCCCCGCAACCCCCTTGACCCCCCCCACCCAACCACGTTTCTGTTTGGATAGGGTGAAAAACACGTGTCGTTTGGGTGGTGGGGGGTGGTTGAGAGGAGGGAGGAGGGTGGGGGGGGGGGTTTATACATACAAGGTGTGCCCCTCCTCACGCTTGGTCTGGGAAAGGATACAACGCCCGCTCAAACCCCCCCCCACTGGTGACCCCCCCCCCCCTTGTCTGGTCCCCCCACCCCCCCCTCCTTATTCTCCCCCCACCCCCCCCCCCCCCCACCCCCCCCCCCCCCCCCCCCCCCCCCCCCTAACTGACCCAGCCCATAGAACCATTTTGAAGGGATGAAATGAAAAAAGAGTAAAGAAAAAACTTTTGTTATTTTTTTGTTCTATGGTTAAAAAAACTAAAGGGAAAGAGACGAAATAGAAAAGATATGACAATTAAGTTAATCAATAAAAAAATGATTATAAATTGGTATGGCGCAGGGTATGGGTAATAATTAGGATCACGATTCGAGTATTGACCTAATAACGGGACGCCGGAGGATACGCTGCATGCTGAATTTGAAGAAAGATGTTAAAATATAGGCATTGGTAAAACCGAGTATTACCGTGGTGTAATTTTGTAGTTATATTAGGTATACGTAACGAAGGAAATTATTATATTTTAATTAAGTGGCATGGGTGGTGTGGCCGTAAATTTTATAAAAGATATTTAAATAGGGGGGAATTTTTATACGGTACCCAGCCGGGGGACGTGCCCGGGACGTGACTAACGGTATGAACGACGCGTAACAAGGTGAAGTGTTGCTGGTTGCGTAATTGTGTGATAATAAGCGACTTTGCGCTATGCCATTGTTAATGAACAACAGGCCGTTCCTTCACATTCCCGGCGGAGTCTCGCCGGCAGCGCGCGAAAGTCCGAGTGCAAGTGATAACCTAGGCTTTATAATTATAATAAAAGAAGTATATTATTATTATTATTACCTAACTCACCTCAATGTAAGTTTACTAATCTTTTAAACTACATCAGTATTAATTCTACTCATCTACCCCCGCCCTTTCACCCCGATCACCAAGATCCCCCCTGGTCACATAACGCACCCTACTCCCTTCTTTCAATACGGAAACTCAGAAGACGATGAAACAAACGACACAAAACGTCCTTCATACCACGATAGTCCTAGTATGTCTTGGGTTTGGTGCCCCTGGGAAACGAATTACTTTAACGCTCCCTCCGCACGAGAACATTACGGGCCTCTTAAAACGCACCGAATTATCGACCTTCCCGCTGAACTATCCGACATACGCTTGACGACGGAACGAAGAACTCACCCCCGACGAATCGTTCGCACCGAAACTACCGCACGTAGCACGTACGAACCTAACCGAGGACGAGAACAGAACTGCTTCACGCGAGTGCATAGCCTCGCAGCGCACGGCGCAGTGCGCTCATAAAGCGGGACGGAACGACGGTGGTCTAAACACGTAGCGCCACGGCCAATCGTCAGACGGCCGCGGAGTGTGTGTCGATAAGAAGGTCACGGGGTGCACGAATGCGCGCGGCGCGGAGCGGCGTCGGATTCCAAACCGAAGACTACGATTAAAGAATAAGGCAGGAGAAAGCGAGACGAACGTAGGGGAGAGAACAAGTGTGGAAGCAGTAGGAAATAGGGGTAAATCTCTATTTATGTTAAACGCGGTGGCCTGGGTGGTCGTAGATGATTTACATACTAAACATAAAACCCGTTGTTGTTGTGTCTTTTGTTGGCTTTTTTTTAGCTTCTGTCCGTTATTCCTTGTTTTTTGCTCGAAGTGGGCAGTGTACGCCGGTAGGCCCACGCATAGGCTTCCAGGATTCCTAAATCAACGCAGGATCCTGGATTTTTTAACTGTGGATTTGTTAGTCTTATTGTCCTTTTCGTCTTTATTTCCTATTCCGCTTTTTCTACTTTCGCTTTGGCCCTGCTTTGTGCCTGGTTTTGATTTCTTTTTCCGGCACGGTTCCCTCCCCTGGCGTAGAAGATCTTTATAGTTTATCCGTTAAATTCTCACCAGAAATTTAATAAAATCGGCAAGATAAGGAAGTAATTTGGGAAATTCAGGAAACAAATCAGAATGATGATAATAAAAGAAGTTAAAGAAAATACAGGAGTTATAAAGAACTATTTCGCTTTTTTTTCCTCCATTTGTGTGGTGTTTTTTTGTGACGTACGTCATCGCAAAGTGGTTTTTTTTTGGTTATTGTTATTGTTTTTTTTTAAATTGTCTTTTAGTGTATTGTAAGAAGTGATAATCGCTGAAAGTTTTCGGAAAGTTACTCGAATGTGTCTGTTTTATAAGTTAAATACCTTACTATGGAGGGGTTGTTACGTGTTGCAGCGGGGTTTTTTTATTCCGATACGAAGGAGATAGTTTTAAAACTGTGCTTAATGGTGAGATAGTTATCCGCTGCTGTAGATAGTTGTAGCTATCCCTTATTGGGATTTTGTTGGCGAAAGCCCCGGAAGTATAGAGAAGCCCAGCCAGGTTTTGTCTCTCCCGCAGATTTTGTGTCTGTTCTTTGCTCGGGGATAGCCCCCCGACTGCGTGAAGCCCCTCCCCCCCACCAAAATCAAGCTACACCCCCACGTCCCCCCCGCGCCCCCCCCCCCCCCCCCGCACGGCAATTTCCCCCCCAGTCACGCCATCACAAAAGACCCACGCCCCCACCCCCGCCCTGCCCAGGGTAGATTGGCAAGTTCGGCCCGTCCGGAGGATTGGGTTCTTGCATTGAGGCAAGGATACCGAAAAGGAAAAAGTGATCCTATACACATAAAAAAATAAAGCTGAAAATAATTAAATATGGCGCAGACCACAAAGGCTGAGAAACATAATGAGCCACGCATGTATATACAATGGCAAATGAATAAAAGAAGTATTATTTCGGACCATAGTAATAATAGTGAAAAATATTTAAGGATCTTTGACTTGTGCAATAGTATTAAATTTAAAAGGGCGAGAATAAGAGTTAAGGCTAAACAATTATAAAAATAATGAAGCTCGAATAAATTGGAAAAAAATGTAATGGCAAAGGTTATGGCGAGAATTGTTTCATGTTAGAACAGGCGATAATGAAAGGAATAATTAAGGCAAAGCCATATAAGATATTATCGAGCGGAAGCAATTTTAGGCGGCGGAATAAGAAAATTGGAAGTCAGATTACACTTTAAAATAAAATGGCTCAATAATGGAAAAGATACTAGAGCGATAAAATAGAGTAAAGAAAAAATATAAGGAAGGTAGTTGCAATAACTAAGGGCGAATGTTGTAAGGAACAAAAAGATGGGTCGAATAGAAAATAATTGGCAAATCAGGAAAATTAAAATATGAGCGCTTCTAAAATAAAAAAAAATTAATGCAAGGCTACGGAGCAATAGAAAATGAAATTAAAATTGATAATAATGAAAGGCAGGGTAAATATAAATGTGTTATTTTAATTAACGTAGTAGGAATGGCGAAGGAATTGGTCCAAGGGACAGATTTGGAAATAAATGTGAAATAGAAAAAATAAATAATGATATGGAAAATGTGCACGCGGACCTGGCTGAACATTAGAGACATTAGTGGAAAAAAGAATTGGCTGGGCAAATGGTCACGGTTACAACGATCTGGCAAAAAAAGTCAAAGATGTAAATTAATGTAGTAAACGTGGATTTTGCGTGGGCGGTACCCAAAATTGTTGGAAAAAAAAAAAATATTATATATAATTTAATAATATATTATGATAAACTAAATTATAATAAATCTAGGGAATTAACCTCATCATAAAACAATAAGCCTAACAGTAAACATTATTGTATATATATTGTTTTTACATAAATTTAAATATCATAAAATAGAATCGGACCCATTAAAAATAATCATAGAAAATATAATATTAGTACAGGATAGCATAATTTTGTATTTAGATTAATGAAGTAACGATTTAGTATATATTAAAAATTTAAAGAATGTAGTGAAAGTATATTGATGGAATAAGAGTAAAGGAAGTTGAGAATAGCGATATATAACGGTTGGAAGAGAGAAATAAAGGTTAGGGGAGAATTGTGATAAGAGCAATGTATTAGAAAAAGTATTGTATAATATTAAATTCATAGTGCTGTTATCAAGAAAATAAGATAAGTTTAAGGAAGTTTAAATGATATTTAAAATAAGGAGTGGTAAATAATGGGTGTAGGTAGTGTCAGTGTTTTTAGGTAGGGACTGTTGGTGGTTAAAAACTGTCTATTGGGTTGATTCTAGTCCAGCTGGGGGATGGCTGCAGTCAGTCTAATTACGCTCGTGTTACACCTAGGCACCCTCCCCGTAGCTCTCGCCCGTCGACGGGTCGCCTTCAGAAAGAATGAGCCGGCCGCGGGCAGAAAATGAACGGAAAAGAAATAAGGTGAACGAACCAACGGAACAAGGAACACGTAGTGGAACCGAGGGCCAATAATTATAATTGGGTAACGTGAGGGTGGGGGGGCGCTCACTCTTAGTGGGGGAACTAATCACCAATTGGTAACGGGACTGTCCATCTAGTTGTGAATATAATTAATATTTTAATATTGATTAGAGGCCCTATTTGTATCTGTATTTTATCTTCTCGGGATGTATTTCGGATTATTTTGTATAATTTTGTTATATTTTATATTATATTTCTTTTTTTTATTTTTTTTATAATTCATTTGTTATTTTTTTAACTATGAAGCTATCGGGTGCGTTCTTCCGATAATTTTCCGAAAAATCGAAATAATTAATCCAAACGTACCCAGGATTCCGACTGGAGCAAGAAAAGATAGGTAATTCGAGAAGTATTAATGAACCGGGACAGGAGGAAGTTGTCTTAGTGTCAAATGTCTTCTGTCCCTGCCATGTATAGCGCTCGGCACGCTTGTCACAATCGTGGGCGCCGGGCCGAGGGGGATTTCCCGTTCGATGGGCGGGCGTCTGGAGTCTTGGCTCTGTTCACATGGTGGCCCCAGTGGGGATGCTTGGGATTAATACATTCGGAGAAGTCATATGCTGTGTATTGGAAGGAAGATACTTTTTCTAGGAGATACCTTGTGCGATGTTAGTACATATGGGTCTTTTGGTTCGCTGTCTGATTTCATTTTCAAGTCGCTATGGGCGTAATGAGGATTATCTATTATAATATGGATGTTTGTCCAATCCTCTCTCGCCTCAATGACATTATTTACTTGTTTCTGTAAATTTTTTTTAGTATGTATTGTTTTATTGTTCTGAATATATAACCCATATTTTTGGAGGATGTAATAGTAAACTTTCAACAAACTCACACACAATGTCGCACTTTTATTTTGTTGTAATATTAAGGTGTAGATAATGAGAAAAGTTTGAGTGGGGAAGAGTCATAGTTGTTGATGGTCTAGTTGCATCAAATACGAGGAATGTTGTAAATAAGTCCCCAGATACTGTCGCTTTTCGGGGAAAAAAAAATGATGATTTTAATGGGTTTGAATATTGTTATATAATTTATGAGGGTTATAATACATTAATAACAGAATATCTATTAATTATTAGGGGGTATAAATATTAAATAATATGTTTTTAAAAAAGGGGTGTATTTAGTTAATATTTGAATTAAAGGGATTGTTTGGGGGGAAATATAATATATATAAAAACATAATTTTTTGGGTGGAAAAAAATTTGATTTATAATTATTTGTGTTGGGATAAACCCAAATGAGATATAATAAAAATATATTTTTAAATATAAATTTATTAAAATTTAAAATAGATAGTAAAGCTTGCTAAACAAGATATATATAGGTATTGTTTAATTTGTTATAATTTATATCTGTTCAATATATAAATAGATTTAATTTGGGTTTGAATGTTTTTAAAATTATATGATTATAGTTATGGAAACATTGTATATTTATCGTTTTTCTTAAATATAGGTGATAAAGTATGTAAGGAGGTGGTTTAGTTTTACCCGGTGAGTTTAAATAGTTAAACATGAACATATTAATAGGGGGTAATTGCCCCTATATGTGGCTCGACAGCCATCCAAATAGATTAAAATCCCCTACCGTATTTGTTACGCGAATGGCAGAACTTGACGAAAACGGGTTGTCTTTTAAAACTATATCAGGCCCCATGAGATCACCCTAAGATGTGTCCGCGAAACTACTGTGGTGTGGGTAATTGTTTTAACCCCGCCCCTGCCCCCCCCAGAGAATAGAATTAATGTATATAAAGTGTTTGATTGATGATTAAAATAAAAAAAAGTATTTTATAAGAAAATATAATTACTATCGCCTATGGCGCGCCCACTCCCGCCATGAGACCGCCCCATCATCCGTGCACAGAACCGGACCCCATTAGACGCCCGCCGCGCACACCGCACAACAGAACCCCCCCCTAGCCGCTCCTAACAACCATCGACACACCCACCCCCTCACCTCGACCACGCAACTATAATGCCCTACCCACCCCCACCCACGCCCAAAACCAAGTCTAATGGCCCGACATCCCCACACGCATCCTCACCACACACCACTAACACACATACCAACCCTTCCTACCCTCTACCACTGTGTTCCCGTCAAAACCACCGCAGCACACACCACCGATACAACCATTCACCAACACCGTCCTACACCAAGGGGGTTAATCAACAAACTACCAAAGTAAAGAACAAAAAAGAAAGGATCAACAATTACACACAACGCACCCTCTAAACGCCCGAAACAACCAGCTTAGAACCCGTAAATCCCCCCCCCCCCCATAACAAAACCTACACACAACAAACGAACCACAACAACTGCCACACAAACACCACAAACAAAAAAACACAAAAAAACAAAAAATACAAACCCACCCCCCAAATATTAAGCTACCAATCTAAAATAATCATTACTGCCCTTTACAATCACCACTACTTGGGCCGCAAAATTGACTTTAGGGAAAAAAACACTAAAAAGTCAAAGCTGTCAAGAAACATCATCTTCTTGTTTTCGCCCACCTCCCCCACCCCCCCTGTCTCCGATGTCTGCCCTACGCATTATTCTCTTTGCTACTTTGACTCGCCAATAAGCTTAGTCACAAGGTACACTCACCCCTATCATTGAAGAGTCTTCGTAATTTTTCAGACAAATAACCCTGTTCCCTATTAATGCCTCAAATAACCGCAGCGCTCAAATTAAGGAATCCGGCCTCCCGCGTTATGTATCTAATTGCTTCCAGAGCAGGAGCTTCGGCAGGGCTGAAAAGAACGTCATTCTTGGCAGCCGGCCCCACACTCCTACCAGCCGCTGCGAGGGCTTGCACGTCATGGACTAGCCCACCGCCTCGTCCCCCCCACCTCCTGGGGTGGAGGGGGCCAAGTGGGGCCCGCCCTCGATAACTTCGGGGTTGCCAACCATTGCCCAAGATCTCACTTATGGATCGTTTTCTGCCCAAAGATTTTAACTCTCTCCCATACTACCTGTACACTCTCTGCTGAGATCGTGAAGGTAGTGGTGGACAAACTTTTTATATGGATATCACTATGCTTAAAGAAAACATTCTCACTCCTCACTCTTCTCTCTTTTTATCGGCACTTATTTTCACATATTCGACATCTCTCAACTGTTTTACTATCTTTATTATAGACATTCTGTATCACTCAAGCACTCTTCACTTACGTACTACTGCACATTCCTTTTCTCTGCATATCTTGATCTATTCTTTTTCTCCGACACTATTATTTCCTCTCCTGTCTATCTTTCCCCCGCTTGTACTTTGTCTCTTTTTGTCCTGTTCTGCTATTTTAAAGTAATGATTGATTAACACGTTTTATCTTTCTGCTGCTGGGCACACATCACTCTTTATCGTGTGCTCCTACAACTCCCCCTCTCGTACATCTATACTACACGACTCTCTTTACATCTTCTACACTCATCTATCTCAAACCTTACTACATTCGCAACTTACTCTTATCTTACTCTCACCTTTCTCAATTCCCATTTTTTCTTTCAAATCTTTGATATTCTTTTCTCACTAACAACAACTGTGCGTCTATTGATCACATACTGTTTGGGCCACACGTCACACAGTTTACGTGATCTATCTTCTCAATTCACGTTTGTCTTTGTTCGGTCAGACGAATGCGTGCTATGCGGTCGAAAACGACAGTTTACTGGTCATGTTAAGGTACTCTCTTCTGCGTAGACTTCGTCTTTTTTGTTTACTCGGTCTCCCATCTTCACTCTCTACTACTAGGTCTCTGCTCTCTAGCATGGGTGAGGCATCTTTACTCATTCGGACCGGTACCCGTACTCCATAACAATCGTCCGCCTGATCTTAACTGCTCTCGTCAGTATCTCAGGACTCTCCATTACTCTCTCTCTCTGCTCTTCGGAACTTTCTGTCGTCTGCGAATTTGTCGAGATGCTCTAGCTTAAATGTTGTCCTTCTTTTTTAGACTTAAGTTGAATTTTCTATCCTTTTCTCTCTATTCTTTTTTATGTCTCTCAGAGTTCAGGTCTTTCTCTCAAGGAGACGTCTTCTCATAATAACTCTCTATGCAGTTTATTCATCTCTCTGTCCGTCTTAGCTCTATTGTCTTCTCTCTCTCTCTCTATCAATTCTCTTATTTTCTTCTTTGGACTTCTCGCTTCTCATCTCCTACTAAGCTCACCTTCTTCACTCCTTCCTCCTCCTCTCTCAGACCTCCTCTCTCAATCTCCTCGTATATTTCTCCACTTCTTTGGCACGTACCTCTTTATCTTTTTTCTCATGTCCCTTTCCATTCACGAAAAATTCTCTTATTTATATTTCTCATTATTCCCCTTCTTTCTCTTACGTATTCATCTGGCATAGCATCAGTGTTCACGATGTTACTCTTCCCCTTTTCTCTTTTTTTTCTTTTTTGCCCGCTCTTAAGGTCCTTTTTACTTTTTCCATCGTTCTTTTCTTTTCGAAAGTCCATTTGTTCCACGCAGTTCCCCTATTAATCCTGCCCTTTCCTCTATCCCCCTTTTCCCTAACCTCTCCCTTTACTCTTTTATTTTTTAGATCTCTTTTCAGAAATTACAATACTCGAGTAACTTCCTTTTCTTATTTCTTTTCTCTTATTTTATCTTCTCTTCTCGCCTTACTTTTAACACTCTTTCTTCTGTCTGTCATTGTCGTAATTTTCATTCCTCTTTTCTCCACTCCAGTCTCTTTTTTTCACTTTCTTCTTTTTTTTTACTCAATGCGCTACCTTCTTTTCCTTTTTCTTTTTCTTTAAACTTTTTTCCTTTTACACTTAAATTTCTTTTTCCATTTCCGTTTTTCCCTCTTCTTTATTCTTCAAATCCTTTCTATTTTCCTTTACAAGCCCCACACCTCACCTTCTAGAATCTCTTTCTCTTTTTTTATTAAACAGCTTGTATATCTAACCTCTCATACTTCTTTTTTCCGTCCTCTTTGTCTCTCCTTCCCATCCACATTGAGTTGAGTCTGTTCCCGCCTTCTAGTCACATCTATACCCCTTAGTTCACACAGTTCTCGTGCTGACTACCGCATTCTTGTTTTCAACATGTTCTACATCCCTATGTTGTACCATCACTAGTGCATCAAGATCTTTTGTGAGGTGTATGTAGCTATTTTCGAAAGCGAGTATGGCCTCGTATTGGTTAATGATACTGATTTAATAAAAATGTGGGGTTTGTCAAAGACAGAGACGGTACAGAGTATTTCGACGATTTAATATGTTATGCCAGTGAATATATATTGGCCGTTATTACAATGCATTTGGAGCAGCGTCCCAAGTACCAATAAACGGTATGTATTCGTTCCACTTCGCCTTTTGTGACATTCATACGTCAATTTGATATTACCTTTCTGCGTGGTCTACAAGTTCTACCCCAGTGTTAATCTTGGCCAACGTAACCTGGCGTTTACTCCAACTATATTCATATAACTATTATAACTAATAAAAGGCACGCAACACACAGTAAGGGCTAACTGTTCTATTTCAGTTCCACATACTTTCGCAGCCGTGACTATTGAGTGATACCAGTATACTTCTCTGCCACTGAGACCGCACACATTGTGGAGAGTAATATTATTTTATTCCTTCTCCAACACTATCATCACATCTTAAAAGACCTTACCCTACACTACGACTTTTACAATCTTATTTAAGTAATTGATATACCTTGTATTTGGTGGAACTATATTACGATGTTGAGATTATGCATAGTAAAAATCGAATAACACGCAGTTATTATTGAATACTTGTATAACGTTACCGTGTGCTGGAGTAAGATGTTACCATTAGATTCATCATCATCATCTCATCTCATCCCGTAACCCGTCATGGGTCGTAGGGGTGCCATGGTGGAAGCATCAGCAGACAGGGTCCTCCACTGCTCTCTATCCTCAGCAATGCGTACAAGTGTGGAAAAACCGTGTCCTGCCCATTCTTTGATGTTATCAGCCCAGGATTTTCTCTGCCTTCCTCTTCTCCGTTTACCTTCGACTGTTCCCTGAAGGATCGTTTTCGAAAGAGAGTCATGACGAGTTACATGCCCAAACCAGGCAAGCTTTCGACGTTTCACTATTGACAAAAGTGGTTCTTGGTGGCCTGCATAGGTGTTTATCTTCTCACTAACATAGACATTTGTTTTGTGCTCTTTATAGCAAATGCGCAGAATTCTTCTATAACATTTATGCTCGAAAGCCTGAATCCTTCGCTCTGTATCTGCAGTGAGTGTCCAGCCCTCACACCCATACAAGAGAATAGATAATACAAGTGATTTGTATAATTTGATCTTCACAGGAAAACTGATGTTACTTTTCCAGATCATATTCAACCTTGTCATGGCAGCTGAGGCCATCTCAAGTCTTGTCTTGATTTCTTTACTTGATCTTCCATCACTACATATAGTGGACCCGAGATATTTAAAGGTGCTAACTTCTTCTAACGATTACCCATTTAACGTAATGTTGGTCGGAACATGTTTCTTATGGCTATTCACCAATATCTTGCTTTTTTCTGTATTAATTTCCATCCCATATGTTCTTGTTACTTTCTCCAGTCTAGAGGTAAGGTCTTGAAGTTCTGACTCTGATCCAGCTATCAGATCAATATCATCAGCAAAACGTAGGTTGCACAGAGGTCGGCCTCCAATCGATATTAGATTAGGGTACTTTAACCTGTACTATACGGCCCTCTGTGGGTCCATGAAATTATTATTGATTCTGTGTACATAACGCAAAATGTCAATTTATTTAATTATCTGTTTATGTTCATTTTTAAGTGAGAAGTGGTTCATAACCTTCACCGGACAGTCTAATTGGAACAATGGTAAGAAACATTGCATTAGACGTTGAGTGAGAAGAGGTTCATAACCTTTACCGGACAGTCTAATTGAAACAATGGTAAGAAACATTGCATTAGACGTTGCCAGAACATACAGAATCAAGTGTTTTGTTGTGCCGATAGGCAGAGTGGTTAGAGCGCTGGTCTCGAGGCACAGTGCCGGGTTCGACTCACAGTATCGACACGCTCCAGCCTACACTACTGTAAGCGGGTGCCTGACTATGCTCTTTAGTCATCATAACCCTGTACTCCAAAAGGAGCATAGGCCTTCAACAAACACATGCCAAGTCCTCCTGTCACGTGCCATCATCTCAAGTTCTTTCCACGTTCTCCTCATCATTTTCACCTCTGTTTCCAGCTCTCTTCTCCATGTGCTTCTTGGTCTACCTCTGCCTCTCTTGTCCTGGGGGTTCCAGAACAAAGACTGCCATGTAATGCTATCAACAGGTTTCCTCAGTGTGTGTCCTATCGATTGCCATCGTCTTTTTCTCATCTCTTGTTCCACTGGCACTTGTCTAGTTCTTGTCATCAGTTCGACGTGGGTAACCTTGTAATACCATTTTGTGTTGGTATCCATCGTGTTGGATTCGATTTCTCTTGATCTCCATATATTTCCCAACGCAATGAAAGCTCTTCTTGCTATTTGTATTCTTATTTTGATATCACTTTCTGTCTCTCCAACTTTATCTATATTGCTGCCAAGATACGTTTACGATTCTACATCTTGTATTGATACTTCTTCAAGTTCAACCCTGTTTTCATTGCCTGCATTTATTCTCATTATCCTTGTCTTTTCCCTTTGTATTTTCAGACCTAATTGCTGTGACCTCTCATCGAGTGTTTTCAATTTGTCCTGCATCTGATTACGGTTATGGCACAGGAGAGCCAAGTCATCAGCAAAATCCAGATCTTCCAACTGCTTAGTCAGAGTCCACTGGATTCCATTTCTGTTGTGTGTTGTCGATGGTCTCATAACCCAGTCTATTGCTGGTAAGAAAAGAAATCGAGACAAGAGGCATCCCTGTCACACTTCTGTTCTTATCCCAAATGGTTCTGTAAGCTGTCCTTCATGAAGAGCTCTGCATGTCATGTCTTCATATGTTTTCTTTATTAAATTAATGATCTTCAGGGGAACTCCATAATGCTTCATCAATTTCCAAAGTGATTCTCTGTCTACACTGTCAAATGCCTTTTCGTAGTCCACAAATCCGATGTATAGTGGTGAATTCCATTCCAAACTGGAATAGTGAAATCTCTAACGTCTACTTTCCCATTCTGCTATGGGACCACTTTTTTTAAGTTTACAGGTGTAAAGAGCCCCTTAACAACTTTTTTTCCCGCCAAATTTAACACCCCAAAGCAAAAAAAAAATTCGATATTCAGACGTTTAATTTTTTTTATTTTTTTAATGTGTGTGTACATCGTGATCTGTGGAGTTTAAAACATTATATGTTGAAAATTTGCTTACCATTTACTGGTTTCGAACCTGGTTTTCCTGAAAACAATGAAATAAGAGGCTTTTATACATTGATGTAACAGTCTGCTTTTTGATAAGATCTTTAATGGTGACAACTCCAAACAGGTTTTATGATTATGTTATAGAAAACAAATGACATGATTATGTTATAGAAAACAAATGCAGTAAGAATACTCAGAGCAAGAGGTAAATATGGAGGGGAAGGAAAAAAAGGAAGGGGTTATGTCATATGATCATAATGAAATGATAGTGATGGTAGATAGATGTTGTGATGTTATGGTATGTTGGTACAATGTGCTGCCAGATGTTGTGATGTTATGGTATGTTGGTACAATGTGCTGCCAGATGTTGTGATGTTATGGTATGTTGGTACAATATGCTGCCAGATGTTGTGATGTTATGGTATGTTGGTACAATGTGCTGCCAGATGTTGTGATGTTATGGTATGTTGGTACAATGTGCTGCTAGATGTTGTGATGTTATGGTATGTTGGTACAATGTGCTGCCAGATGTTGTGATGTTATGGTATGTTGGTACAATGTGCTGCCAGATGTTGTGATGTTATGGTATGTTGGTACAATGTGCTGCCAGATGTTGTGATGTTATGGTATGTTGGTACAATGTGCTGCCAGATGTTGTGATGTTATGGTATGTTGGTACAATGTGCTGCCAGATGTTGTGATGTTATGGTATGTTGGTACAATGTGCTGCCAGATGTTGTGATGTTATGGTACGTTGGTACAATGTTCTGCCAGATGTTGTGATGTTATGGTATGTTGGTACAATGTGCTGCCAGATGTTGTGATGTTATGGTATGCTGGTACAATGTGCTGCCATCTGTGCAGTTTTTGTCCGTCCATTCTATTGTACGACTGTTCAAAATCAGGATATTTTTCTAGGACAAAAATGTGAGTCAGCTATCCAGCATCCTGTCAGCTTTCGTTGGGTTATGTTAGTCAAATTTTAACCAGAATACTTCGTTTTGTGTTTGATGGATGAGTGTATTTATATATTTATTTTTTTTTTAAGGTTGACTTGTTCATTATATTTTGTCGAAGTATTTGTGGCTTAAATTTTCTACAAGTTTTGATGAGAAAAGAAATAATACAAAGGACAAGAGTAGATAGCTCTCCAATGTAAAATGTAAAATCATCAGCTGTACATTTACTTCTCCATTTACACCATCTTCCAACACTCACCATTCATTACACAATTTATATAGAAGTAAATAAAGAGGATATTTTAATTGTATTCAATAGCTTTATTCATTCACTAAAGTTGAAGTTGAGTTTTGTTGAATTGTTATCACAAGTAGTCACACAGCGGGGTGGCACAGTGTTATGATTAAAATTCATAACAAGTGTGTCAATATCATTAGGTAGCTCGACAGAGCGCCTTGATTGTGTATTTTATACGGGGTCATTTAGTAGTACAGGAAGTGACGTCATTGCCTTGGTGTAGATTGGCAGACGTGAAGACTAGAGATGCAGAAGGCAGATATCGTCTGCAGTCTCTTCGATATGTGTATGCCCTGGCGAGTTAACGCAAGTGTCTGAGCTGTTGAAATATTGATATCATGTTCTACATCCCTATGTTGTACCATCACTAGTGCATCAAGATCTTTTGTGAGGTGTATGTAGCTATTTTCGAAAGCGAGTATGGACTCGCATTGGTGAATGTAACTGATTTAATAAAAATGTGGAGTTTGTCAAGGACAGTGACGGTACAGAGTATTTTGACGATTGAATATGTTATGCCAGTAAATATATATTGGCCGTTATTACAATGCATTTGGAGCAGCGTCCCAAGTACCAATAAACGGTATATATTCGTTCCACTTCGCCTTTTGTGACATTCATACGTCAATTTGATATTACCTTTCTGCGTGGTCTACAAGTTCTACCCCAGTGTTAATCTTGGCCAGAGTAACCAGGCGTTTACTCGTATAACTATTGTAAATAATAAAAGACACGCAACAGTACAAATGGGAACCTCAAGCCGTGATCCTGAAATTAATCTCGCGCAGTGATGTCTGGAGAATTTTTTCAAGTTGATGGACTTCATTTTCTGAATGTGCAGAACTTTATTTTGCAAAATGGCGATTGGTATCGGCCTCAAGCTATAATTCCAAGTTTAACCCTGATCACTGAAATGTATCTGAATCATCATTGCTTGAGCCAGCGGTTGATGCCAGGAGGATTTTTTTGCAAGATAGTCAGATAAGTAAATGTATTGACTCATACAGTGTGGGACTTGAAGAATCTAATTTGACAGGGTTCCTTTTTTTACATGTTATATGTTTATGTGTATCTGCATGTTTGTAGTTAGGCGGGTTGGTTGTTGGGACCTATGAATTCACCATACCTGCTTGGACGGTTGTGAATTAGGGGGCGTTCTTTAGTTTTTGCATGTGATTTTTTAACTCAAGGGGCCGGCAAACGCTGCTTTGTGTTACTACCTTGAGGGAATTAACCAGATTTATTATTTGTCTAGCTGTGAAGGTCCTGTAATTTTGTAAGTTCGTTTTTTTTCATCAAGTTAATTGTAGTTTTATTTAGTTATTCTTCATTATTGTTTGTAAAATTGTTCATCTAATCTTGCAATCACTCAGTTATTAGATGTCATATATGTTGTAAAATCGTGCTTGTATTGTCACAAGTGTGGTAGAGATAACGTTTTTTCATTTTTTACAATTCATGCATTTCTGCCTTGTTTAATCATTGGTATTATCTTGAGTTGGCTCTTTCACTGTATCCTGTAATCTTGTTCGTATCTTTAATTTTTTGTTGTTGCTCCTACTATAACATCTATGATCTCATGTAGTTGATTGCTTTTGAGTGGCGAAATAATGGTTGCTAATATTGCTCACATTTCCATTATATAATATTTGCATTTTTGTTGGACAATTTAGAGTCACAATAATAGTGAATTATGGTTACCATGGAATGTTTTGTAAAGATTTGAAAAGAATTTGGTTTGGAGCGTGATGCTTTGAAGACTAATGCAGCCAATGAAATCAGATAACAAAGACGCTTAGATAGAGAGGAGAAGAAGAGAGAAGAAGAGTTAGCTGAGAAGAGGAGAGAAGAGGAATTAGCTGAGAGAAGAAGAATTAGCTGAGAAGAGGATTGAAGAAGAATTAGCTGAGATTAGAAGACAGAAAGAACTGGCCCTTGAACAGGAGAATAAAGGAAGAGAATATAAACTTGAAGAAAAAAATTACAACAGGCTCAAGCTGAAATAAAAGCACTGCACGAACTTGAGGAAAAGAAATTAGCCTTTGATCTAAAAATGGCAGAACTTGAGTTGGAAAAATTAAGAATTCAACATCAAGAGATTGATCCAGAAAGTTTTGAGGCTGGAAAAAAGACCATGCCTCTACTTTTAAACTTAATTTGCCAAAATTTAGTCCTAATGTAGATGCTATTTCATGCTTCTTAAATAGATAAGAAACATATTGCCAAGAGTTTAAGATTGAAAGAGCTACATGGCCCAGTAGGTTGATGAGTTTATTTGTGAGTGAGGCTCTTACTGCAGTCTGCACCATGGATGATCTTACTAGAAATGATTATGATGCTATGAAAGCTTTGTTGTTAAAGAAGTATCAACTAGATGAAAATGGTTACCGATTGAAACTGAAATCATTGTTGCCTGGTTCAGCTAAAGATTTTTCTGAATTTGTTTCATCAATTAAGCTTTGCTTTTCTAGTTGGGTTGATTTGTCAAAAATTGAAGAAACTTCTGATGGGTTGGCTGACTTAATTTTAAGATACAAAGGGCTATCTTCAGTCAGTGGTGATTTTTTATCCTTTTTACAGGATTGAAAGCCGGAGACATTGTAAACTGTGGAAAATCTTGGACGACAATACCAAATTTCACATACTGGTAGGAATCTTAGCAAGAATAACATTAAGGATTCATTGCCAGTGGCATCTGCTAGAACTATGATGTCTTTTTCACCCAGACAAAGATCATACAGCATGGATAGAAACTTTCGAGTAAATCGAGATAATAATAATGTATCTTTCAGGGGGAGGTATAATTTTAATAATAGGTCACAACAACATCAAATAAATTTTAATTCATGTGATGATGGATATATTCCTCAACAATCATCTTTCAGATCTAATGGGGATCGGAACAGAGGTGGATATACTTTCAAGTCAGGCAGAAGCCAAAGTTCATTCTACAGGACCAATGACAATAATTACAATAACAGAAGTTCTCAATAGAACAATAACTTAAGACAATCTAGAAATCCTGAACGCTTCAATGCTGCTGTGCATCAAAGTGACAATAATACAGTCCAAAATGCCAATGTTGTTTCTCATGCGAATGCATGTAGTGTGAACTTGTCCAATAGTACTAATGGATCTAAATGTAATTCTTTGTTTCAGCCGGAGGGAGTACTGAGGCTTCTGTGTGGGCATCCTTTGCTAATCATGTCCTCTTATGATGGGACAGGTTCACTAGTGTTTAATAGGGGTTTTGTAATTAACCAACTTGTTTCGTTGTTCAGGGACACTGGATGCAATACGGTTGGGGTGCGAAGGTCGTTAGTGGATAAATCTGACTACACAGGCAGAGTGGTTAAATGCATTACATTCGGGGGCACAATGGAATACTATCCGACTGCGGAAGTATTCTTGGATACCCCTTAATTTACTGGAAGAACTCTCGTGTGCCTGTTGGAAAAACCAATTGCAGGAATAACCTTGGGAAATATTCCTGGACTTCATGAGTGCACTAATGAGAATATTTTGAAATGGGAACTGCAGACTTTAATCATGGCAAATGCTGTCTCGACCAGAGCTCAGTCTCGGGCCCAAGTGAAGGAACATGTCCATAATGATATTAGTTTAGATGAGGGGATGAATGATGAAATAGATACTGAAGAGGTGGTGATTGATGAGGGGAAAAAATGAAGGAGAAGGGGAAAATGATGATAATTTACAGATTGAGCTTATTGATAAGGAATCATTCATTAAAATGCAGAATGATGATGATTCTCTGAATTAATTTTTTCATGTTGCCAAGTTTGATGATGTGGTGGTTACAGATAATGCTGTACACTGGTACACATTAAAGAATGGGATTTTGATTAGGAATTTCCAAGATTCCACATCGGAACAAAACAAATTCTGGTACCTACTAGTTTCTGCCCATTTGTTTTATGACATGCTCATGATATTAATTGCGCCGAGCATTTAGGGATTGCCAGGACGAAACAGAGAGATTTGTCTCATTTCTTTTGGCCTTGGGTGACAAAAAATATAAAAACTTTTTGTCGCACATGCAAAATTTGCCAAGATGTGGCAGCTAGGCGCTCCAAGCATGATGCGCCTCTCCAGGCGTCAGATATATTATTGCGTCCTTTCGAAAAATGGCGATTGACCTTATTGGCTTACAACCAGTCACGTCAGCTAGAGGTCACCGTTATGTGCTTACCTGCATTGATATGTGCACGCGCTGCCGAGAGGCTATTCCTCTTAAAACAATATCTACTGTAGATGTTGCTGACGCGATATTTTTAACTTTCAGTTGTTTGGGTTTTCCCGAAAACCTACTATCGGGTCGGGAACTCAATTCGTCTCTGACGTTATGATTCAAGTAATAAGGGAATTTGATATTAATCGATCTATTAGTAGTATATATCACGCCAGCTCAAATGGTAAAATTGAAAGGTTAAACCTTTGCCTTAACCAAATGCGAGGCTAGGTTACTGCGAAATACCCACATGATTGGGATAGAGTACTCCCAGCGGTGTTGTTCGCCTATCGGGAAATACCTTACGAACATACTGGATTTGCGCCATTTGAATTAGTCTTCGGTGCAAGCCAAGAGGACCTATGTCTAATTCTAAAACAGTTATTGTTTGGAGCAGACATGCATGACGATGTTCAAACCTCTTACCAATACGTAGTTAACTTCCATGAAAAGATTATCGACGCATGCCAGATAGCGGTGGGAGCATAGGAAAAGGCTAAACTTAAGGCACGATTATTTGTTAATCAAAACATAACATTACGCCAATTATGGCCGGGTGATGAGGCATATGTGTTGTTACCTAAAAAAGATAATAAATTACTGGTATTGTGGAGAGGATTATATACTGTTCTTGAAAGATTGTCAGATGTTGACTACATTATGTCTATTAAAGGAAAGGAAAAGACCTTTCATATCAACATGCTGCAACAATTTCACTCTCGTCCTCCACTTCTTAGACCAGTCTTTGAGGCTGTCGATGAGCCCAATGATCGTCACTCTTTCTTATTTGTCATACATGAAGAGTTATCTGTATTACCCGATGGTTCTGAACCACTTTTATCTTTACCTACTTTATAACTTTGGTCAACTGAGAGTTGGAAAGATGTTTCTATTTTGCCAGCTCTTGTCTCATATCAGAAAGAACAAATTTCCTTGTTTCTACAATCTTTTCCTGATGTGCTCACGGATTTTCCTGGGCATACGAATAGTATTGAACATAATATTCTTCTTACGGATTTCAAACCAATTAAGCTGACGCCTTATCCTATCCCTATACATCTTCAATCACAAGTCCAGGAAGAAATAAAGGATATGATAAAATTAGACATAATCTCTCCGGCTCAATCTCCATACAGTTTTCCTATAGCGTTGATTAGAAAGTAAGACAAATCCATTCGGATTTGCATTAATTTAAGGCCTTTAAACGCTTGGACGATCCTGGACGCCGAACCTTTGCCTTTATTGGATTCTCTACTACATAGACTATTTATAGCTATTTTTTTCAGTAAATTTGACTTGTAGAAAGGCTATTGGCAAGTGCCCTTATCGAGCACAGCAAAACCTTAAACTGCTTTCGCTGCACCTTTGGGATTGTTCCAATTTAATTTTATGTCTTTTGGTCTCGTTAACGTTCCTGCTACCTTTGTTCGCATGAAATGAAAGATTTTCTCTGATCGTGAGGACATAATTACCTATATTGATGATATTTGTCGGTTTCATCAATCTTGGGAAGAGCATGTTCTTGGAATTCAGTCTTTGTTGAATACTTTGCGTCTTCATCATCTTACTAGTAGACCTTCGAAAACTAAAATAGGATTCACTGAAATTTCTTTTCTTCGTCATAAGGAAGGACGCGGTTTTCTTAAACCTGAAGATTCCACCATCTCTAAAATCTTGAATTTCGAGATTCCTAAGACAAAGAAAAACAGGTTCGCAGTCTGTTAGGTCATGTCGGTTTCTATAGAAAATTCTTGTCTAATGTTTCAGAAATTACTTCAGTTCTGTCTTCGTTATTAAGAAAGAACTCCTCAAATGAGATTGTTTTGTCCCATATGTGTAATGAATCTTTAAATTTTTTGAAGACTAGTTTTTCAAAATCACAAATTTTGAGATTGTCTGACGCTATATTTCGTTTTGTCCTTAGAGTCGACGCCTCCAGATAGGGAATCGGTGGTACACTTATACAGGAATTCGATGGTTGTCTTCATCCAATCCTGTACGTCAGTCAAAAATTTAAGCCAACGGAGCAAAAATACCCAGTTGTGGAGAGAAAACTACTTGCTTTTGTGTACTGTTTCTCCAAACACCAGAGATATCTTTTCGGAGCTAAATTTGTCTTGGAGACAGATCAGAGAGCTCTGTCCTATCTGAAAACTGCAATGTTCCGGAATGAAAGTGCTCCCAGAGCATCGCTTGCTCTGTAGCCCTACGATTATGAAATTCGTGCAATCAAGGGCGCTCAGAACGTAGTTTCAGATGTTCTGTCACGTTGTGTCAAGGACCCTCGTTCACATAACAACATTACAAATGCAAGTACCTTGTGAGATTACGGCTTACCTATTGACTGTTTTAGTCACATGTTGACCAGTGGAACACTTCACTTTTCGTGGCTTTTTTAATAACACTGTTGATGCTAATGGGAATTTTCAGATATATTACTGCGGTCCAAGGATGGAGTGTACAATGACTCGTTGTACAATGCGAACGGTGAGAACTAACTCGAATTTTCACATCTGAAGGGGAAGAAAAACTTTCAATGACGTTTTTGACAGTGCTTACAGTTGTTGATCGGTTCTCATGGCAGCTGATGATGATGATTACTGATATTGTCAGTTTCATGTTGTAACTCTTTCCACTCAGCACATTGCATGGATATCATATGCCTTATTAACAACCGTCATACTCTGTTTATAAGGAAAAACCGAACATTCAGTAATAATATAAGAATACTGTGACTTGTGCGTATTTTGAATCAAGGATAGTGATTACTTCTAATATTGGGAACTGTGTCTACGGATTAAGGGACATAACTCAAGAATGCTTCGCATGGTCAAGGGAAATTACCGAGAACTCTCCTGTCGTACTTTTTTCGGTTCGCAATCTGTTTGGACTTTACGTATTCAGACTTAAGATGAACATACGATGGTTTGGAGGAGAAGCATGGACATAAGCTGTGTGCTTATTTGGAAATATTTTCGCTGGACTTTGGTTTAATTCCATTATTTCTCATCTCATCTCAACCCATAACCCGTCATGGGTCGTAGGGGTGCCATGGTGGAAGCATCAGCAGACATGGTCCTCCACTGCTCTCTATTCTCAGCAATGCGTACAAGTGTGGAAAAACCGTGTCCTGCCCATTCTTTGATGTTATCAGCCCAGGACTTTCTTTGCCTTCCTCTTCTCCGTTTACCTTCGACTGTTCCCTGGAGGATCGTTTTCGAAAGGGAGTCATGACGAGTTACATGCCCAAACCAGGCAAGCTTTCGACGTTTCACTATTGACAAAAGTGGTTCTTGGTGGCCTGCATAGGTGTTTATCTTCTCTCTAACATAGACATTTGTTGTGTGCTCTTTATAGCAAATGCGCAAAATTCTTCTATAACATTTATGCTCGAAAGCCTGAATCCTTCGCTCCGTATCTGCAGTGAGTGTCCAGCCCTCACACCCATACAAGAGAATAGATAATACAAGTGATTTGTATAATTTGATCTTCACAGGAAAACCGATGTTACTTTTCCAGATCACATTCAACCTTGTCATGGCAGCTGAGGCCATCTCAAGTCTTGTCTTGATTTCTTTACTTGATCTTCCATCACTACATATAGTGGACCCGAGATATTTAAAGGTGTTAACTTCTTCTAACGTTTGCCCATTTAACGTAATATTGGTTGGAACATGTTTCTTATGGCTATTCACCAATATCTTGCTTTTTTCTATATTAATTTCCATCCCATACGTTCTTGTTACTTTCTCCAGTCTAGAGGTAAGGTCTTGAAGTTCTGATTCTGTTCCAGCTATCAGATCAATATCATCAGCAAAACGTAGATTACACAGAGGGCGGCCTCCAATCGATATGGTTGATTTATAATCGTAGAGAGCCTCCTGCATAATATGTTCTAGATATATATTAAAGAGCACTGGTGACAGGATGCATTTCTGGCGAACTCCTACAGTTGTTTTGAAAAATTCTCCAATGTCGTTGCATTATTTCTATAAGACTATAAAACTTTGCATTTTAACTACAGTGCTTTAGGTACTTGTTGAGTAATTGTAATTCGCAAGATAAGATTTGGTCTTTGATACAAATCATTTTCACACTCACACAAACTTTTTGAGTGAACATATTGCTGATATTCCATGCTTTATCAATTTCTGTCCCACGTCAACGTATTATTACCTACTTGCGCACACTATTGTGTTAGATGCAATATAACAATTTTTTTTAAACACCACAATGCTATGGTTTTGACTAGTACTTCAGATGTACTTATAATCTTTTAGCGTATGATGATGCATTCATTCACTTTAATAATATGATTGTCTGTCTCATTGTCTTATTTACGCTTTCACATATTTGTTTATTTTGTAATGCTCTGCATTATTGTTGTTGAACAATTAGTTAATTAATTGACAAATGATACTGGACTTGACTGGTAAGTGTTATTAGACGGTGTGAGGTATGTGAGTGCATGTATTGAGTATAAGAGTGAGATCCATCTTTGTTTCATAGATCTGGAAAAGGCATTTGACAGGGTCCCCTGGAGCAAACTTTGGGACTGTTTGGCAAAGAAGAACATTCCAGCACCTCTGATTCATGCTATACAGAGCTTCTACAAGTCTTGCAGGAATTATGTGAGGACAGCAAACCATAAGTCAGAAGAGTTCAGGACCACCACCGGTGTAAGACAAGGTGATATCCTGTCACCTTATCTTTTCATACTCCTCATGGACGATGTTATCAAGTCATGTAAGGAGAGAACAAGAAAGTATTCAGTGGGGTACTGGAAGATGAGACAGATCTGTATTTCAGAGCTGGCATTTGCTGATGATGTTGTCCTGATTGCTAAATCAGAGGCACATCTCCAATCCAACCTGCAAGTCTGGAAATAAGAGCTGGAGAAGAGAGGGATGGTCATAAGTAGCTCTAAAACAAAATCTATGGTGATATCACGAGAAGAAAGAAGACATCAGATTAAGCTGGGAGAACAGGTCCTGGAGCAGGTCGACCACTTTAAATATCTCGGAGCTATTATATACCGAAAGGGGGGCATCAAAGAAGAGTTGGCCACTCGAAAAGCAGCAGCTGGGAGACATTTTCAGGCCATAACTCGAGGATTCCTCAGCAAGAGATAGGTTGGTAAGAAAACGAAGATGTCTGTATACCGCTCCACGTATGTCCCAGTCTTGACATATGGATGCGAGTCATGGGCAATGACTACAACCCACAAAAGCCAGATCCAAACCTCAGAAATGAGGTATCTGAGGAAGGTGGTTGAAGTAACAAGAAGAGACATGGTCCGCAACCAGATGATACGTCAAGGCCTAAAATCCCACCCCCTGCAGACCCAAGTAGAACAGTCCCAATTAAGATGGTTTGGCCATGTCTGCAGAATGGGAGAAGATCGGCTACCACGACAAGCATGGGAAACAAAGAGCCAAGGATTTAGACCCCCAGGACGACCCAGAGTCCACTGGGAGGACAACATTAGACAATATTTGAAGGACCGAGGACTGTAGTGGAACCAGGCCAGGAGGAAGACAGCCGATAAGTTAGTCTGGCGCTCTTTCTTCCAAACCTCTACACCTCACGGTAGAAGGGGAACGACTAAGTAAGTAAGTATGGACTCGTATTGGTGAATGTAACTGATTTAATAAAAAACGTGGGATTTGTCAAGAACAGAGACGGTACAGATTATTTCGACGACTTCAATTTAATATTGGCTGTCTGCATGGTCTACAAGTTCTACCCCAGTGTTAATCTTGGCCAGAGTAACCTGGCGTTTACTCCAATTATATTCATATAACTAATATAACTAATAAAAGGCACGCAACACACAGTAAGGTCTAACTGTTCTATTTCAGTTCCACATACTTTAGCAGCCGTGACTATTGAGTGATACCAGTATACTTCTCTGTCACTGAGACCTCACACATTCTAGAGAGTAATATTATTCTATTCCTTCTCCAACACTATCATCCCATCTTAAAAGACCTCACCCTACACTACGACGTTTACAATCTTATTTAAGTAATTTATATACCTTGTATTTGGTGGAACTATGTTACGATGTTGATATTATACATAGTGAAAATCGAATAACACGCAGTTATTATTGAATACTTGTATAACGTTACCGTGTGCTGGATTAAAATGTTCCCATTTGATTGGGGTATTTTAACCTGTACTGCACAGGCCCTTTGTGGGTCCATGACATTGTTATTGATTCTGTGTACATAACGCAAAATGTCAATTTATTTAATTATCAGTTTATGTTCATTTTTGAGTGAGAAGAGGTTCATAACCTTCACATGACAGTCTAATTGAAACAATGGTAAGAAACATTGCATTAGACGTTGCCAGAACATATAGCATCAAGTGTTTTGCTGTGCCGATGGGCAGAGTGATTAGAGCTCTGGTCGCGAGGCACAGTGCCGGGTTCGACACACAGTATCGACACGCTCCAGCCTACACTACAGTAAGCGGGCTCCTGACTTTGCTTTTTAGTCATCATAACCCTCCATTCCCAAAGGAGCATAGGCCTTCAACAAACACATTCCAAGTCCTCCTGTCACGTGCCATCATCTCAAGTTCTTTCCACGTTCTCCTCATCATTTTCATCTCTGTTTCCAGCTCTCTTCTCCATGTGCTTCTTGGCCTTCTCTGCCTCTCTTGCCCTGGGGGTTCCAGATCAAGGACTGCCTTGTAATGCTATCAACAGGTTTCCTCAGTGTGTTTCCTATCCGTCGCCATCGTCTTCTTCTCAACTCTTGTTCCACTTGCATTTGTCTAGTTCTTGTCATCAGTTCCACGTTGGTAACCTTGTCATACCACTTTGATTCCTCTATTCTACGCAAGCACCCATTTATGAAAGTCTGTAGCTTTTTGGTTGTTGTCTTTGTTGTTCTCCATGTCTCAGACCCATAAAATAGGACTCACTTCACATTTGTGTTGAAGATTCTTATTTTCGTGGTGGATCCGATTTCTCTTGATCTTCATATAATTTCTAATGCAATGAAAGCTCCTCTTGTTTTTTGTATTCTTATTTTTATATCACTGTCTGTCCCTCCAACTTTGTCTATATTGCTGCCAAGATATGTGCACGATTCTACATCTTGTATTGGTGCTTCTTCAAATTCAACCCTGCTTTCATTACCTGCATTTATTCTCATTATATTTGTCTTTTCCCTGTGTATTTTCAGACCCAATTGCTGTGACCTCTCATCGAGTGTTTTCAATGTGTCCTGCATCTGATTACGGTTATGGGACAGAAGAGCCAAGTCATCAGCAAAATCCAGATCTTCCAACTGCTTAGTCAGAGTCCACTGGATTTTTTTTCTGTTGTGTGTTGTTGATGTTCTCATAACCCAGTCTATTGTTAGTAAGAAAATAAATGAAGACAAGAGGCATCCCTGTCGCACTCCTGTTCTTATCCCAAATGGTTTTGTAAGCTGTCCTTCATGAAGAACTCTGCATGTCATGTCTTCATATGGTTTCTTTATTAAATTAATGATCTTCAGTGGACCTCCATAATGCCTCATCAATTTCTAAAGTGATTCTCTGTCTACACTGTCAAATGCCTTTTTGTAGTCCACAAATCCGATGTATAGTGGTGAATTCCATTCCAGACTGGAATAGTGAAATCTCTAACGTTTCCTTTCTCATTCTGCTATGGGCCCACTTTTCTAAGTTTACAGGCGTAAAGAGCCCATTAAAATATTTTTTAAGCCAAATTTTACACCTAAAAAAAAAAGCGATATTCAGACGTTTAATTTTTTTGATTTTTTATGTGTGTGTACATCTTGATCTGTGGAGTTTAAAACATCATATGTTGAAAATTTGCTTACCATTTACTGGTTTCGAACCTGGTTTTCCTGAAAACAATGAAATAAGAGGCTTTTATACATGGATGTAATAGTGTGCTTTTTGATAAGATCTTTAATGGCGACAACTCCAAATAAGTTTTATGATTATGTTATAGAAAACAAATGCAGAAAGAATACACAGAGCAAGAGGTAAAAAAGAAGGGGAAGGAAGAAAAGGAAGGGGTTATGTCATATGATCATAATGAAATGATAGTGATGGTAGATAGATGTTGTGATGTTATGGTATGTTGATACAATGTACTGCCAGATGTTGTGATGTTATGGTATGTTGGTACAATGTGCTGCCAGATGTTGTGATGTTATGGTATGTTGGTACAATGTGCTGCCAGATGTTGTGATGTTATGGTATGTTGGTACAATGTGCTGCCAGATGTTGTGATGTTATTGTATGTTGGTACAATGTGCTGCCAGATATTGGGATGTTATGGTATGTTGGTACAATGTGCTGCCAGATGTTGTGATGTTATGGTTTGTTATTACAATGTGCTGCCAGATGTTGTGATGTTATGGTATGTTGGTACAATGTGCTGCCAGATGTTGTGATGCTATGGTATGTTGGTACAATATGCTGCCAGATGTTGGGATGTTATGGTATGTTGGTACAATGTGCTGCCATCTCTGGAGTTTTTATCCGTCCATTCTATTGTACGACTGTTCAAAATCTGGATATTTTTCTATGACAAAAATGTGAGTCAGCTATCCAACACCCTGTCAGCTTTCGTTGTGTTATGTTCGTCAAATTTTAACCAGAATACTTCGTTTTGGTTTTGTGTTTGATGAAAGAATTTTTTTTTTAATTCTGTTTTTTTTTTTGGTTGACTTATTCATTATTGTTTGTCGAAGCATTTGTGGCTTAAATTTTCTACAAGTTTCAATGAGAAAAGAAATAATACAAAGGACAAGAGTAATTGGCACTGCAATGGGGAAATCTTTTTCTTCTTTCTTTGATCCATAACCACCAACCGTCAAATTAATCGGCGGCCATCACGCCTGGTGGCGTCCTGTAGGGCAGCAACAAATTGATTCCACTTTGCTCGGTCGGCGGCCATCCTTCGTACAGTGCCCCAACTGTGGTTCATTCTTTGCATCTCAGCTTCCACAGTTCTCCGCCAATTTTTTTTGGTCGTCCTCTCTTTCGCTTTCCCTCGGGGGTCCATAGCATAGCTGTTCTTGTAATGGTATCACGGTCCCTTCTGGGGATTTGGCCAACCCAGCTCCAGCGTCTGCCAGCTATGATGGTGTGCATGTCCTCCTGGTTACTCCGAATTAGTAGTTTTTGATTGCTGATGGTGTTTGGCCAAAAGATTCGGAGAATTTTCCTTACGCAGATTGTGTGGAAGGAGGACAGTTTTGACATTTCCTTCTCTGTTACTCTCCAACATTCCGCACCATAGAGAAGCACAGAGAGTACACAGCTCTCATGCAGTCTTAATTTTGTGTTTGTGCTGTACTGGGAAGACTTCCAAATGTTGTTGAGAATGGCAAAGGCTGTTCTCGCTTTATTCATTCTGTTGTTAATGTCCTTGCTTGTTCCACCGTCGGGTGTTACTATACATCCTAGGTAAGTAAATGTGTCTGTCTGTTCTAACTTCTGGTTCCTTACTGTTATTGGCTCAGGATTGTCCATATTTGGTGTTATGACCTCTGTCGTCTTCAGATTGATGTTCAGGCCAACCTGCTGGCCATACCTATTATGTCTATCGATTTTTTCTTGAACGTGTTGATGTGAATGCGCGAGAAGTGCAATGTCATCTGCATATTCCAGGTCTTCCAGTGTAGAAAACGTTATCCATCTAATTCCTCTTGGACTGCCTTCTGTTGTCTGGCGCATCACCCAATCTATGGCTGTCAAAAATAATGTTGTTGATAAGGGGCATCCATGTCGTAGTCCTGTTTTCACTTCGAAAGTTGCATTACTCAATCCAACACTGCACGTAAAGTTAGAATAGAGGCTTTTTATGATGGAAACAATGTGGCTGGGAATTCCATAATCTCTGAGTATTTTCCATAGGCTGTCCCTGTGTATGCTGTCGAAAGCCTTTTCAAAATCAACAAAGTTAATGTACAGCTGTCTCTGCCATTCTGAGCACTGCTCTATAATGTTCCTGAGGGTGAATATATGATCTGCACATCTTCTGTTCTTTCTAAAGCCCGCTCTTTCTTTCCTCAGTTTATGGTCAACTGCTTTTGAAATTCTCTGGATGATTATCCTGCCTAGTATTTTGCTGGGAACTAAGTGGAGAGTAATTCCTCTCCTGTTGTTGCAGTCTGCAAGGTCATCCTTTTTGGGAAATTTGACAATTATTCCTTTAGTCCTTGGGGAAATATATTGATATAAAAAGGATCAGGTTCACAGAAAATCAGTCTTCAACTCAAATCGTCAAAAAAGTCCTACTGCAATGTGAAACTGATGACAGTAACAAGCTAGTGGAACAAGAGATTGGATGAAGAAACTGGTAATGTATAAGACACACAGTGAGAAAACCTGATCAGTTAATAACATTATCAAGCGGTTTATGCAGCTAGAAGCAAACGTCGACGACAAACATAAGGAGAAGAGAACTGGAGACAGAAATAAAAAAATGAAGCAGAAGTGAGAAGACCTTGAGGTGATGATACGCTGACAGGAGCACTTGGCACGCGTTTGTTGAAGGTCAAAACGTCTTGGGGAGCTGAAAGTGCAGAATGATGAGTGAAATAGTCCAATGTCGGGATACTATGCCTTTCAAAAGTGCTCTATATTTTTATCTTGCACTGCACCATACGGTTCTTCATTTCTGTGACAGAATGGGGTGACTGCTCTCTCTCTCTCTCTCTCTCTCTCTGTTTCACTCCGGCAGTAATCGGTGCATTTGTGGTATTGATTTACTTGCGTGCTTTCAATTGTCGCACTCTCTTCTTTTTATACTATGTAGCATATAGTTTATATTTTCAAGTATTCTTTCACTACTTTCAGTATAGTGTATCTTGTCTGTTATTTAACACTCCTTGTGGATGATAAACACCTCACAATTGCAAGCAGAGGTAGAGATAATATTACGAGAGGCAGGTTGGTAAAATTCCCGTGTACCAAGCTTGACCGCCACGGATTAACACGTACATGCCCAGCGCTATCTACCTAATCACCGATAAAACGGGTGCGTGCATCACCAAACTGGGGAATACTGGGTGACAACTTGTGGACAGACATAATGACAAGATTACTTTGTGATAAAAGTAATTATTGTTACATCTGACACACGTTGTCGTATGAGTTTAACGACATGTTCGCGAGTCTGTACGCAAGGCATCGTATATCTTATTGCCATATATGGTAATACGTGATCTTTTTCTTTACGCATCTTATTTTACGTGGAATATTTTGAAAGTATCACACCCGAACCCGCCTGCTTGAAAACGATTTAACTCTACAACAAACGGATGCATTGGAGACCGGGAATATAACCTGACACGTTTCAGTGTTATTCCACTGTGAAGATTGCTTGCCAAGATACCAGACCTTGCTAGAGTGAAGCCTAGAATTCAGAATTCCTTCTTACCATACCGGACACCTTTTACTGGAGAATTTTTGATGGACTTTAAGAGACCAGGAAATCTCTTTCATACTAAATAAGGAAATCTTGACTGATGAAACTGAAGGACCACACACAAAGTCAGAGAAGGAACTTATTAAATTAACGATACCCCAGACGCGTGTAAGAGGCCGATTCAAGTCTCTTTTATTCATTTGAGCAAAAAGTCTGTGAGCCAGGACTGGCGAAATTTGCCATTTTACATTCTATATTTCTCATTACTGACATGTGAAGTAACAAATTTATGTTTATTACCGTGCGGATTTTAATATGTAAAAATCGCTACTAGAGGTCCAAGTCATTTGACGCTGGCAACCTGCGCTTATAGAATGATGATTTGTTAACTACCACTGCAAAGCAGGGAAGGCAATACCGTCACAATTCCTAAAACAATAAGATCTCTGCTGTAGTCCTACATACTCTTCTTCTTCTGCGCCATCTTCTTCTTCTGCTTCGTAAACTCTCAGATTTTTACTTTAATATATGCGAAAAATAAACATTGGTCAGCATCAGGTTCTTTGCATCTCAATAGTTTTTTTCTGAAATGGTACTGGTGACGGCCATATGAGCTTTCTTTGTCCCACATTATTATGTTGGGCATCTTTGAAGCAGATGGTCAGCAGTGATTTTAGCAATGCTACATTTACACTCATCGGTAATTCTAATCTTTAGCTTGTCGGAGAGTTAATATTCTAATCTGTTGTGACTCGCGTTGAGCCTGAAGATTATCAGGTTGTCTTCTTGACGAGTAGAATTTCACAGTGCTCTGGTCTAAAAAGCCCACCGCAATGGCGGATTAAACCTTGGACCACCGAGCTAGGAAACCAGTGCACTAACCACTGCGCTACCACGATTCCACATTGTAACATCTCTGGTAATTAAGAGGCTGACAGGTTTTGGCTTCAGTCTAAGGCAAACATACCTTATGAAGAGGTCAATAGTTTTATCATAAGCAGATATAGGAACAAGTGTGAAGCACAGCCTCCAGAACACCAGCAGAAATGATACATGTTACCAGCTGAACAAAAGAGAACAAGTGATAATCTTCATGACCTGTACATTGTACAACAAATTGGGTTAATGTCCCAATTAAGCTAATGTCCTAAATACCTGCTGAGTGTAGCTATGGCACAGATAAAATTACAGCTTAAAATGTGCTGCAAATGTACCCAATATTTGAAGAACAGAGAAAGCACACACAGCTCTTACCTGTACCACTCCTGAACAAACTCTATGGAGATACGAACAACCTTAGACTAACCACCGTTTTTTTTAGACTTATTCAAGTCGACATCTGAAAGTGTGTGAAGAAGAAGAAAAATAAAACACAGAATCTATCAGCAAGACAAGACAAAGGCAAACATGTTACTACCTTTAGGAGCTGCTCGCAATGTCCGAGTACTGTCAGAATCTCTCACAGCCAGATATTCATAGTCGCTAAAATCTCCCCCTTCCTCCTCTACGTCAGGTAGCGATTGAGATTTCTCGATGACAATAGCGAACAACAGAGAAACACACACAAATAGGAGACGTGCTCGTACATTTGAGAGGTGCTCGTTGGAAGCCATTGAGTTTTCGTTAAAGTAGTTCTGATTTCACAACTTGATGTGCTTGTAATTGCTGTAACGAAAAGATATAGGCCACTTATATGTGTATGATAGATAGGAAATCTGTATATATATATATATATATATATATATATATATATATATATATATATATATATATATATATATATATATATATATATATATATATATATATATATATATATATATATATATATATATATATATATATATATATATATATATATATATATATATATATATATATATATATATATATATATATATATATATATATATATATATATATATATATATATATATATATATATATATATATATATATATATATATATATATATATATATATATATATATATATATATATATATATATATATATATATATATATATATATATATATATATACAAGCCACAGTGAAACATAGTGTTCCTTGACAGACACGGATCAATATGACATGAATCACTTGCCAACACCTCTTGAAAAGTTGACGATACAAAGGTTAATGGCATTGGTTACATCGCTCCATGAAATCGCTCCATGAAATCATTGTTCTCGCACAAATGGCAAATGCAGGAGCTTAATACATAAACGCAATGATGGTAACACATGCACTCACATACCTCACACAGTCCAATAACACCTATCTGTCAAGTCCTGTATCGGTTGTCAAATAGTTAACTTATTGATCAACAGCATTAATGCAAACCATTATAGAATACATACATTTTTAACAGCGTAAATAGATTAAATTAGGCAGAGAATCCTATGAGTAAAGTGAATTAATGCAATATCATACGCGAAAAGATTAGTCATGTGTACATCTTAAGTACTTGTCATAAAAAGTATATTGTAATGTTAATTTTTTTTTAAATTGTTATTTTGAACATGACGAAGGTGTATGTCCAATCAGGTAAGAATATGCTGATGTATGGTACAAATTGCCAATAGTTGTGAGAACCATTAAAAAGTTCAATTATATAATTAGTGTGAGTGTATTAAAGCCATGTGTCAAAGACAGCATCGCATGCCGACAATTAAAACTAACAAACAGCTAATCAAAGCAATGTATTTAAAGTAACAATTTTATATTGTCATCCGTACTAGTGGAATAATGACCAACTAAAGTCCAGCAACAATAAATTTATAATCGAGCACAAAGCTCTTGTTCATGATTCTCTGCTATATTATCGTATGCGTTTTTTTATAAGTTCACGTTAAACAACCCTGTTCAATGTCTAACCTGATGTAGAATAATAATCGCATGATAGGATTATTCTAGTTATGTCCATTTGTCCATGAGAGGCATCATTGAGTTAAGTCCCTTAATATTCAAACGCCGTTCCGACAATAGAATAAATCAATTTTTTTTTCAATCAAATGACTCAACTGTCACACTATTCATAGACCATCAATGAATGTGAGTTTTTTCACATAAACCGTGAATGTAACAAGTCAATATGGATCAAGACATCCATGGTTGAGCTGAGTAAAACGAGTTAGAACTTGAAATTGGCGATCGCAGCATTCGTCATCCTCATATGCTGAGTGAACATGTTCAATACCTGTAAGCACTGTCAAAAGAGTCACTGAGCGATTTCCTTCACTTTTTGATGAAAAAAAAATAATATAGTCATCAGCCTTGTTATTCATCACAGAGTATTTTCATATATCGTCTTTGTCCATAGACAAGAAACTGAGAGATGAACAAGCAGGTTTTCGACAAAACAGATCATGTACAGACCAGATAGCCACTTTGAGAATAATAGTTGAACAAAGTCTGGAATGGAATTCACCACTATACATCGGATTTGTGGACTACGAAAAGGCATTTGACAGTGTAGACAGAGAATCACTTTGGAAATTGATGAGGCATTATGGAGTTCCCCTGAAGATCATTAATTTAATAAAGAAAACATATAAAGACATGACATGCAGAGTTCTTCACGAAGGACAGCTTACAGAACCGTTTGGGATAAGAACAGGAGTGCGACAGGGATGCCTCTTGTCTCCATTTCTTTTCTTGCTGGCAATAGATTGGGTTATGAGATCATCTACAGCACACAACAGAAATGGTATCCAGTGGACTCTGACTAAGCAGTTGGATGATCTGGATTTTGCTGATGACTTGGCTCTTCTGTCCCATAACCGTAATCAGATGCAGGACAAATTGAAAACACTCGATGAGAGGTCACAGCAATTGGGTCTGAAAATACACAGGGAAAAGACAAAAAAATGAGAATAAATGCAGGTAATGATAACAGGGTTGAACTTGAAGAAACACCAATACAAGATGTAGAATCGTACACATATCTTGGCAGTAATATAGACAAAGTCGGAAGGACAGACAGCGATATCAAAATAAGAATACAAAAGGCAAGAGGAGCTTTCATTGCATTGGGAAATATATGGAGATCAAGAGAAATTGGATCCAACACGAAAATAAGAATCTTCAACTCAAATGTGAAGTCAGTCCTATTGTATGGCTCGGAGACATGGAGAACAACAAAGACAACAACCAAAAAGCTACAGACTGTCATAAATGTGTGCTTGCGTAGAATAGAGGGATTAAAATGGTATGACAAGGTTACCAACGTGGAACTGATGACAAGAACTAGACAAGTGCCAGTGGAACAAGAGATGAGAAGAAGACGATGGCGATGGATAGGACACACACTGAGGAAACCTGTTGATAGCATTACAATGCAGTCCTTGTTCTGGAACCCCCAGGGCAAGAGAGACAGAGGAAGACTAAGAAGTACATGAAGAAGAGAGTTGGAAACAGAGGTGAAAATGATGAGGAGAACATGGAAAGAACTTGAGATGATGGCACGTGACAGGAGGACTTGGCAGGTGTTTGTTGAAGGCCTATGCTCCTTTGGGAGTGGAGGGTTATGAATGAATCTTTGCATAGTAGTAATAAATCAGGAAATTCGAGCAAGGATAAGCATCGTCAGTAAAATATGTTCATATATGGTACACTTTCCATTGGTCAACCTGCGGAGAAGTTAGTTGATAGGTTTGCTGTCACTTAACACGATACGTGCATTTGCAGTGTTGTTAGCTGACAGTGAGTCTTTCACGCAGCGTTTTAACACATCCGCGACCACGTTTTGACTGCCTTTGATGGCACGAATGTCATATTCGTAGACCTGGAGCGCAAGTGATGCTCTGGCAGCTTTCTCATTATGAAATTATGCAGTGTTAAGATAGCACAAGGCACGCTTATCTGTCTCAAAGACGAATTCCACACCAATAAGATAGCGCTGTAATTTTGCGAAACAATACACCACAGCGAGTAATTCCCGCTAGACGATGGGGTATTTTTTTCTGTTGGTGTCAATTTACGACTGACATACAGAAGTGGATGTAGACAATCATTGAATTCCAGCAAAAGCGTACCGCTGATCTCCGAACCAGAGGCGTCGACTCTAAGAATAAAAGGAAATATCGAGTATCAGGAAATTTTAAAATTGGTGATTTAGAGAAATAAGATTTTATAAATTTAATGACTCTTTACAAGAATGCGTCCAAACAATCTTATTTGGATAGATCTTTCTTAATAACGAAGACAGAAGTGAAGTAATTTCTGAAACAATAGGTACGAATTTTCTGTAGAATCTTACAAGGCCTAAAAGACTGCGAGCCTGTTTTTCTTTGTCTTAGGAATTCCTAGATTCAGATTCCTTGAGATAGTGAAATCCTCAGGCTCAAGAAAACCGCCTCTTGTTTTATGACAAAAAAAAAATTTCAGTGAATCCTACTTTAGTTTTCGAAGGTCTAGCAGTAAGATGATGGAGACGAAGAGTAGTCAACAAAGACTGAATTCCAAGAACATGTTCTTCCCAAGATTGATGGAAAAGGCAAATTTCATCAATATATGTAATAATGTCATCACGAATAGAGACATTTTTTTCGCGTCAAAAGAACAAAAGTCGCAGGAGCGTTGATGAGACCAAAAGACATAAAATTAAAAAGGAACAATCCCAAAGGTGTAGCGAAAGCAGTTTAAGGTTTTCCTCTGTCCGACATGGGGGCTTGCCAATAGCCTTTCGATAAATCAAATTTACTGAAAAAGGTAGCAGTAGATAGTCTATCCAATAAAGAATCTAACAAAGGCAGAGGATCTGCATCCGAGATCGTTAAAGCATTGAACCGACTGAAATCAATGCAAATCCGAATGGATAGGAAAAATGTATGGATAATGATAAGGATAAATTATGTTTAATTTTATCATATCCTCTACTTCTGTTTGTACTTGTGATTGAAAATGTACAGGGATAGGATCAGGTTTAAGTTTTGATAGGTCTGAAATCAGTAAGGGGAATATTATGTTCAATGATACGTGTACGCCCAGGAATATCCGTGTGCACGGCAGGAAAATATTGTAGCAACAAAGAAATCTGATCTTTCGGATATAGAGCAAGAGTTTGCGAAATAGAAATTTATCTCTAAGTCTCAGTAGATTAAAGAGGTAAAGTAGGTAGAGACAAGACAGGCTCAGAAATATTAGGCGATTCAGACAACTCTTCCTGTATGACAGCGAAGGAAGAGCGATGATCGATAGGCTCGGCGATAAGCTCAAAAAATGGTTTACAATGTGGAAGACGAGAGTGAAATTGTTGCAGCATGTTGATGTAAAATATTTTTCCTTTAACAGATACAATGTAGTCAACATCTGAGAATCTTTCAAGTACAGTATATGGTCCTCTCCAAGATAAAAGTAGTTTATTGTCCTTATTCGGTAACAATACATAGACCTCATCACACGGCCATAATTAGCGCAGTTTTCTGTTTTATTTCGCAGTTACTTTGCCTAGTATTTGTTTAAGACAGCGATTGAGCCTCTCAATTTTCCCGTTCGAAATGGGTAATAGACACTACTGAGAGATCTATCTCAAACTATCTCATAACTTGAGTCATAACGTCAGAAACAAACTGAGTTCCCCGATCTGATAATAGGTTTTCGGGAAAAAAACAATCGACTGAAAATTAAAAATAGTGCGCCAGCAACATCTGTAGTAGATATTGTGTTCAGAAGAACAGCCTCCTCCCAGCGCATAACGATGACCGCTAGCTGACGTGACAGGTAGTGGACCTATAAGGTCGATTGCTATATTTGCGAATGGAGGCAAAGATATGTCTGACGCCTGGGTAGGCGCTTTATGCTTGGGGATTGGGGGGGGGGGGTTTCGATGCCACATCTTGGCAAGTTTTGCAAGTGCGACAAAAGATTTTCACATCACTTGTCCCAACAGGTCAAAAGAAATGAGACAACCCCTAAATGTCGTGCACAATTAACATCTTGAGCATGCAGTAAGACAAATTGGCGGAAACTAGTAGGCACCATACTTTGTTGGGTTTTTTAAAACTGATGTGAAATCTTGGAAATTCCGAATCAAGATCCCATTCTTGATTGTATACCGGTGTAGAGAATTATCATTAAACACCACATCATCAGACTTGGCAACCAGACAAAATTTGTTAATGAATCATCTTCATTTTGCATCTGTATGAATGATTCTTTGTCAATAAATTCAACATCTAAATAACTCATATCTGTCCCCTCATTATCAGACACCTCCTCATCAGTCACCACCTCTTCAGTCACCCTCTCATCAGTCATCACCTCATCTGTCACCTCCTCAATTTGGACCTATTCTTTCAACTCTGCACTAGACTGAGCTCTGGTAGTGACAGCATTTGCCGTAAGCAAATGTTGCTGTTCCCATTTAAAAATATCATCCTTAGTGCATTCATGAAGGACAGGGATATTCCCCAGGTTTGTTCCAGCAACTGGTTTGTCCAACATTCACACGAGAGTCCTTCCTGTAATATAAGTAGTATCTAAGAATACTTCCGCAGTTTGATAATATTCAACTGTATCCCCGTATGTAATGCACTTACTTTCTTTGTCTGTGTAATCAGATTTGTCCACTAATGACCTTCGCACCCCAACAGTAGTGAACCCAGTGACCATGAGCACTGAAACAAGCTGGTTGTTTACAAAACCCCTGTTAAATACTAGTGAATCTGTCATATCATAAGAGGACATGACTGGCAAAGGATGTCCACACAGGAGCCTAGGAACTCTTTCTGGCGGAAACAAAAAATTAAATTCAGTACAGTTAATACTATTTGACAAGTCCACCCTACATGTATTTCCATGAGAAGCAACCTTGTTATTTTGGACATCGTGATCTATATTATTGTAACTTTGATGCACAACTGCATTGGAAAGTTCAGGATTTCTAGATTGTCTAGAGTTATTGTTCTATTGAGAGCTTTTGTTGATGTAATTATTTACATTGTTTCAGTGAATATTCTGTGTCCTCTGTTTAATTAGAAATTGTATCCACCTCTGTTCCAATATCTGCTAGGTCTGAAAGATTATTGTTGAGATATATATCCATCATCATATGAATGGAAATTCCTTTGAGGTTGTTGTGACCTATTGTTAAAATTATAAATCCCTCTGAAAAATCCAGTATTATTATCTCGATTTAATCGAAAATTTATGTCCATGCTATTTGATCGTTCTTTGGGTGGATTGGACATCATAGTTCCAGCTGATGTCGATGGCAATGGATCCTTTATGTAAGTCCTGCTAAGATTTCTTCCAGGATGTGCAATTTGGTATTGTCGTCCACGACTTTCTACAGCAGCCATAGATTCAGGCTTTCTCTCCTGCAAAAAAGGACAAAAGGCACCACTGACTGAAGACAGCAGTTTGTCTCTTAAAAATGAAGTCAGCCAGCCCAACAAAAGTGTTATCAATATTTGACAAATAAACCCATCTGGAAAAGCAGATCTTAATTGATGAAATAAAAGCAAAATCCACCACATCCAGGTCTCGCTGAAATATAGGAGTGTGCTGGTGACGCAGGCATTATATACCGCAGCTTTGGTCTTCATTGTGAGTTTAGAGTTTCCCCAAACACGCGATGTGAGGCGGGCAAAGGTAGCTGCAGCTTTGCCAATGCGGCTGTCGATTTCTGTATCCAGTGAGAGTTTGTCATTGATGGTAGACCCTAGGTACGTGAAGTGGTGCACCACTGCCAATTCATAGTTATCGATAGTGATAACTGGTGCAGCACCCACATCCTGACTCAGCACATTCGTTTTCTTTAGACTTATTGTGAGGCCAAAGTCCTTGCATGCTTTAGTGAAACGATTCTTCAAGCTCTGAAGCTCCTGTTGGCTTTGAGTGACGACTGCAGCATCATCAGCGAACAACAAGTCTCTCATAGTGATCCTTCTGATTTTTGTTTTTGCCTTCAGCCTTGAAAGATTAAACAGACGGCCATCTGACCTAGTGTGAAGGCATATTCCTTCAGTTGCATCTCTGAATGCCTGTTTCAAGAGTAAGGCAAAGAAGATTCCGAAGAGGGTCGGAGCCAGAACACAGCCTTGTTTAACGTCACTTCGTGTATCAAAGTGCTGTGACGTGCTTCCAGCATATTGAACTGTTCCCTTCATGTCGTCATGGAATGACTTTATCATTTCCAGCATTTTAGAAGGGCAGCCTATTTTCAGGAGGGTTTTGAAGAGTCCATCCCTACTAACCAGGTCGAATGCTTTTGGGAGGTCTATAAAGGCGATATATAATGGTCTTTTCTGCTCTCTTGATTTTTCCTGAAGCTGGTGGCCAGAAAAGATCATGTCTGTTGTTGATCTACCAGCTCGGAATCCACACTGTGCCTCTGGATATATGCGCTCAGCTAACTTGTGTAGTCGCATTAAGATGACTTTGGCAAAAACCTTATCAACAATACTAAGAAGAGAGATGCCTCTGTAGTTATTGCAATCACTTCTGTCTCCTTTATTTTTATACAGTGTTACAATCTTGGCATCTCGCATGTCTTGAGATATAGTTGTCTCTTCCCAGCACTGTCACAGCATCCTATGCAGGGGATGTAATAGCGTGCTCTTACAGCATTTGATTAAATCAGGAGGAATCCCATCGCTGCCTGGTGCTTTGCCAGAGGCCAAGCTATCAATGGCCTTGCTGAGTTCCTTTAATGTTGGTTCAGCATCCAGCTCCTCCATAGTTGGCAGCATTAAGGGCTGCAGGCGTAACGGTATTGTCTCTATCGTAAAGCTCAGAGTAGTGCTCGACCCACATCTCCATCTGCTTATTCTTATCGGTTAGCTTCTCTCCGCTGATGGTTTTTAGCGGTGCCGTCTTACTTTTTGGGGGGCCAAGTGCTTTCTATATACCGTCATACATTTGTCTAATGTTGCCTGTTTGCACTGCGATCTGGATGCTCTCACTGAGCTGGAGCCAATAGTCATTTGCACAGCGTCGAGCAGTTCATTGAACTTTGCTTCTCGAAGCCCTCAGGATCTGTAGGGTTCTGGCACTCGGTGAACGTTTGTATTCATTCATAGCACTGCGCTTAGCTTTAATGACAGGTGCCATCACATCTGATGAAGCATCACACCAGTCATTTGACTTTGCTGTTTTCGTACCAAAGGTGGCAAGTGCAGTACTTTGAATTGTGTTCCGTAGCTGAGCACTTTCTTAAAGGTTGCAGTGAATAGAGCAATCATGAAAGGGTCTGACATCTTGCTGGTATCAATGCGTGGTTTCCCTTCATGTCTTACACGATAGAAATTTCTTGGTTGTGCTCTGGTTTTGCAGCAAACCAAGGAGTGATCTGTACCACAGTCTGCACTATGGTACGAGCGCGTGGAGAGCACAGACCTGAGGAGTGGCCTTCTGACGAGAATCAGGTTAAGTTGGTGCCAGTGCTTGGAATGTGGGTGTCTCCATGACACCTTATGCTGGGGTTTTGTCTGAAAGTAGGTGTTGGTCACGCAGATGTCATGGTGGACGCACAACTCTAAGAGCCCTTGTCCATTTTCATTCATCTTGCCAATACCAAACCTGCCCAGACATGAAGGCCATGAAACATTATCGGCACCCACTCTAGCGTTAAAGTCACCAAGGAGAACAAGCTGTTCTTGCCTAGGTATGCTTTTGAGAACTGTTGCTAGATTCTCGTAGAACTCATCTTTAGATTCTGAGGCAGAGTACAGAGTAGGAGCTTACACACTGACAAGGGTGATGGGACCGGTGCTAGTTTGCAGGCGGAGTGTTAACAGGCGTTCTATTCCATTCTCGCCTGGTTCAACCATTTTAGTTAGCGATTTTTTTACCGCAAAACCTACTCCGTGTTCTCTAGCTTTATTAAGATCTTTCCCTTGCCAATAACATGTGTAGTCCTTCTCGGTAACCGTTCCAGAGCCCGCCAGGAGCGTTTCCTGAAGTGCAGCTATATCCACCGGAAGTCGTTTAAGCTCATCATTAATTATGGCTGTCTTCCTTACATCGTTTACATCCTGTAGGTTTTCGGATAGTCCAATCAACATAGTCCGGACGTTCCAGCATCCCAATCTGAGAGTTTGCTTATTTCTATTTTGTCTATAATTGCTTGGTGCAAAATTTTCTGTCCACAGTTCGGGATTGACCCTAATCCCCATGCACCCAATGGGGAAAGCAGACAGTGGTGGGACAACACCTTATTGACTGGGGGCTGCCCAGCTTGAAGCGGGCGGTAGCTGTCCAGTGAGATCCTAGAACCTCTCCCACTGTCGGAAGTAGCCCCTGGCGCCATGCCCTACGCCAATTGGGCAAAATGCTTATAACCGGTAACTGCTACTTCCCGTGTTTTGCCGACACCTATAGGGAGAAGCTGGAGTGTCCTCTCCAGGGCGCGAGCTTGGGCACAGTTATATTTAGATCAAGCTGTTGCCCATGCAGCATGTTCCCCCTCTCCACACAGCCGGTATATCCAAAGGAACGGCAGTAGCCGATACAGTTTGGTACCAGCCATGTCGCAGGAGTTGCCAGAATAATGTCGAATCGACATTAGACTGCCTTAGGGACTCCGACTCCGGATTTATCTTCAGGATTTACTCCCGAAGCCAATTCCACAAATGGATATTCCCGCAAGGCAGCGGTGGTTTTAATTCAGAGTTCCTTCTCCTAGATAAGCTACCAACCAAGGATCGCGAGCCCTATCTGCCCGAAGCTGCTGGTTTTAAGGCGGCAGTCGCTCGCCTTTTTTCCCTATTCCCGTCAGTGGAAACAGTTCGGCCGGGCTCAAATTGAGCCACACGTGAAGGCCGGGAGCTGGACTTGGTTGTCAGAGGCTGTTTGAGACGCGTGCCATAGAAGTATTTTATCTGCAGTGAGAGCTTATTCTCACTACAACTCCCGGCAATAACAACCTTTGGAACTAAATATTATTATTATTATTATTATTATTATTATTATTATTATTATTATTATTATATATATATATATATATATATATATATATATATATATATATATATATATATATATATATATATATATATATATATATATATATATATATATATATATATATATATATATATATATATATATATATATATACATTTATTTATTTATTTTATTTTCTCTAACCAGCGGCACTCGAGCTTTCCAGCTCTTTTGGCCAAATGACATGGCATTGCGAGGCTGGGGGGTCAGTTTACTTTCCTTCCAACCCGGTCAGGAGCTTCGCTCCTTCCCATCCACACGGGATTTATGTGCAGGAGCCGTTCAGGTTATTCAGTCAAATTCCCGGTCGTAAACATTCCTTCAAACGCTGACGCCCGGGCTTGAACCTTGAAAACCTGGTAGCCAGTGCAACGTTCTAGCCATTACACCAGCGCGGCTCCCATATATATATATATACTGAAGCACATTAAAAACGCACCACTATTATATATACCGATGCCGAGAAGTTGGCAAAAAAAAGTGTGGGAATGGTTTTTCCCCGTGTTTGCCATGAGGTAGAGAGCGAATGGCTGCTGGAATGGAAAGTGCAAGATTCATCCCATGGGTGTGTGTACAGACTACATGAAAACGATGAAAGTTACACGTGCAACACGATTCTCAACAGCTATGACCCTAAAAATGTGTACGCGTTGTGGCAGTATACTCGGTATAAAAAGGCCGTTGAGACAAAACACCCAGTACATGTGCTTGAAATGCCACGACTATCTGAAAACGACCACCAACGAGCCATTGGTATGTTGGAGACCGGAATGAGCTCGCGGGCCATTGCCAGAAGGATGAATTGCCACCACAGCACTATTGTACGTCTCAATGAACGTTACGGAACCACTGGCAGTGCCCGGGATAGACTTCGGAGTGGCCAACCACGAGTTACTACCCCTGCGCAAGATCGTCATATTGTGCTGAGTCACCTAAGGAATTGACTCTCCCGGCAAGTCAAACAGCAAGGGCAATAGTGGGTAGACATGGGCAAGTCTCCCGAATGACAGTCATACGACGACTCAGAGATACAGGCCTTACTGCACGACGACCTTATGTTGGGCCAAACTTGACTCACAGACATCGTCAGCAGCGCCTGCAATGGGCAGAGCAACATATCAGATGGACTAGACTGCAGTGGAATGCTGTCCTATTCACAGAAGAGAACAGATTGAACATATCCTTTGCAGATGGACGTATGCGGATTTAGCGACGGTGTGAAGAGCGCTTTGCAGATTGCTGTGTCAACTGATTTCGAGGTGGCAGTATTCACATTTGGGGAGGATTCAGTTTTCACCATCGCTTGCCTCTTCACGTCTTCCGTGGAAATGTTAATGCTGTGACATATCGAGATGAGGTTCTGGAAGCACTGGTTGCTCCTGTGTTCACAATTTATCCAGACTTGCAGCTTCTCCAGCAGGAAAACGCACGTGCATTTTTTTGTATTTTTGGTTTTCTCCCTTGCCTGCACAGAATGCAATGAATTTCATAACAATCAAATGTACAAATTAATGACCAGCATGGATTCATAGGAAAATGAATAAAGATTCCAAATATGTAAACTTGTACACACTTATATTTACATTTCACACTCTGTTCTTGGATTATACAGGTGGTGCGTTTTTAATGTGCTTCAGTATATATATATATATATATATCTGCTTGTTCTTTATAGTAACTCGGCCTCTCAGATACTGATAAAATGGTGTCATTTAGATCAGTGAGTTGTGAGTAATATTTCATAATAGATAGGAATGTTTTCTTTTCTCTGGCGTAATGATGTAGTTGTCGGCGTCTGTGGCCTAATGGATACGAACCCAGTTTCATAATCCAGATATACCAGGTTCGAAACCTGCTGCAGGCGGTTTGGTAGCAGATCGCTTTGTGTGGATTTTTAACAATGGTATAAGCGCCGTACCGTTCAGAAAGCAATGGCAAACTACTGAATGAAAATATTGCCTAGAAAAATCACAAACAGCCAATAAAAGCTGGGGTTGATTGCCACGTCCTGTAAAGGATAAGCAACTAACTAATGATGTAGTTAGTTAGTTTTTAGTAGGAACATGAAGGCATTATTGTTGACTGAGATATGTTTATTGTTAATTAGATATACGTACAGGCACCACACTACACACACTACACACACACACACGCGCACATACATGGATATATATATGCGCACGCACTAACAGATTTGCACACATGTGTATGTATTAGTACGTAGATGATGTTTGTCCATTAGTACGATGCTAGTTTATTGTGTTTCATTTTATTTCAGAGTCCAGGAGTCTGTGCTGGGTAAAAAGCTGAGTTAATAAGGTGTTAAACTGAGATTCTCTACATAGTAAACCTTTTGGACAACATTGTTTTCTGCATGATTTATCTGCTACCTGATAGGGTTTCATGAACGAGTGGAACCCTGTCACCAAGAGAGCTTTTCTGTGACTGTGGAACGTGTGTGTGAAAGTAGGCGAGAGAGAGTGACGACAATATAACACCCTTATTCAAGAATTCTCCGTCTTCACATTTTTATTTTAAGTTAAATTAACTTTTTTAAGTGCTGCTAACATTGTTAGCAGCTATTATAGACTGAGACCAACCTTTCACTATCTTCCAGTGCTGATCTATGTACAAGTTTACTTGTTTAAATTCTATTTCATGGGTTTCCAAGATTTTTTTGTCTCGTTGCACCTTTCTCATTAGCAAAATGTAAACCTCCTCTTACTCCTATTCAATACGAGAGGAAGTAAATTCAAAAGTTTACGATCCCTTCCCGCAAGAAATTAAAAAAAAAACAGTTATATTTAATAAATAAAACTTCATAGAACCATTTAAATGTTCATCGGTACATAGTCAACTAAATTAGTCAGACCATTCATTCTGTTTCTTTTAAAAACAACTGTTTTACGTTTGGTTCAGGTTTTGAAAGAGATACTCTGTCACGGGATTGCCTCCCCTTGCTTTGCAGTAGTGGTCCACTAATGGTCACAATGAAAGCGTATCTAAAAGTAGGTCGTCCAAGGTATCTATCGTCGCGCGAGATTACTCTTGGCAAAGATACAGATAGAAGATGAATGGCGACTCTACCTTAGGGGAGCCTTCACAAGAAATTACTAGAAGTCAAGAACAAACGCTGCTTAAGGGCTGAGCAAATTTGTTAACTTATTATCTGGCCCATCGCCTTTTGTGAACGGGTTATGCAATGGTTCTGGCCTGTCAAGCCCCCAGTTGGAGTAATCCAACGAATGTCCTCTTATAAGTAGTGGCTCTATATATATTTATATATATTTATATTTATATGTATTTATCAAGAAGAATTGGTTCATACGTTTGCTTTTGTACATATAAACTGAATCAACTATTATTGCTTAGATTAAAATAACATACAACAAGTAATAGTCAATTAGTTCAACATGTTAAAATAAGGATTAAATGGGGTGACAGTTATATTAAATTTTTCCTCATTGAGGTTTTGTTAGGGTGTTAATGTTGTCCGTATTTTTGCTGTAGCCTGTTACATAAAACTTAGCGCCAGATGAGTCCTGCAGCTATGGTTTTTGTCACTTCATGGTGATGGTGGCACTTCTTCATTCAATTTGTCCGATTTCGGCCTTTGGTGGTGATGCTGTTCTCTCACACTAGCAACGTTATTACCACAGTCATCTGGTGGCTTGTAACCACAAACTGTGACAAATTAGAAAGAAACAAATGCCTCAGTACTTTTGTTCTCTTCAAACTAACAGGCCCATTGTCATGCGCTCCACCCACTAATGTTACCTCTCAGAAGAATTAAATTCTCGAGCACACAATGTATTCAGGGAATATGATGAAAATTCAGCAGTATCCTTCTGGTGTCAACTAGGAAATTGTGTCTGGAGTGCATGAATAATGATTTGCCTGAATTACAATTAAAAAAGGTATATAAATCTCACATTATTCTATACACTTTGGGTGGTTGTGATGTAATCATCACTCATAACTCATCCTTACACCCGACTGAGATCTGGTGTCTTCTCTGCTGTCGGGTTTCCCGCACGACTAGTCAGAAACAATCACCAGCTCTTGCAGTAGTGGCTCATGCGTATACTATTTCCATATATTGAGGTTGCCAGCCTCATATATAACCACTTAGCAAAAAACATGTAACAATTATTTTAGTAAATAATTTGTTTATAATTACCTCAAAATTTTGGGAATACACACTTCTTCTGACACAGATTAGAATAAACCCACAGCTCTGTAGTTAGATGTTGTTCGAATCACTTGAGTTTGGAACTATGAGTTATTTCCTCTGACGGCTGGTGTTCTGCAAATTCCTGGCCTGGGAAAACTGTTTGTATAATTCCTCTTCTGACTTGGTCTGGGAAATATGATTTAATTCCTCTGACGGCTGGTATTCTATGAATCCTGCCTGGGAAAACTTTTGTATAAATTCCTCTTACGACTTTTTGTTATAAAATTCCCAAGTTTCCAGTCTTCTATTAAAATGGCGGATTTACTTGTGAATTCCAAAGTTGCCCAATACTCGATCTGGTACTTATAGTTGAGGAATGATAAGTCATATCCTCTTTCATCTGGCTTGTAGGAAGTGTTTCGTTTACGCTGCAATGCAGTCTGTGCCGTTCTGTGTCTGAATCCTACAGTACATCTCACACTTCTTAGTTTCAAATCCCAGCTGTGTTTTCGCCGAATGTTCCAATCAAACCATCCTAGATTCCGGTGAACCAATCAAATCTATTTAGCACTGTTTGGGTTGGGAAGTTTATCATTGCACATTTCACGCGTATTTAAAATATTTATTTTAATATCCACGGGTGACCTCTTACAACGGTGATGTCAAATCGTTACATAAGACTTCTGGCGCACCTCTGTCTATCACAATATTGTGAACCTGTGTTTCTGGCGTAATGTTTTCCGCCCAGATGCCTGGCCTGATAGATTATTTAATAATCCCCTTTATATGCGTGCCTCCGCCAGACAGAAGTCTGGTCAGACCGTGTTGTCTTCTTTCATACAAACTTGTGTCAACACGATCAACAGCTCAACAGCTTTCCAATAGGGTCAAATGTTTGACCGACACGTTTCCTTTGGTTCTCAAACGGATTCAAAGAGATAAGCGGGTGACTGGTCTGACTGGGTATTGTTACGATAATACCACAGTTCAGCTGGCGGAACGTAAATAAGTCTGAGGAGTGGTAAACAATAAAATACACATTACTCCCGTAGCAAATACTGCCATAGGGGACTGGCATGTTAGAGACTTCACCATCCTATGTCCAGCACAGAGCAAAATAGTGAAAATGACGAATGAAAAGGCATGATTTTAGCCAAATAAAAGCGATGAGTGAGAAAAATGAAGAAAAAGAAAGGATATTACCGGAGAGCTGAAGGTGTGAGAGATCACACAAAAGAGCATGTTCAGACGTTATGTCACATACCCGATGTTCAAAGATATTTCATTAAATACCCAGGTTTGGAAATGAACTTTTGTGAAGTGTGTGCCTTCCTCTCCTATTGTTCTGAATGACAGTGTTCTTCTCATTATCTCGTTGGCGAACGTTTAAATTGCTCGCTTGGCAATGTGTACAGCTATCCACGTACTGATGAACGTCCTTCTATCAGTTGCGCCAGAAGTAAACCTCCTTAATATTACGCATAGTGGTACCCAGGGGAAGATGTTCCCTCGATGAAGATATCTGAGCTGCTTTCATAACGGAGAGTCTGAAAGGGAGGAGCACTAAGAGTTGCTTCCCTTGCCTAGTCCGTCGATAAATAATTCCGTCCTTGGTGTAGAAAGTTCCAGCTGAAGCATGGGTTCTTTCTATCCGACTCTGTTCAGAGTATGGCGCAAGGATAATATCGTCCTTCTGCGCTTGGCGTAACTATGTTTTATTTCACATAAATTTTGAGTTGAGGTACGAGTTATCCCGTGTTGACTTTTGGGAACTCTGCTCAAACTCTTTCTTGGTAGTTTCATCCTTCTGGTTGTCCGGGTTATGGTGAACCGAGCAATCTCTAGCGAACTGTAGAATTTCTTTTCGCACATCTGGCCAAAAGTGATTCAGAGAAACATTTGTATGGTTTGGTTTCCCGCGGTTACTTGCTCGGTAATAGAAGGGTGGTTGGAATTTTGTTCAAATGCCTGGGGGGTCATGTTTCCCTATCGGCCCCCTGATCAGGCATGTGACATTATAAGGGACTGCCTTAGGCTTCTAACAGTCCGATGTGAAGTGCGTGTCAGATTTGCAGGCCTTGCACCATCGCCTTTCAATTCCCTCTGCTGAATTGATCTGTTTCTGCCTATGGTGATCATGTGGTTGTTGTTGCTGTTGTGTCGTGTTGTGTCGTGTTGTGTCATGTTGTGTGAGGTTGATGGTCGTACTCTTGGAGTCAGTAAAGGGGCGCTGCTTTCGTTTGGGGTGATTATTGTGTTGACGCTTTTTAGTCGGGTTCACTTCCGACTGGGCGCTCTGGTACTAATCAGCGAACAGTACCACCTGATCAAGAGTTTCGGCCTCATGCTCCACCAGGAATCGTCTCATGTCTGGGGTGAGCGAATCCTTGAACTGCTCCACGATAATCATTTCTTTTACTCCCTCGCACGATTCTTCGAAGGTGCTGAGAGTTCCCAACTTCTCCAAGTACATTGCCAGACTGCTTATAAGATTCATTTTTTTGTCTCTTGGCTTCCCGGAATTTGCTCTGAAAACGTTGTGCATTCAGCTGACAATGTTGCAGCACAGCTTTATTCAACAACTCATAATTGCTGTTATCTTCCGGTACCATTTTGAGAAAGACGTTGTAAGCAGGTCCTCGCAGACTCTGAGATAGCTTCATTTTGTATCTCTCTCTATCTAATCCATAGGTGGCAGTTAAAAAATCAAATCTAGCGAGATAAATGTATTTTTCTTCAGAGGTTTCTGAGTAAGCATCTAACTGAAAAGAGGCCGCGCTAGGAAGTACCACGTGATATATATATATATACGCATTACTCCTGTAGCAAATACTGCCATAGGGGAGTGGCTTTTTAGAGACTTCACTGTGCTATGTCCAGCATAGAGCAAAATAGTGAAAATAACGAATGAAAAGGCATGATTTATGCCAACCAAAAGACATGATTTATGCCAACCAAAAGCGATGAGTGAGAAAAATGAAAAAAAAGAAAGGATACTGCCGGAGGGATGAATGTGTGAGAGATCACACCAAAGATCATGTTCAGACGTTTTGTCACATACCCACACTGTCAGCCTCTAGTTTGTATCTTGCTTTAGTTCTAACTGAGAACAAGACTCGCCGTTTTCTCTCACCAACCCAGAACATTTTGTTTGTCGTTAACACTCAACATCTGTTATAGAATTTCAATAGGAAAATACAATTAATGACCAAATACTGCCCTGCTTCTTTGACAAGCTTCTCGTACCCCCTTCGCGTACAGGTACACCCAGTTTGGGAACCCATGGTATTCACTGATACACGCCAATAGTAAAACAGTAGCTAAACTCTAGTAAAGTTATAATATAGCTAAAGGAAAAAGCGCTAAACGAAAATGGATTTCCCATAAAAATTAATAGAAATCAAATTCCCTAGCTCCATAAAGCTGTATGAACTTTAGGAAAAAGTGATGAAGAAATAAACAACAACAGATACAAAGTTAACCATATTTAATTTATTAGCTACCTACAATTATAAGAAGTACTGAACACAAGGGAAGTACTATGTATGTACCTACAAATCAATGTACTGCGCCCCTACCATCCCTACCCACCCCCGTGAATAAAAATGATGTCTTATGAACAATATGGCAGCATCCCAGCATGAGGCCCCTAGAATCTTGGGGCCCCTGGGCACTGTCCATTGTGCCCATGCCTTAAGATGTCACTGAGTACAGGACTTTGTTCGTTTCTACATCCGTCGCGTATGACTACAGTCGTCACGGCGTAGCTGACTTCATCATCAGACGATTGGTTAGCAGGTGTTTAAGGTATTTAAAAAGTTGTTCTGGCTCCAGATGTAAAAGGCGTGGCAACTTGGTGAATGAGGGTAGAAGACAATCGAGGAGACTTTAAAAAAAAAGTGATCGAGCTTGCTTTGCTTTGCCACCTTCTTTTTTCTCTTCAAGTAGCACATTGTAGCAACTAAGATGATGTTCTATGTTACGGATGACCATAGAAGAGCATTCCATTTTGGTGTCATGCTTCATTGGTTAATGACGACAATGTTTCTTGGCGATCCTACTACTACTTATTCGTTCCTCTTTTACTGTGAGGCGTAGAGGTTTGTAAGAGAGAGGCCATACTATTCTATCGGCTGTCTTCCTCCTGGCTTGGTTCCATCTAGTCCTCGGTTCTACAAAGATTATCCAATGTTGTCCTCCCAGCGGACTATGGGTCGTTGTGGAGGTCTGGTTCCCTGCCTCTTAATTTCGAATGCTTGTTGTGGTAGCCAATCTTCTACCATTCTGCAGACATTGCCAAACCATCTCAGTTGGGACTATTATACTTGGGTCTGCAGGGGTTGGGTTTTTAGGCCTTGAGGTACCGTCTGGTTGCGGACCCTGTCTCTTCTTGTTACGTCAACCAAGTTCCTCGGATACCTCATTTCTGTGGTTTGGATCAGGCTTTTGTGGGTTGTAGTCATTGCCCATGATTCGCATCCATACGTCAAGAATGGGGCATAGGGGGAGACGTATAAAGCCATATTCGTCTTCTTACCAACTTCTCCTTTGCTGAGGAATCCTTGATTTATGACTTGAAAAAGTCTACCAGCCGCTGCTTTTCGGGTAGCCAACTCTTCTTTGATGCCTCTCTTTTGGTCTATGACAGCTCCAAGATATTTAAAGTGGTCGACCTGCTCCAGGACCTGTTCTCCCAACTTAATCTGATGTCTTCTTTTCTCTCGTAATATCACAATGGTTTTTGTTTTCGAGCTGCTTATGATCATCCCTCTCTTCTCCAGCTCTTCCTTCCAGACCTGTAGGTTGGATTGAAGATGTGCCTCTGATTTAGCAATCATGTCAACATCATCAGCAAATGTCAGCTCTGAAATACTGACCTGTCTCATCTTCCAGTACCCCACTGAATACTTTCATGTTCTCTCCTTACATGCCTTGATGACATCGTCCATGAGGAGTATGAAAAGATAAGGTGACAGGATATCCCCTTGTCTTACACTAGAGGTGGTCCTAAAGTCATCTGACTTATGATTTGCCGTGCTCACATAATTTCTGCAAGACTTGTAGAAGCTCTGTAAAGCATGGATCAGAGGTGATCGAATGTTCTTCCTTGCCAAACATCCCAGAGTTTGTTCCAGGGGACCTTGTCAAATGTCTTTTCCAGATCTAAAAACAAAGATGGATCTCACTATTTTACTCAAGAGCCTTTTCTCTCAACTGTCTGAGTGTAAAGATTAGGTCTTGGGTACTTCGATTTGCTCGGAAACCACTCTGGACCTCGTCCGTTTGTGGCTCAGCTATACGTCTGAGTCTCTGCTCCAGAATTCTAGAGTAGATTTTACCAGGGACACATAGAAGGGATATGCCTCTATGGTTTCCACATTGTCCGTTGTCACCCCTTTTAAAAATCGATGTTATTTTGGCAATCTCCCAATCCCCTGGTATGATCTTGTTGCACCATGCTTTCTGTAAGACCCCTAGTAGTAATAGGTCGCCTGATGTTCCCATGTACTTAACCATTTCTGGTGTTATGTCATCATGTCCTTCAGTTTTGCCCATCTTTATTTTTTCCGGTGCTGCTTCAGTTCTTCCATCTTTATGTCATCTTCATCACCATTGGTGCCCTCTTCTGTGCCAGTGGTTATCAATTCTGATGTTTGACCTTGCTCACTATCCAGGATTTCTGAGAAATATTCTTTCCATCTTTCCATTACTTCCTTCGGGGCAGTAAGCAATTTGCTTTGTTTATCCTTTAGAAATATAAGAGGGCACTGTTTTTCCTTCCTCATGTTCTTTAGGGTCTTATAGAACAATTTCTGGTTTTCTTGTGCATCTTTTTCAAGCTTTTCTCCTAATTCTTCCCAGGACTTATTTTTTGCTGCTAGCACTTTGTTCTTTGCTTCTGTTCTTTGTATTATATATTCTTTATATTTCTCTGTTTTTATGCTGTGTTTTTAGTTCTAAGTATTGTTTCCATGCCTTTTTCTCTCTTATTTTCTTTAATCTCATCTGTCCACCAAGATGTCCTCCTTCTCGTGTTATCAAGTTGAACTTCACCACATGCTTCTGTTGCAGCTGTCTTTATGATGTTCATGAATTTTAGCCAGAGTGTTTCCAGGTCCTCAGATTGTTGTTCTATGTTTCTCACTGCTGTAGCAAATAGCCCCTGATATCCGGTCTTCACTGGCTCTCTCGGCTTCTAGGTCTTAATGCTCGTTTCTCCTGCTCGTTTACTTAGCTTCTTGCGTGATGTTAGGCATTTCCTAGGCCGAGTGGCTCTTTCAGTTGTTCTTTTAATTGTTAACAAGTAGTGGTCACTTCCAATCTCTGGCCCCCCTCCAGACTCTACAATCCCAGACATACTTGTATGAGCTCTTCCTTACTTTTCTCATTCCTTGTTTGTTCACACATAGTGTATGCATGTATGCGCTTATGGGGGAACTTTGTGTTTGTAATGATAAGATTCTGCTCTGTGCAGATTCTAAGGAGTCGCTTTCCATTGTATTAAGAGTGTCTTCTACATATCTTCCGATAATATCTTTTGTAGGTACATACATAGTACTTCCCTTGTGTTCAGTACTTCTTATAATTGTAGGTAGCTAATAAATTAAATATGGTTAACTTTGTATCTGTTGTTGTTTATTTCTTCATCACTTTTTCCTAAAGTTCATACAGCTTTATGGAGCTAGGGAATTTGATTTCTATTAATTTTTATGGGAAATCCATTTTCGTTTAGCGCTTTTTCCTTTAGCTATATTATAAATTTACTAGATTTTAGCTACTGTTTTACTATTGGCGTGTATCAGATTTGACACCCGTGCCAAAACAACTCTCTGAGCGTTGTTTTCAGTCTATCATGAATTAAAATTACGACACAGGGTGGAAAATAATTGCGGAGTCAAAGAGTTAAAGCCAGGATTTCTAATTTAGCTTTCTGATAAGGGTGGATTTGAGCTGAAATGATAACTTGCCACCCCTATCGACACCTGGTATAAAGTGCAAGATGTAGGTGTCTTCTCTGATTTAGAATGTTGCTGTGTGTGTTGCAGTAGAACAGTTCACAGGGTACATCACAGGCAACATGACGTGTAGAGTCATAGAAATGGTAACTTCGCTTTTGTTTTATACCATTTATTGCACGCCACAAACAGTCATGATATTTATGTCATCACCAGCATAGTCTAACGAATGCAGCATTCAAAATCATGTCAACTGATAGTCATGTAGGATTCAATACTCAATGGTTGTATGGTAAACAGATATCATAACGTTCTGGTTCGTGAAGCTGTATGCATAATATATATATAACTTCTGCAACAGTGTCAGCTACAGATCTTCAATGTTCATAGACAATAATAAATGCTCCCTTCTTGATGCTAGCAGATCAGATGTATACAATAAGTCCGTTTACTGTCTGCACGTGAATAGCATACATGGATTACAGGTCAGCTCGACCTTTATAACCTTCCTAAGTCTAACCATCTGACTTGGACGTGATCTCTGATATAACGAATCCTGAAACACAGACAATAGTCTTGTTGGTCTAGTGCGACCCATATATAATATCTAGTTCAGGTATAAAGATACCGGTGACTTAATCCTAGTCAAAGTACCTCCCCATTTTGAATCACACAGGCGAGCAACAAGGCGACAAAATGACGAACCTCTAGATGATAGCATAAAGTTCGATACAAGAGGAATTACCTTATTTCGGAAAATCAACCATGAACATATGCCTCCAGGCAGGCTTGAATAATACTGGGAAATAGTCTAGTTAGCTAACTAACTCACAAAGACAACGTATTTCCCTCAGAAAATCACAAGACGCAGGTTGCGTCTGGTCGCTTCTCAGACCATTTCTAAACTGCCCCGAGCTGGGCGGAACAACAAAACGAACTCCCAGTCGAGACATGCGCAGAACGACAATCTCTGAGTCGCCGTTCACAATAAGACGATTCTAAGAACATTCGAGATAAAAGTCTTATAGAATCGCGCCTTTTATGGTCATGAACAGAAACGTTAAGACAGGTTTCAGGCATCTACAACAGTTGACTGATACTACCAAATAAGGAGATATGGACACGCTTCGTTCAAGACATTATAAACCGAACGTGTCTCTATACAAGAGGAGGTAAACTCATAACAAATTGTAGTCTCAAAAACTCGGATTATGTCCCTTTGACCGTAAAAAACATAATACACATTTCAGTCAAAAAATGATCATACATACGAAAAATGATCATACAAAGAGTTTGGAAAAAGTAATTATTTGTGCGTAACACTTTCCTAATCTCTTCCACCAGCTCCTCTTACTTCCCATTCATACTTCTTGTGTTCCATGTTCCGTACGTCGAAGTCCGTTCCAGTTCGTTGCCTTTAGAATTAGTCCGGTTATCTCTCTTATGTTATCAGGTTTTTAAAACAAACAGGTGATTTGCCTGTTGTGATTTTGCGTGATGGAGGGGCTGCCTTCTTACGGCCTCCGTGCAGGCCGCCCTCCTCCATTTTTAACCGGGCTTGGGACCGGCCTAGGCGATCCTACCAACCTAAATGAATTTCATGAGCAAGTAAAAGTTATATTCCTGCCATCCGTGGAATTTAGCACAGAGCGTAAGATTGAATTTTTTAAAGCGTATAACGGGCATATGGCAAAAAAGTAGAAGCAGCGTTATATGGGGAAAAAGAGCTAATCAAACTTCGTAAGACCAGGAGATTACTGTACACACATACGACAGGCAGACAATTTCTATGGTGAAAAAGGTATTTTAAAAACAACTAAGGATTAACATGAAATGTGTATGTAATCCATGTGTCATGATCAACCGTTAGATGTCATGAGGTCATTTGAAAGATCGCTAGGTTACTTTGATGGAGAAAATAAAGGTGTTTCGATCTAAGTAAATTTTAGACCAGACCTCTTACGCCAGAACTTAAAAGCGCAGTATTCCTAAGTTTAAATTCACTATCACCACATTTACAATGAAAGCGAGCACGTCTGTTTACCAAATTTCATGTTATTCGTAAACTACTCAAAAGAAAAGCTACATATAGGTAGCACTTAATCCACAAATGCCGAAACATGAAAACAGACACAGGAAGATCTATATAGAGTTCAGTCATTCTAAATTAGATCTAACATCTCCTGTTTAGCCTACCGCGGATGTGATCGATTAGAATATTAGATAAATAAGTGTATGTCAAACATTATACCTTCTTGAAACCTGCTCACACGTTCCGTGATTCACTAGCCGGTGCTGCGTCTGTTTCTCACGGATTTTTGTCCTGGGTGTGTTATTTATAGAGATACAGAGCTGTTCCGTCATCATTTCACCAGCCTTCCAAGTTTTGCCACGTCTCTTGTCCTCGACAGGGAGACTTTATGTCATGAAGTCAAGCCAATCACAGGCGTAGCAAAAAATAGTTTTCGAGACGGCTCAGATCGATATTTAAAATGTATAGACACAATCCAAATTGTTTTACAGACTACCAAATGGTGAACTCCTTCACTTACATAAGCATATTTCCAGTTTAGTTTCTTAGTCCTTGTCAAGCAGGTCCTGCTGTGCGTTCTGTTAATGTCAAAAATAAATATATCCCTAAACGAAAAACAGTTATTGTAGAAAATCTTATGCAATAAAACCTCGTCACTGAAGACAAACAAACAGGTTATGCTGTAAACATAAATAACACATAAGGAAGGGAAACCCGAGGCCTGTAAACAGTAAATTAATATTAGACAAACATAAAGGTATGTTTTCAGGCACTCGTAAGAAATAAAGAAGTAGAACACTTGGACAACAGAAAAATACAAAACAGACGTACCTTCCGTACGACAACAACTCCGCCTAGCTATCAAGCGAAATCACACTGACCCCACGGCCAGCTAGGCATCGTAAACCAACCCAAAAAAACTGCTTTACAGTGACTAATCAGTACGAATCACACTTCTGACCCCACGGCCAGTAGGCATCCCCAAAAAATGACGCAATCTTTACTGACTACCAACCACATAACAAAAAAAATAAAAAAAAAAAAAATTAAACACGCAAACAAACAAACACATAACAAACACACCCCAAACCCCACACCACCCAAACCCCCCACCCCAAAAACAAAACCCAAACAGACAACCCGCCTACAATCATACGAAACACACAAACAACACCACAAGTTCAGTGGGTCCCACCAACCATACCTGGTCAACTCAAAAAATTAAAGACCCCAAACACAAAAACCAAACCACAAACCCACCCAACACACCTTGATCTGGGTCTAACACCCCCAAACTATAACACAATGAAAAAACCCACCCCACACAACACACCCCCCCACCCCAACCCCAAACATCCCACCACCACAAACCACCCCCCCAACCTTGACCCATCACGCAATCCACCCCCAGTAAAAAAAAAACCCCTATTACCAACCCACAACCACCCCACTATGCCCCACCCACCCCCCACCCCCACCCCCAACCCCCAACAAAAATCCCACAAACAAGACAAATTCTTGACAACATACTGGGTCCAAACAGTAGAAACAACCCCCAAACCCAACCACCAAACCCCAACACCACCACAACACAACAAAACCCAACACCCCCCCCCCCCCAACCCCCACAAAAACCACCCACCTGACACCCACCCAAGACACCACACCCCCCCAAACCACCCAACCCCAAAGGACCCCCCCCCAACCCAAGGTCACCCCAAAACCACAACAATTGGGAAAATGCCAACACCACCCCATATTAACCACCCCCAACACAACAACCCAATCCCAACAAACAAACACCCCCCCAACACCACCAACAAACAACCACAAACCACACACACAACCCCCTGAAACCACCAGAAACAAAACCACCGGAACCTTACCACATTGGGGCTGGTCACCCAACACACCAGCCACCCCAACCCCCCCCCCCCAAAACCAAACAAAACCCCCCAACAACCCTCATGTACACCACAACTCAGCCCTAAAACACAACCCAACAAACTACTGTACCACCCCACCCCCCCCCCACAAAGTCCACCCAAAACAAGACAACCCCCATATTCTTGATACTGAAAACAACCACCACCCCACACCAATAGTCCACAGACCCACTAACCAACACTACGCCCAGCCCAAACAACACCAGCTGACCAACCAACCCAAAAAACACCCCAACCCCACAACCACAACACACCCCAAATACAACACAACCAACACCACATCAAAACCAAACACCAACCAACCCCCCCCCCCCCCCACCAACCCCCCACACCTCCGCCAGAAAAACAAACAACACACAACCAAACAAACCCCCAACCTAACCAACAAAAAAACCCACACAAACACCCACATCAGGAACGCAATCACAACAAACAAACACCCCCTATTCTTAAGTATTTATCTCCCACCACCCCACATACAAACCCCCCCACCCAACCACCAAAACACCCACAACCACCCCCCCACAACCCAACACCCCCCCCCAATCAAACCACCTGTCCCCCAAACACAAAACAACCCCCCACCGGAAGTATACCACAATACTGGTAAACCACCAGCCCACCACCAAACACCCCCACCCCAAAACCCACACACCAAACACCACTCACACCACCCCAACCCAACCCAACCAACCCACACCAGAAGTTGCTCATCAAGCGGAATCAACACACACCAACCACGGCCCACAACCCCACCCAAAAAAGGACAACCCCCCCCCCCCCCCCCCCCCCCCCCCCCAACCCCCACATAAAACAACAACCCGCCTCAACACCCACAACCAACCAACACAAAACAACCCAGTTAAACACCCCAACACCAAACACAAAACAAAGAAAACAACTGCCTAGCCCCAACACATGCAACCCAAACCACTAACCCCCCCCACCACCCCAACCCACCCGTGACCCAAAACCCCAACGGCCAGCCAACCCCCCACCCCCCAAACACCCACACCCACCAAACCACAACCAACCCCCAACATCACCCACAGGACAACCCCCACCCCACCCCCCACACCCACCCAACACACCCACACCCCCACCACTTGAACCCCTGCTCCCCACTGGGTCCAGACCAAGAACACCCAATCCTGGGTAAAGACGCAACACGTCTGTTGTTTTTCTTATTGTTATGTGTCAGGGCCATATTATCTTGACCGTCGGCACACGACCTTGGGGTGTCGAATATTAGGTCGCCCATCACGCCGGCCACTGCCTTATAAAATTTCCCAGAAGTTGCTCTGGTACCCATTTGGGGCTGGGTCGACCCAGCAGCCGTTTGTGGCCTAAAAAATTCCCGCCTCATCTGGGGATCGAACCATAGACCACTGCGCTAGGAAGCCAGTGCACTAACCACTATGCTACCGCGGCTCCCCACGGCCAGCTAGGCATCCCCAAAAAAGGATGCTTTACTGACTATTTATCAGTACGAAACAAAAGATAACACCGGAAGTATACAGTGGGCAACTCAGCCCCTTAATGACGCAATCACTTCTGTTGTTCCCCTATTAACAGTATGTGTCAGTCCAAACAAGACAAAGACCTTGATACTGGGTCCAGTAAATAGTAGAAGACAACTCCGCCTAGCTATCAAGCGAATCACACTGACCCCACGGCCAGCTAGGCATCCCCAAAAAAGGATGCTTTACTGACTATTTATCAGTACGAAACACAAGATAACACCGGAAGTATACAGTGGGCAACTCAGCCCCTTAATGACGCAATCACTTCTGTTGTTCCCCTATTAACAGTATGTGTCAGTCCAAACAAGACAAAGACCTTGATACTGGGTCCAGTAAATAGTAGAAGACTTAAGGACAGTAGTATAGAACAGACTAGGCGGAGTTGTCGTACGGAAGGTACGGGGTTCGAATCCTGGGTAAGCCACTCACGTCTGTTGTTTTTCTGTTGTCCAAGTGTTCTACTTCTTTATTTCTTACGAGTGCCTGAAAACATACCTTTATGTTTGTCTAATATTAGGTTATGCTGTATTTGATAAAGCCAATATTATTTTAAGCAAGGGATTCATATACACTGAGCAAAGCGAAAGTAAATATCATTGGAGAAAACATAAATGTGAATGTTTCTCAGACGAAGGTTAAGAATCCCATGGGCTAATGACGTAATGAGCAAATAAATGACAAGATGATACACTTTTCGGGAAATGACGACGAAGGACAAGAAAATAAAATAGGACATGAGCAGTGACTGTGATATGGTGGTCTTATTCTTTCATCGTCTTTTCCCTGTTTCACCAACGTTGTCAATTTTTTTCTTTCTGTCCGTTTGTGACCTTTTTATTATCCCTTGTAAACTCAGTTTGACACTTTTGACAATCGCTGGATACTGCAACATTGGCGATACCAGAGTTCGTTTGAGAACTTAATCCTCTGTTTGAACTCTTCACTATGTGTAATTCTATCTCTGCGTGGATGAAGACAAATGACTTACGAGACTGAGCCACATGAATAAATACACAATGAATTGCTTTTCACAAGACTGTCTACCTTTGACGGCGGTTAGAAGTTTAGATTTTGTTTGCATGAAGGGGTGATAAAGGGGAAGATTAAAGGAAGTCACCACTGGGTTCTCCAACGGCGAGACAGAAGAAGGGCGACGGCGACTTTTGACAAGAGGAGGACAAATCGGGGGCAGAATGCGAAAAAACTCTATGAATAAACGACGGATCGTCGCTCGTTTAACGACAGAATGCTTTTTCACCCCCTGTAAATTTGTCACGAGAGCCCAACCACATGTCAACGATTGACGGGCTTGACCTTGCAAGTAATCGCTCAGACTTGGCACTGTAATGTGGAAAGCAAGTTAGTGGATGAGAGGCGAAGCTAAAGGAGCAACCGAAGAATTGTTACAGACCGTCAGTTAGAGAATATATCTCGATATCCAAAAGTGCCCAGTATGTTCATACATATTTGTGAATGAAGTTTGAGTCCCAAAACCGTTAGTCTTGTTCCATAATTTCATTCCAGTTTCGGATTAATTCTAAATATTATTTAAGGGATTTGCAAAGGGAAAAAGGTTCGAAGACGTGATAAAAATATTCTGAATAATTTCCCTGTTTACATAATCTTAAATTGCTTTTTGCAATTACCTAATACGTAATGAGCGAAATGTTTTCTGTTTTTTTTTTCTTTGTCAATTGTCGTTGAATCTTACATTCTTCCTTTGAACTAATTTATGGTACAGTTATATTTGTCATCTTCATATAGATTATTATATCATCACTACAGACTATCATAAGCACACTCATTCACGCTCATTATTTTGAACACTATTATGCGCGCCTCATGCCATAACAAAAAAAAAGATGAGAATTAAAAACAGGGTGATAAATTATGAAGGAGCAATAGTTATGTAACAGCGCCATCTTGTCATCGCCATTGTCTCCGTGGTTCAGTGCCTTTCTATCACAACATCTTCAAGACAAAGATATAATACTAGGCCACAATAAAGCCTAGAAATAGTTGTGCGTTATATTTGTGTTTTCGCGCTTTTTAGAGCATCCATAGCGTGTGTTATTTGTGTGGCCCAATTACTGCACACGTATTAAGGTCAGGGGAAGTAATCCTTAGTATGATCAGACAAGTTAGATTTTGGGTTGCGACGCTTGAATGCTTGATTAAGCTGATGACTTGTTTAAAAATATATCTTCTCGTAGGTTCGAGAACAGAGCGTATGATCGCTACTCATAGCTGTGAGTCCCCGCCTGTGAGGGATTTATTCTGAGTTGTGTTGAGCAGTGAATAGCTCTCGTGGCTAGTCCGCATGTGTTATTGACGGCTGTGTTGTGAACAGCTGACTCTCGTGACTGTTTAAGCGGGAGATGCGATCCCGGGGAGTCTGGTTTTGGGCGTTGACCGAGCTGGTCAGCCCTGTGTGTTTTTCATAGTGTATGCCTGCGCAGTGCTGAATATAAGATGTCGACTAGTGTTTTCGCTGTGTGTGTACAGCTTATTTTGTAAGCTGCAGCATGGAGATTTTGCGAATGATTAGGAGGCCAAGATTTGTGTAGACCATGGATATTTCATGAATTATGATAACTGCTGTGTGCAGTCTTCTTTATAGCGCAGAGTTTGAGATATGAGTACTTTAGGCCATGAATTATGATAACTGCTGTGTGCAGTCTTCTTTATAGCGCAGAGTTTGAGATGTGAGTACTTTAGGCCATGAATTATGATAACTGCTGTGTGCAGTCTTCTTTATAGCGCAGAGTTTGAGATATGAGTACTTTAGGCCATGAATTATGATAACTGCTGTGTGCAGTCTTCTTTATAGCGCAGAGTTTGAGATGTGAGTACTTTAGGCCATGAATTATGATAACTGCTGTGTGCAGTCTTCTTTACAGCGCAGAGTTTAGATGTGAGTACTTTAGGCCATGAATTATTATAACTGCTGTGTGCAGTCTTCTTTATAGCGCAGAGTTTGAGATGTGAGTACTTTAGGCCATGAATTATGATAACTGCTGTGTGCAGTCTTCTTTATAGCGCAGAGTTTGAGATGTGAGCACTTTAGGCCATGAATTATGATAAATGCTGTGTGCAGTCCTTATAGCGCAGAGTTTGAGATGTGAGTACTTTAGGCCATGAATTATGATAACTGCAGTGTGCAGTCTTTTGAGTGCAGAGATAATTCGTGCTTTTGCTGTCAACTGTATGTCATTTATGTCATCGTGACTGTGTAGTAACGTAATAAACAGTATAGAACTGTTCCAGTCGTTTACAACCTTCTTGACTCCTACATGTACTCTTACGTACGTAATGTGGTGTGTGATTGTACCTACATACACCCACTTCAACATTCATGAACCCAGTGACAGAGTAGTACCATCTATTTATCATTAGCCTGTGTGGCGGGTTCAGTACATATTTATAAATAGCCCTGTGTGGGCGTGGCCTTACTTCAGAACCCACCTTATACTACAACAGTGATTTGCCTGTGTGGCGGCGCAGAAAATATCAGTATCAGAATGTATCATATTTTCGGGAGGTATCAGTAGTGTGCCAGCTTTTCGGGCGTAATGCCCACGACGTTCGCGTTATAAGATTATTACTACGGAACCTCGACCTATTTAGTTATAGCCTGTGTGCCGCCAGTATTTAAGAAAACTCGTCTTGACCTAATTATAATAGCCTGTGTGGCGTATGTGTGGCTGTACTATCAGAATCCCGCCCTGTATCAGAACGTTTAGTCTACACCAGCTCTGTGTGAGCGTCATTGATAATAACATTCCTCGTCTTCTACTGGTACCACCTACCACCTTAATTGTATCGTTATCAGTTGGTGGTTTCCAGTCAAGTTGGAGCTATACCCGCGATATTCGCGTTGTAAGACTTACAGCATAACCTGTTCCAGTTAATTTTTAAGAGGTACAGCGTTTTCAGTCTACATTTCATATTGAAATCTACAGGTAGACTTGGACAGTATTTCTGTTGGCATGTGAAGTGAGGATTGACAACGAGTTCCAGTATCTGTTCCAGTTTTCATATACAGGTTCAGGTATACGTGCAGTATTTCCAGTCCTTTTGCACGTGTGCCTCAAGTCAAGTGTTGCAGTATTTACAGTGTTCCAGTTTCTTTCATCTTGTGCTCCTGTGCAGTGTTCGAGCACATACCATACTCAAACAAGAACCTGAAGGGAAGAGTGTCAAGTTCCAGTTTCTTTCTACGGTGGATTGTTTTTAGCTACAAAACTATGTGATATCCAGGGTCTTGGCGGAAAGGAACGGGATTATTTTCAGATAAGTAGTTTTTGTTGTGTGTGAATTGTGCCACTTTATGCATGTCATCAAGCCTTCCTATGCTGTGCATTGCTTATTCTGTCTGATAACTGTTGTTTATGTCTATATTGACATATGATTATAGGATATGTTGATGCACGAGTTTTATGGCTACATGACATATGTTCCCTTCCCTTATATGGATATGACGTTATAACGGTTCTTGGAATAGAAATTTGTGATACTGTTATTTGGGAATAATTTCAATTTCTTGAACAGATAGTAAACTGTGTGAGGTGGAAAGACAATAACTTATTATAATTATAAGTGGTTAACACATATAGTTGACTAAGTAAGTAAGTCACTATGGATTTTGACACGGATGCTGATATGGATCCTGAAGATTTGGAGTTGGATCCTGAGGATATCATACCTATGTTAGAATATTTGTTTGAAGAAGGTAGGGATGGTGAAGAATTGCAAGGCCCAGCCCTAGAAGCATATGTGATAGATAGTTTATTGGTCAATGCGGCAAAAGCCCTAAAGTATTTTGCGGAGGATAAGTTTCAATCCACTCCTCATTTAATGATAGCTAACGACTTATTGGATATACTGCATGCACTTCGTGGGTTTGTGTACAAACATATGGATATTAAGCACGATCATATAGTGAGGAAAATACTGAAGATAATCTTCAACGACATTTATGACGATCAAGAGAAGGAGTTAGAGGAAGTTCAAGATAACAACGAGATATATGTGAAACTTATGGATGAATATCAGAAGAGTAATGATACTTTTAGAATTTTGTTTGATAATTTGCAATCAAAATGTGACAAGATGAAGTCCGATTATGAATCTTTGATCACGGAGTATGGTAATTTAAATCAGAAAGTGAAAAACGAGACATGGAATTGAAACTTGAGAGCAATGAACGTGAGAAATCTTATAGAAAGACGCTTCTTGATTAATTGAGTAAAGTGAATTCTTGTATTGATGACGAGAAGTATACTGTATTTCCGGAGAAAGTTGATAAGCTTACGAATAGCGATGATACTGAGATTCAGACACTTCAACTGGAGTTGACACAGTTGAGGGCAAATAAAGAAAAGCATGATAGCGAGAGATTAGAAGAGTTAATGGCTGAGAAGGAGAAGGTGGCTAAGATTGAGAATATACTAGTGAAGGAAAGCTGCAAAGTTTTGACAGTTAAGAATTTAAATAAAAGACTAAGTGAAGAGATTTCACTTAAAAATGTTGAAATTGCAAAAGTTAGAAAAAGAGTAGATGGCCTACTCGATATTGTATTAAATAACAAGATGTGGTCTTCTGTCAAGGTTGACAATGTTGGACAGAAAGTTGTCTATCAACAAGCCACTACAGCAAAGAGTCAGCAAGTCACTCATTGTGGATTTTAATCTCAAACGTGGTAGACATAGATCTTTTCGGGGAAAGTATAACTTTCCAAATTCTGTTGATGCTGCTGCTAATATTACTGATTCTTGGCATCATACCAACAAAGATAATTCTAGTGTTACAGCCCGGCCTGTTGATCACGAAAAGAAATATGATAAATTTCATGTTAAAGTTCCACAAATTAGTCATGTTTCTAATTTTGGAAATTCTGATAATTTGGTAACAGGGAATAAATCTAGTACTACTTGTTCCAAGAATGAGACCCATTATGTACGGAACAATAAAGATACTATTAGTCCTGTGACGTGTCAAACTCAGCTCAGACAGTTTGACACAAATAGTAAGCATATTCCCATAGGTGCAAATAAAAACAGTTTTGGTAGGAGAAATAATCCTCAGGTTAGACAGTACCAAGGGAGGTCATCAAATTATTATTTTTCTTCTCCAAGAAATGAGAGACAAGTTAACAGATCCCAATATTTTGATTCTAAGAATTTTGGAAATTATGGTAGAAATAACTACATGAAAGGTTATCAAACTTATAATAATTTTTCTGGAAGACAACAAAGCCCATTTAATAGATATTGTTATCAAAGGAAAGATATTAAGCTCAACCATGCTAACTGGAGTTATAGACATAACAATTGTCACAATAGAGGAAATAGCAATAGTTTCAATAGAGATAATAACTCCCGAAATGTTACTTCACATCACCAGAGTATCTTTGCTCAACAAAAGACTAAAGTCATTATTAGTAAACAAGGTAACTATAATAATATATATTTTGATCAAAGGATAAATAATAAGCGCAACTATGCTAATTTTGCTCAACAAAAGCCCAAAGTCATTATTGGTAAACAAGATAATAATAATAATAATAAGGTCTCAAATGCTACTACTTGCTATGCTTTTGATTTTGAAAGAGCATTTCTTTGTCGTGAGTGCAGAACCTTGTTCGACCCTACAGCAGTGACGACTTTGAGTTGCGGTCACCCTCTCTCTAATCTTCCTGTGTTGTCTACAATGTGACGAAGGAAGGTTTGCTGTGCATTCATGGAGAGGCCAGAAGTTTACACAGCCACAAGTGTTAGGTAATTGTGAAGTTGACTTTCCCGTTTTTCCTCATTAAATCTCACCGTTGATTAAAATAGAGATTTTCATTTGTATTTATTCACAGTAACGAGTTTGCGATAAGAGTCAGCGCTCCTATCTTACATTAGCTGTGAGGAATGCAGGTCACCTTTGCGCCAGTGTGTTTGATCAATCGGAACCTGTAAGCGTCTAACTAAGCATCTGATGTGTTACCTGTAGGTGGTCATGAAATGTTTACAAATCCTCGAGAGTTTTTTGATGTTTTATTTTTATTTTAGGACAGTAGATATTTTCATTGTATAGTATAGAACATTAGATGCTGTTGTAATGTTCTATTATGTAATTTCTTGGTAACATTATGATGATTATTTCCATGCATCATTTCATTGCCGTAATTTTTTTTATTGTTATTTATATGACTGTTTTGATGACGTACTAATACATTTCTATGCTATTTATATATTATTGTGTTTGATAATGTGTATTATGTAATTATTGACCTTTATACTACTCTCTTGCACTTGGAATTTTTTGTAGCTGTGTTTTTTGGGTTAATTTTTTTTTATGCACGATGAGATTGCCAGCCCTATGCACAACCTCATTAGCTGTGATGGTGGCGGTAGACACCTTCAGAAAGTCACTGATTGTCTTTATTCTCTTTATTTAAATGTTTTCTCGAGTGTTGATTCCATAATTGGTTAACATATTAGCACACTCTGATGATATATGCAGCAACTGTTATAGTGAAATGTAATTTTGCAAACGTAGCTTGATTGTATTAGAGATAATTTTATATTTGAATTTGATAATATAGTCTGAAACACTGTTTTCTCTAGAACACTATACCTGAATCTAGTCAGATGGTTATATCACATACTCAATATACATTATGTCCTACTTATATATTTATAACTTCGTGGGCAGTTAACAGTATGTTGTCCCATATGACTTTTCTGTGACGTATTTTAAAAAAAGAACTTACATGTTCTGATGTATGTCTGCTAAAAGATAGGTTTTTTTAAAAATGTTACTCAGTTGATTTCATTAATAGTTTATTAATTATAGCTTTGAATTTGTTGCAAATGTAATACTATTTTTGGGGGAATTTATCGTTGTGAAACACTTTGGTATTTTATTTTAGTGGGAAAAAAATGTTGTTTTTTTTTACATTGTGATATTTTTTTTTTTTTTTGGCCAGCGCTAGACTGTACGTTAAGGTTCGCAATGTGTAGTGACATTAGTTCCTTGAAATTGTTTTTTTTAAATGTTTTGATGTATTTTTTCTGTATTTAGCGCGTGACTGTGCGTCAGTGCAAACTTTTTAATAGCGTTGATATTTTTTATTTGTGTGATATCTAGTATAATTTATTTTAGTTATGTATAAGTTTTATAATTTGGTTAAATTACTTATTATGCTTTGTGTTGTCATAAGCTTTCTTTTGTGGTGTTAGTATATAGATATACTTTGGCATTTTATGTTGTACTTTTCGATCATGATTGTAGTTATTTATACAATACGTTGTTTGATTTAGATAGTTATTGTAAGGTATTGCTACCAACTTTCTCTACATTTACATCTTTACTTTCCATCTGTCTTTGTTGACTATTCGTCATTCCTTTACATCTTTTCTGTTGTCTTTTCAGTATGGTTTCGTATTTTGTTTACGCTTCCTTGCTTTATCTACGTTTCACTTCATGCTTCTTGAATACTTTTTTCTTGTTACGCTATTTATACTTTCATTCTTTGTATTGTTAAGTTAATTATGTGACTTTAGATAATGTAACTGGTTCTGATAGTTGTATTTGTTTTACATGTAGGGAATTGTTTGACTTAATTGTTACATTGTGATATTATTTGATTCTTCTCATATATCCATTTCATAATTTCCCTTATTACGGATCATTCTTCTTTTGCTTGATCTTGTCTTTTCTCTTATTATCGGTTGTTTTCTGTTTGATATGTACTGTATATACTTAACTTGGTTTTGTGTAGATTATTTTTGGGTATGCTTCATTGATTTTGTTGGATACTTCATTTTTTACATTACACTTGATGTTTATATTTTTTTGTAGATGAATAATTTTGAAATAAAATAAGGTAATTTTTGTAGGCATATGTTAGAGCTTCATTGTCTTCTAAATTTTTTAGGAGTGAATTTTCAAAAAAATGATAGATATCGTTTTTTTCCCCGGGGGTGTGGTAAACTGTTAAGGTCAGGGGAAGTAATCCTTAGTATGCTTATCAGACAAGTTAGATTTTGGGTTGCGACGCTTGAATGCTTGATTAAGCTGATGACTTGTTGAAAAATATATCTTCTCGTAGGTGCGAGAACAGAGCGTATGATCGCTACTCATAGCGGTGAGTCCCCGCCTGTGAGGGATTTATTCTGAATTGTGTTGAGCTGTGAATAGCTCTCGCGGCTCGTCCGCATGTGTTATTGACGGCTGTGTTGTGAACAGCTGAGTCTCGTGACTGTTTAAGCGGGAGATGTGATCCCGGGCAGTCTGGTTTTGGGCACTGACCGAGCTCGTCAGCCCTGTGTGTTTTTCATAATGTATGCCTGCGCAGTGCTGAAGATAAGATGTCGACTAGTGTTTTCGCTGTGTGTACAGCATATTTTGTAAGCTGCAGCATGGAGATTTTGTGAATTATTAGGAGGCCAAGATTTGTGTAGACCATGGATAATTCATGAATTATGATAACTGCTGTGTGCAGTCTTCTTTATAGCGCAGAGTTTGAGATGTGAGTACTTTAGGCCATGAATTATGATAACTGCTGTGTGCAGCCTTCTTTATAGCGCAGAGTTTGAGATGTGAGTACTTTAGGCCATGAATTATGATAACTGCTGTGTGCAGTCTTCTTTATAGCGCAGAGTTTGAGATGTGAGTACTTTAGGCCATGAATTATGATAACTGCTGTGTGCAGTCTTCTTTATAGCGCAGAGTTTGAGATGTGAGTACTTTAGGCCATGAATTATGATAACTGCTGTGAGCAGTCTTCTTTATAGCGCAGAGTTTGAGATGTGAGTACTTTAGGCCATGAATTATGATAACTGCTGTGTGCAGTCTTCTTTATAGCGCAGAGTTTGAGATGTGAGTACTTTAGGCCATGAATTATGATAACAGCTGTGTGCAGTCTTCTTTATAGCGGAGAGTTTGAGATGTGAGTACTTTAGGCCATGAATTATGATAACTGCTGTGTGCAGTCTTCTTTATAGCGCAGAGTTTGAGATGTGAGTACTTTAGGCCATGAATTATGATAACTGCTGTGTGCAGTCTTCTTTATAGCGCAGAGTTTGAGATGTGAGTACTTTAGGCCATGAATTATGATAACTGCTGTGTGCAGTCTTCTTTATAGCGCAGAGTTTGAGATGTGAGTACTTTAGGCCATGAATTATGATAACTGCTGTGTGCAGTCCTTGTAGCGCAGAGTTTGAGATGTGAGTACTTTAGGCCATGAATTATGATAACTGCAGTGTGCAGTCTTTTGAGTGCAGAGATAATTCGTGCTTTTGCTGTCAACTGTATGTCATTTATGTCATCGTGACTGTGTAGTAACGTAATAAACAGTATAGAACTGTTCCAGTCGTTTACAACCTTCTTGACTCCTACATGTACTCTTAATGTATGTACTGTGGTGTGTGATTGTACCTACATACACCCACTTCAACATTCATGAACCCAGTGACAGAGTAGTACCATCTATTTATCATTAGCCTGTGTGGCGGGTTCAGTACATATTTATAAATAGCCCTGTGTGGGCGTGGCCTTACTTCAGAACCCACCTTATACTACAACAGTGATTTGCCTGTGTGGCGGCGCAGAAAATATCAGTATCAGAATGCATCAGAATGTATCATATTTTCGGGAGGTATCAACGCTAACTAGTCTTGTGAGTGGTTAATCCTAGCGGCCTATATAAAGAAGTGCCAGGCCAGCAGAGCCCTCTCCTCACATCCAGTGAAAGTTTTCTGTACGCTACACAAGACGAATTTCAGATAAGTTTTTTCTCTTCTCTAACATTTTTTAACTAAATATTATTAAACACCTCTAGTATTGCTTAATTGCTTTTAACGTTAGTTAATAATTGATAGGAGTATTGGTATTAATTAAAATACTAGTGAATTAGAATAAATATGCCCAGGTAGGCCAACCACGTGGGGTCTTCATTTGTAAAGTGCAGTAGCCATCTTGTTTCTCTTTGTGTAATTAATACGGGCATCTTTCATCGTTGAGCCGCGCGTCAAGAAAGTTAAAATTAATTCAAGGTTACTAGCTTAGGAGTAGGACTAATCAGCTTTTAACTATTCATATCTAAACATAATTTAAAATGTAATAATTAAAATATATATAAACTTGTCTCGTGTTAATTTAGCATTATGCCTAGATAGAGAATAATACTAATTGTAAGTCATCGGTGATAGGTATACAATAAAAAAAAAGAGGAATTAGACAATATTTAAAAACGAGTAAAGTCAACTCGTATACAACAAAATATTTGTAGCACAATAAGAGCAAATAAGTCTAACATAATGCTAACCAGATTGCAAAACAACAGAAAGACATACTAAGGAAGGAACATCAAAACGGACAGAAAATGAGAGGAACAAAAGCCCTGGTCTAACGGACACAGAAATTAAGGACAAAATTGAAACCATCAAGGAAAAAATAAAAGTGAATTCTGAAGTAAATAAAGACAGGGAATCAAACAAAAAAAAGCAACGAGAAAGAAACAGAAATTCGGATATCAAAGCAAGTTGCTGCACAATGGAACACGAACTCCGACTGGAAATAAAGCCGCAGAACACACTAGGAAGGACAAAGAGGGAAATGCAGACCAATGCACTCAGGAAACCAAAGAACACAAAGAACGTGCCGAGGACAGCCTAAAGGAAACAAAAACACAGAGAAAAAGAGTTAAAGTCACTCAAATAGGAGGGACAGAAGCCTCCCTAGAGCCCTCCTCGATGACAAAATCATGGTTATCTTAGAAAAAATTATAGAAACAAAAATCTGTTGACAAAGTGCAGAAAACATAAAAATGGAATAACAATCACTGTAAACAACACAGAAAAAGGCAAGGCACTACTACATTAATTAAAGAGTAACCCAAAAGAAGTACAACTCGAACATGGGATAAAGGTACAGATTGAGTTTATCAAGGAGATTCGAAGATTCGTCATCAAAGGGGTCGATTTAAACCTAACAGAAGAGGAGATCCGCACTAACATAACGAAAGAAAACCCACAAACAAAGATAGAAAAAGTAGAAAGAATAAAAACCAAAGAGCAAAAGAATACGACAGTGGTAGTGCTAAATGTAAAGGGCACAGAAATACCCAAGCAGGTCAAACTCCACCAGAGAGTCAAAATGACAGAGATATTCATACCTAGTATCATACAATGCACAAACTGTCAAGGCTTTAGCCATACCCAACATGTGTGTAAAAGAACGACTAAGTGTAGTTTCTGTGCGGGAGCATACAAGCATGTGGACTGTACAATGGCTAAGGAGGACTCAGAATTTAAACGAGAAAACAAAAACAGAAGATGTGCAAACTGCCAGGGTAACCACAGTGCCAGGTATCAGGGGTGCCCAATCTATCAAGAGACAAAACACATATTAAAAGAATCACTAGTAACAAACACGCCATTCTGGCAAATAAAAGAAAGACAAAACAAACAACCATCTCCAAAACTCCCAAGAAAGCATCATTAAGAAACAAATAAAACAAAAAAACCAGTGAAGTGAAAGACATAAAGGAAAAAATCCAGAAAGAAGATAACATTAAAACACTCATAAACAGTAAAGAAGATGACAACACAGAAGAGACAGAACAAAACCCCATCCAAGCCAGACAGGTACTAGAAGAAATAAAAGCAGCACTACAGGCAATAGAGAGAGACCTAAAAAAATAGCAGAGATAAAAGAAGCTAATGAAGACATCCTTAAAAAATAGAGATAGAAAGAGCTATTTTGACAGACGAAAAAAGACAAGAGAAAAAAATGATAAAAAACCAGCGCAACAAAAAAAATATAGAAGAAAAAAATTAAGGAAACAGCGGAACTACCTCTACCATACCTCGTAGTAAAATAGTTACTAGGAATGATGAGTTTGTGGAGAACAAGAGAGATAGTGAGCAAAACCAAAAAAGTAGATCCCTTATAAAAGAACCTAATAAAATCCATAACATAACTAAGTTAACCATACTAAATGGGGACCAAAGACTCTATTGCTATCAAAGTAGTTCAGTGGAACTGTAGGGGTGCCAGGAAGAACCTGATGTCTCTTATGGGACAGTATAAGGAGGCAAAACCCATCTTTGCAATACAAGAAACACTCCTGAACCCCAAACAGAAACTAACTACCAAGGGTATATAGCACTTAGAAATGATAGACCGGTGGGGAGAGGAAGGAGCGTCGCCTGTTTAATACATGAAGACTACAAAATATTAAATTGGGAACAATTCAACACAGAAAATATTGAAGAAATAAGTATAACATTAGACAGTGAGCCAGATAACTTAAAAATAATAAATATTTATAGCCCCAAGGGTAATTTAATCGACAGGGACATTGCCGCTATTAACACACAAATAGACCAAAGAATATTGTTGGTAGGTGATTTTAATGCACACCATGAGGCATGGGGTAACAACAGTAATGATCCAGCAGGAAAAAGACTGTTGGATTACATTGAAAGTGCTGAGCTAATCATACTAAATGATGGCTCAGTGACAAGGGTTAACCCATGCAACAATGGGGTAGATACAGCATTAGACATAAGTATAATAACACCAAACCTAGCCTCTGCTAAATGGGAAGTACTGAATGACTCCAGCTCAGACCACTTACCCATAGAAATAAACCTAAACGACAAATACAGAACTAGTTCAAGAAGCTCCAAACCTACATTCAACTTCAAAAAAGCAAACTGGAAGTCCTTCCAGACGGACCTAAATAAACTAAGCATAGAAAAAATTGAATCTGACAGTGAAGATATATTTGCAGAAAAACTAACAAATGAGATTTTAAAAATAGCAATAAAATATATACCTAACAGGAATATGCCTGATCACTTAAAAAAAACATAAAAAGGGAAAGATAGGAAAAAAAAAAAAGATAAAAATCCAGTTCCTTCCATGTTCTCCTCATCATTTTCACCTCTGTCTCCAACTCTCTTCTCCATGTACTTCTTGGTCTACCTCTGCCTCTCTTGCCCTGGGGGTTCCAGAACAAGGACTGCCTTGTAATGCTATCAACAGGTTTCCTCAGTGTGTGTCCTATCCATTGCTATCGTCTTCTTCTCATCTCTTGCTCCACTGGCACTTGTCTAGTTCTTGTCATCAGTTCCACGTTGGTAACCTTGTCATACCATTTTAATCCCTCTATTCTACGCAAGCACCCATTTATGAAAGTCTGTAGCTTTTTGGTTGTTGTCTTTGTTGTTCTCCATGTCTCCAAACCATACAATAGGACTGACTTCACATTTGAGTTGAAGATTCTTATTTTCGTGTTGGATCCTATTTCTCTTGATCTCCATATATTTCCCAATGCAATGAAAGCTCCTCTTGCCTTTTGTATTCTTATATGAAGACATGACATGCAGAGTTCTTCACGAAGGACAGCTTACAGAACCGTTTGGGATAAGAACAGGAGTGCGACAGGGATGCCTCTTGTCTCCATTTCTTTTCTTGCTGGCAATAGATTGGGTTATGAGATCATCGACAACACACAACAGAAATGGAATCCAGTGGACTCTGACGAAGCAGTTGGATGATCTGGATTTTGCTGATGACTTGGCTCTTCTGTCCCACAACCGTAATCAGATGCAGGACAAATTGAAAACACTCGATGAGAGGTCACAGCAATTGGGTCTGAAAATACACAGGGAAAAGACAAAAATAATGAGAATAAATGCAGGTAATGATACCAGGGTTGAACTTGAAGAAACACCAATACAAGATGTAGAATCGTACACATATCTTGGCAGTAATATAGACAAAGTTGGAGGGACAGACAGCGATATCAAAATAAGAATACTATAATTATAACAATATACAAATATCATGAATTACAATGCTATACTATCAACATATCTAATGGATATATATCATGGATGGACATAACCAAATTTGTTAAAGTCATTATACATCATCCAAATAGCGACAAAATTGTGTTAATATATATTATGATATTAAGAACAGACAAAGTTTGGAAGTATATCAGGAGATCTAGGACACAAGATTTAAATGGAATCATGTGGGCATCTAGACAATATGTCTGCCATCACATTATCCGAACCACGGATAGCTCGCACCGTGAAATGGAAAGGTTGAAGAGCAATAGCATAACGAGTCGATCTCGAGCTCTTCAAATCCTTACTTTGCATAGCTGTAAGAGCTTTTTGGTCGGTTTCCATAATGAAATGCGCGCCCAGAAGGAATCTTTGTAGCTTAAGAATGGACCAAACCATGGCCAACAATTCACGGTCTAAAACCGAGTAATTCCTTTCTGCCGCATTCAGCTTCCTAGAGATATACATTACAGGATGCAGAGTTCCTGAATACTCCTGCATTAGTGCCGCACCATTACGCTGTTCAGGTGACATCAACACGCATACCTGGCCAACTACACATCAACATTAGAGGACCCCATAAAAACACAGTAACATTTCTGGCGGACCAGTTCCGTGGGCTTTTCGGCTACAATTTTGGTTTCTGCTACATATTGGAATGATCAAGGTTGACAGATTATAAATAACACAGGACAGTAAAATAGGTCATCGACTGTTGACCCACATAAACAGTCTTAGCATCTGTGTGATAATGCTACATGAACCACAGTTGGTACAAGTACTGGAGTTAGCATCTATGCAATATTGCTACGTGGACCACAGCTGCACACAAGTCGATTCCTTGTTGTAAACAGTACCGCTGGTTGTTTACACGTTACTGCTGCACACAAGTCAAGTCCTTTTTGTAAACAGTACCGCTGGTTGTTTACCGTTACAGTCAACAGACTCTCCAACGTCTGAGCGATCAAGTCACGTAGTTTGAGCGCAAGTTCTTTTTGTAAACAGTACCGTCTACGAACTCTTCAACATTCGATCATCAAGTCTCAAGTTATCGAGAAGGTCATAGTGACTTTATGTTCCTGAAGACCACTACATGTTATCGTCGTACAGTTGATCTGACAATCATTGCGTGCTTGACATTGTACTTCCGTGTTGACAAAGAGCAAGAGAGTTACTTTAGTATCATGTGTAACTGAGCTTTGTTTTGCAACACATTCCTTTATATGATATTTAAGTTACTTGTGATATTGTTGTGTATATTTCAGCGGGTTCAAGGTTGGGCGGTGTCTAGTATAGGATTTCCCACGTCATAGAAGGCCTATATTAGCGATTCTGTAGGGACTGCAATTTCCTTAATTGGAAATTGTTAGCAATATTTATTGCTATTTACGTTTAGGTGTAACGAAGTGTACCTTTTCGTTGTTTTCGTTATATTTTTTCTGTTCTTTAGTTTTGATTTCATTTGTTTGTATTTGTAGGTCTCTCCTTCCTTTCATTTTATTCTTTACACCTTTTCGTTTATAACTGTGGTGTCATTGGTTTTGTTCATTTTCGCAGTTATCGTCACATATCAAATACAACTCTAAGGGTGATTGCATCCCTCTACAACAAAATCTGGCACACGGGAAAAATACCATGTTCATGGAAGACAGCAGTAGTCATCCCCATACTAAAGCCAGATAAGGAAACATGTGATGTCGGCTCATACAGGCCAATATCGTTAACATCGCACCTAGGAAAAATTCTAGAAACAATAGTCAACAGCAGACTAAAATTTCACCTAGAAAAGCATAATTTGTACAGTCCAACTCAGGCAGGCTTTAGAAGCCACCAAAGTACAATAGAGCAGCTTTTGAAGCTGGAACATGATGTTAAAACGGGCTTCAAAAGGAATGAAAAGACAGTAGCAATATTCCTTGATGTAGCCACAGCATAAGATGAGTGTTTGAGGGAGGGTGCACTATATAAAATCAGGAAATTAGGTATAGTAGGCAGAATTTACAATTATTTAGATAACTTCCTGCAGGATAGATACTTCACGGTAGAAATAAACAATGATAGATCTGAGGTTTATGAACATCAGAATGGAATTCCACAGGGATCAGTGATATCACCATCTTTATTCACGATTATGGTCAACGACCTAGGTTACGAGTTTAAAAACTTAAAAAAAAATAACTTGTCCCAGTTTGCAGATGATGCTGGGATATGGAGAACGCGAAGAAATCTCCCATTCCTCTATAGAACAGTACAACAACAAATAGATAAAGTATCCGACTGCATGCACAAGTGGGGATTTAATCTAAACGTTAAAAAAACCGTAGGAATGATCTTCAGTAGAGGACACGTAATTAAAAATAATATAATTGGTATAAGTATTAATAAACACAAAGTATGCACAGCAAAATCAACTAGATTTCTTAGTATGGTACTAGACCAGCAACTAAACTGGAACAAACACATAGACATATTAGTGCAAAACAGTAGGGAGCTTATTAACATGCTAAGATATATGAAAGGAAGTGGTTGGGGAGCCTGCAATAAGACAATGCTAATCTTCTATAAATCATTTATTAGGAGCAAACTTGACTATGCCAGTGTTGTCTATGCATCAGCCGCTCCGATCAATAAGAAAAAACTGGACACAGTCCAAAACCAGGCACTGTCAATAATAGCAGGTTCTTCAAAGGGAACATCAGCAGAGGCATTAGAATGAGCACTAGGCATTATACCCCTGGAGCTAAGGAGAAAAGAACTGAGATTCAGCTACTGGGCAAGGGTGGCAAAATATCCAACTCACCCAGCACACAAAACCTTTGATAGGGGTAACCAGTACATAGGCCACATACCACTAAACCATAATAGATACCCGTCAGGGTGGAAAACAATGGACGAAGTGAATCAACACCCAAACCTATTTAATATGATAAACAGCAGTACTCAGTATAAAGCAAAGATCCCACCATGGGAACTAAATGTGCCAGAAACTGACTCCCACCTATCAAAGATCATAAACAAATCTAGCAAAATAATCTTAGCAAAAAGTAAAGCACTAAAGTACATAGAACGGTATATAAATAATAGCCTAACTATATATACAGATGGGTCAAAAGATGAAGAAAGACAATTATGAGCAGAAATAGCAATACCAAAATTAAAAGTTTATAAAAGATACAGAGTAACAGGTAATACATCCATCTTGACAGCAGAATTAGTGGCAATCCTAAAAGCTTTAGAAATAGCTGCAGAAAACCCACCAACTAAAGTAACCATTCTTACAGATTCCCTTTCATCAGTACTAGCTATCAGAAATAGAAATGAATGTAGCAGGCCAGAAATTATAGAGGAAATACTACAGATCAATACATATCTGCACACTGTAGGATGCAGTGTAACACTAATATGGATACCATCACATGTGGGGATAGCAGGAAATGAGCTTGCAGACAAAGAAGCCAAAGGGGGAAGAACTAGCTATAACAAAATTGATGTAAGCTTAGGTAAGTTTGAAATTAAGAGCTTAATTGCTCAAGCAATAACTAAAGAGTGGATAACAGCATCGGACCAAAGTAAAAAACAAGACACTCATATAAAATCCTGAAAAAAATAAGCAAAAAATGTCAGATAAAAGATGAACTAAAATATCAATTAATAAAAAATTACTGAGCCTCAAGCTTGGAACTGGATATTTCATGATAGAGGAACCTAGGTACGAAGAGTGTCCAGAACCAAACACAGTTAGACACTTCCTGTTGGACTGCAAAAAATATAACCAGCAGAGGCAAAACATTAAGACATACAAGGTAGAAATGAGTGTAGAATATCTCATAGGCACTAAGACCCCATCAGAAATACAAAAGTTAATAAAACACTTTATTACAAAAACAAAAGCTAAAATATAAAAAATAAAAATAAATAAGATTGTGAGCCAGTAGTCTACATTGATGAAAAACTCCCTACAGATAAATACGGATTGCCCAAAAACCCTCCAGTGAAACATAAAAACATATCAGTTAAGACAATATCATATTTGGATTTAAAAAAAACAACGTTGAACTATGACTACAAAATTTATTATTTAAAAAAAAAAAATTAAATAAAACCCGACTAGAGATAATATAGTATAAAATAAATACTAACAAAAGCATATTACAATAAATGAAACACGTCCTGATATAATCAACAGCTCCATGTATATGGTAGATGGTTTAAAGGGACGTGCTACAAAGAAAAGTAGCAAACATTTAGTTTATAAAAAAACCAGAGCCCTCTCTCTTCGTCAGCCGCTCCAAAGAAACCAGAGTCGATCTATAGATGCCTTGAACACGTGAGTTAATTTAGGTACAAGGTGATATGTTAGAAAGAATATAGGGCTGTAGGTCTGCCGTTTATTTAGTATCATGTTTAATGAAATAGATAGATAGATGTGTTTCCTAAGGAGATTTCTTTTAGGACATTATAATTAGTTTTATAGATGAGTGGAAATATGTGTGGATAGATTTTACTATTGTTAAGTCCAAATCACAGCTGTGAGAGTTTAGCAGCAATAATTTCATTTTGCTAGAACAGGCAAGAAAAGCGATTATAGGTAGGAACCTATCTCATTCGTGAGGCGGGGCAGAAAAGCAATCTACTACTAATATTAGCTGTTGGCAAGATAGAAGCAAGTGCCATGTGTAAAATGCGCATAAAGGTGGCGCCTGTGATTCGACAATAACACGCTTAATTACCACGTGTTGTATAATGTTACGCTATTTTATATTGGGTGAATTGACACGTGGGTGAATGCAGGCTAATGTAATTTTCTTCAGTAATGGAAGAGATAGTTTTCGTGTTAAATTTTCTTTAGGTGATGTATTTAGTTCTAGTTTTGTTAAGTCAGGAGTAATTATATTTTATTCTTTGATGTAATGGTAATTTTGTGTATTTCACGATACCTGTTCATAATTCTACTTTATATCTTTAGTGGGTTACTTTGAGGTGAGATAGGTCATTTAGATTTCTGGTGAGCGCAATGTCACTCCTTTGTGCGTAGGGCACTTTGAGACAGAGGTGTTTCTCTGTTTGCTCCTTGTGGAGCATGGAAACACCAGTGCGGCTTGTGTCCATCACAAGTCCACAAGAAGCATTTTTATGCTATTTCAGTGGCTGTTTCTGTAACAATGTGTTTTATATGATGAGTTCCCAATTTCATCAGTCGGCATATACAACATTCTTCAGAGTGCAGGGACGAATATTTAAATGGATCAGTTGCGAGGTGGTGGTTTATGCTCATTAATGAGAATATTCGTTGTACATATAGTTGAATATTATTCTATGTCCATTTTATTATTATTGAATTATTGTTATGTATAGAATGGTTTATGAGAGCACGTGGGTTCCCTTGGAGATATATATTTCTCATCTCGCTCCTTATGGAGCATAGGGCCACCAACGTGGCTAGAATCTACTTGAAGACCTCACAAAGTATTTATATGCTCGTGCAGTAGTGGTTTCGGTAGCAATCTGTGTTGCATGGTGAGATTGCCAGCCTCATGCACAATACCATACTAGTCTCATTGGACGACATGCATGAATGTATGTGTGTGATAGTTGAGTGTGTCAGGTGGCGTGGAAGTACTCTGTGGCAGGTGACAGTATCGTTTCTCATTATTTAAATATTACGATTTTAAATATTCGGTGCTTTTGTTTGCGTCTCAGATTAGCAATTGAGCACTGGCTGTGTGTTTTGTTTGCTTTGTTTTATTTGTTTAATTTTTGCTTTATGTGCTTATTATCACTGACATAAATATGCATAAATACAGCCCCTGCGTTAGAATCAGAGTTTTATTGTTGATCGATGTCAGACCTCATTTATGCTGTGGATTTTAATAATACTAATACTGTATCCCTGGCTCGCTCCGCTAGGAGACGACCACAACATATAATGGCTGACAATAAGAAAAAACACCTTTCTACAGGAATTTTTTTTTAATAGATGGCTGCACACGGTATAGCCACACACGGCTAACAATACATATGACACTGCCGAGAAAACGTGCCTAAATTAATGTAACGGATTAATCTCATGCATGACAGTATAACAGTACTACACAAACTCTCTACTGAAAATCGCTCACTGCGGCGAACCAAAATCTACGACAATGGAAAAACTCAATTCATTGACAAATTACACCCGATGGCCTGACCACAATACAACTGGACACTACACCACTCCAGAATTGTAATTAATCCCATCAGAATAAACCACAATGGCAATCTCTCGCACATATTCCTTACTCAGAACCGCACAGCACCCGGCTGACGAAAGGGAAACCAAAATGTCCGTCACTCTCGGACAAAAGCCTCGGCCTCTACTCACTTTTTTTGCGCTTCCTTTTTTTCGCCTTCCGGTGTCACATGACTAACCGGTTTTTAATCCAATGTTGCCAAAACTCAGAGTTAACAACGTAGCCATTCTAATTTTTCGTCACCGCGAAATAGCGCCGTGACAATCGGGTCGGTTGCGAGTGTGCAAGAAAGTGGTCACATATCACAATAGCATCATCATCATCTCGCCCACCCTACCACAGTAAGGAATAAATTAAAAAGAAAGCCTATTGATACTAGATGTGAAACGAGAATTCCTGGTCAGGAAGACCCATTGGTCTTGGCATATATTATTTCAGACAGCGACTGTCACATACATATATTTGATAAAAAGATGAATAACATGCTGGTGTCCTCAGCGTGAATATCCTTCCTTGTAACTCAGGAAGTTTATGATGTCCTGTCTTTCGAATTCTGCAATCTGAACGAATTCTTTCTAGCTCCTTTCCAATAGACGCCCAATACTAACTGCACAGATTAAGGTTTCTGCAGGCCTGAAGTCAGACAGTGGGTTAATAAATTTCTTGTACCTTGGAGTGGAGAACGTGAATAGTGGCTAACGTGTTCATTTTCTGTCAAAAAGTATATTCCTCCTCAGTTTCTAGACAAGATTCATTTTTCTCGTACTCTATAAAATTTACTTTTCACTTTTCACTATTTCCTAAACTGTAATTCCAAATCGTACATCATCATAAAGAACGTCACAACGAATATGACTGTTTACATGCAACGAGACGATCCCTTCTTCTTCCTAATCTCTGTTTCACTACGGCAGTAATCGGTACATTCTGAATTGATTTTTTTGCGATTTTTCCGAGTCGCACCCTTTTCTTTCTCTGTGCACTGGAGCATAAATTTTTGTATCTTCATTCTTTCGCTACTTTTAGTATATTGTGTCTTGTCTGTTTATCTGACATTCCTGGTGGATGATAATACTAAACATTTGCAGGAGCGGATGAGAGAGCATTATCGATAATCAAGTTGGTTAATCGCAGTCATAGCCTTTATCAGTACACAGATTAACATGTAAATCGCCCAGAGCAATCTGCTCAATCACTGATAAGGCACGGGTGCGTCTCCGCCAAGGTTGAAAGAGACGGATTTTGTGTGTGCTCAAGCAACAGATAAGACTTTACTTTAGCGAAAGTAATAATTTGTTACATCTTACACACGTTGCCGTATGAGGTTAACAACGTGTTAGTGAGTCGGTACACAGGGAAATTGGATGTTTACAGCCCAATTTCAGAAAAGTAATATTTGAAATTTTACACTATATGAGTCATGCAAAATAGTCAAATCAGACTGGCTGATAATCTGAGCTTCATAACCACGAATGCATGGGAAGGTGATACAAAGTTAATTTGCCACCACTGATAAATCATTTAACGTTTTTATGGAGGGTACCATTGTTAATACCACGGTTGTGTGTTGGTGTCATAAGTGAGGTGTGTATCGGTACATTCACACACTACAGGTACACACATCAGAGGCATGGAATGGTGTAACGGCAGGTGAAAGTTAATGACGGTTTATTACACCACAACACAGTACGTTAATATAGAATACACATATGGTCAATTACAGTTTACAGCAATACAATAATAAAGTCCTCCACTTCTCAGAATCATCAAGATACTACTATATCACGGGCCTCCTTAAAAATACTCCTCACATTAGCGCTATATTATAATCATGGATCCTTTTAGCCAACGGACATCATCGCCGTGCTAACAATATAAATGGCATCCTCAAGATACTCCTCACATAAGCGCTATCATAACAATAATGGATCCTTTTAGCGAACGGACATCATCGCCGTGCTAACAACATAAATGGCATCCTCATGATACTCCTCACATAAGCGCTATCATAATAATAATGGATCCTTTTAGCGAACGGACATCATCGCCGTGCTAACAACATAAATGGCATCCTCAAGATACTCCTCACATAAGCGCTATCATAATAATAATGGATCCTTTTAGCGAACAGACATCATCGCCGTGCTAACAACATAAATGGCATCCTCAAGATACTCCTCACATAAGCGCTATCATAATAATAATGGATCCTTTTAGCGAACGGACATCATCGCCGTGCTAACAACATAAATGGCATCCTCAAGATACTCCTCACATAAGCGCTATCATAATAATAATGGATCCTTTTAGCGAACGGACATCATCGCCGTGCTAACAACATAAATGGCATCCTCAAGATACTCCTCACATAAGCGCTATCATAATAATAATGGATCCTTTTAGCGAACGGACATCATCGCCGTGCTAACAACATAAATGGCATCCTCAAGATACTCCTCACATAAGCGCTATCATAATAATAATGGATCCTTTTAGCGAACGGACATCATCGCCGTGCTAACAACATAAATGGCATCCTCAAGATACTCCTCACATAAGCGCTATCATAATAATAATGGATCCTTTTAGCGAACGGACATCATCGCCGTGCTAACAACATAAATGGCATCCTCAAGATACTCCTCACATAAGTGCTATCATAACAATAATGGATCCTTTTAATCTAATGAGTCCTACCAGCAATTTCTCACAAGACTCCATACCCGGCAGTCTGCAATAATCTCGCCTTTACTCATCTTAGCGCGATTATATTACAATATAAGTCATATAGAATACACATAATACTACTCACCCAGCAGTTTGCACTAATCTCACCTATCAACATGTCTTCACATAACACAATTATCCTGTCTCAGGAAACAATGGCCTACACAAATCATGGCCTCTTATCTTCAGCCCTGTACAGGCATACTTTTCAAACACTTACAGGGGCCGACTACTTCGGTCGATGCCCACAAACTCTCTGCCCACGGGATCACACATCTCCCGCCTAAAACAATCACAAGACCCCGCTTGTTCATAAACCCCGCTCAGTCTACATACTTTCACGTGCTAGCCACAAATAGCTAAACACCCGTAGCTCAAAACAGTTCAGAGTGCATACCTCTACACAATTGAACTGACCAGCGTTCACACGCTTTCTAACCTTCGAAACTTCTCGAACATACGAGGGAATTCCCCTATCATAATTTAACCTAACATTAAAGACAATCACGTCTTCAAGCAACGACAACCCATAATCTAATCTGTCGACCCAAACATTTTCAGGATCACTTCCCCTCCATCAGATCTACTCTTTACAGAAGGCAGTGAATATAACCTGACGCGTCAGTCAGTCAAAACTACTGTGAAGATCGCTTGCAAAGACACCAGACATTGCCAGACGGCAGCCTAGAATTCAGAATTCCATTTTATCAGACCGAATACCTTTTATTTGAGTATTTATCAGGACAAAAACAGCCCAGGAAATCTGTTTCATTTGAATAAGGAAAGCTGCTGTCTGAGGAAACTGAAGGAAACACATCGTTCCTTCAGAGAGGAAACTTGTTAAATTAACGACACCCCAGACGCGTGTAAGAGGCCGATTCACATCTCTTTTATTCATAAGAGAAAAAAGTCTACGAGCCAGGATTGACGTAAGTTGTGATTTTACATATTATATTACAAACATGTGAACTAACATAAATACATATATATTATATACATGGGAATATTAATGTTGAAAAGTGCTAGGAATGTTGCAGTCATTTGAGACTGGCAACCTCAGCGTATAGAATGACGATAACATGAACCATCACCCACGACCTTGTGATTGCTTTATTGCTAGTTTTGTAAAGAGAACTAAAAGCATAAAGTAGTCCTAGGTTCCATATGGAGCAGGGAGGAAAAGATGAAAGAAATGATGTACATTCTAAGTATAATACTTACAGTTTCAAACCAGTGTAAATGTCTATGTGAAAATATTCATTTTAAAATTAAAGTTAGTGTTTAAACTTTTCAAATCAGTATAAACATAAATGAAAATATATTCAATTTATATTGTGAACACTTTTCAATCAGTAGAGATGTAAATATAAACATACTCTGTCTGTATTATTAACCTTTGCATTTAAATGTAATGTAAAGCTAGAGCTATTCAATTTAAATGTAAAGAAAGTTTTATCCCGATGGATTAAATTTAATTCTCATCGAGGGTAAATCCTGAGTTAAATGGGATGGTGGAATGAGAAAATAGGGACCCATAACCATGGGTTGGAAAATGCAATACTCAGAAGAGCGTTTCGTTTCTATTCTTTACCCTAGTTAATGGTGGTTCCTGCAGAAAGTACTATCTTTGGAACAAGAAGGGAACTGTGGCCTAAGCTTTGAGACGAGAGACCATCTTTGTAGATTCTCCTTGATATTTCTGAGAAACAAGCTACACCCGAAAACCTTGATCAACGACGAGTGTGAGCAGTGTAAAAAAAAAAAAAAAACTCATCAGTAGAAACAGAACCGTCATTGGCAGCTAAGTTCAATATATGCTGCCATTTGAACTTCTTGTAAAAAACAGTTACGTCCTATCATGACTTTAGTGATAACCGTTCTTGGTCCATAACTTTTCAAATTATTTTCAAACTGTTAAAACTGATTATTAAATTTTGTTATTTGTAAATTTACAAATTTAACTTCGATTTAATCATTTTAAAGTTACTGCATGTTTGTCTCAGTGAATTTACTACACACACTCTAAACTGAGCTATACCAGAATAATAATAATTCCCCTGAGTTAATCAGAGGTGGGAGCTTAAACGAGCTAACATAAACAATTGCTTAATCCTTCACAAACGTTGTCGGCAGATTCTAGACTTAACGTGCTGTGCCAAGCGCAGCATTGCTTTCACGTATCCGAATAGCTTGTGAAAACTCATTTGTGGTAGAAGTGTCATTATCCTTCTATCTACATATCTGCCAAGATTAATCTTGTGCAAAGTTAGACACATTTGAAACCCATATTAGATACTCTTGAGTTTTGGCTACTGTTGGACCACTACTGCAATGTGTTTGCTGAAAGCCTATGCTCCTTTGGGAGTGGAGGGTTATGAATGAATGACTCTCTTGAGATAGAAGCATCATTATTGTTCTATCTGCAACTCTGCCAAGAGTAATCTTGTGCGAAGGTAGACACCTTTGAAGACACATAGTAGAGTTTTGGCCACTGTTGGACTACTACTGCAAAGCAGGGGAGGCAATCCGTGACAAATTGGGTGACTCGTTCCGGTATTGAACTCGGACTGCAGACCTCGTCCCAGATTATAGAACATGTTCAGAAATCCCATAGACTTGACTGGCATAAATTTCAGATTTGCTGAAAGAATATTGTCAAGAGTGCTAAGACTGAGCATACCTTGAATGCACTACTGTTCAAAAAAAGAAACGCAAGATTATTGCAGTGGTAATGGACACCAAATTTCAAACTTGTACCAAAATTTTATTTTACGGAATTAATGTTTCAATCTTGGCATGAAGAAACTTTAAGACCTTAACAATGAAATGATGTTCATTAAATTTCGTTTTGACTTTTATTCTTTGCGACTGAGGCCTCCGTATCAGTATGGTGTATGGCCTCCCCTGGCCTCTATCAGAGAACGACATCTCCTTGACATGGATCCGATTAGCCGTTGGATCTGTTGTTGTGGGATGGCTGCCCACTCTTCCCGCAGTGCAAGAGACAACTGTCGGAGATTGGCTGGAGCCACGTCTCGCTGGCGGAGTCGTCTGTCGAGTTCATCCCATAAGTGTTTTATGGGGTGCATGTCTGATGACATGGCTGGCCACAGAATGGTCTGGACGTTGTGGTCAGCGAGGAACTGGGTGGTGAGTTGTGCCACATGAGGTCGAGCGTTATCCTGCTGAAAAATCGACCCTTGTGCAGCCAGAAGTGGAAGGACGTGAGGACGAAGAATTTCAGCGACGTATCGTTGGGCATTCAGGCGTCCTTCATTTTGCACCAGTTCACTTCTTCCCATGAATTTGATAGCCCCCCAAATCAGTACACCTCCACCACCATGTGGAGGAGCCTCATCAACGCTGTTCTGGGCGTAGCGCTCATGGACTCTGCAGTAAACTCTTCTCAGTCTATCGTGTCACTGGAGCACAAAAAATGATTCATCACTAAACCAAACCCGTCTCCAGTCATTCCCGACGGTCCATTGACGATGCTGGTTCGCCCACTGCAGTCGGTTCTGGCGATGCCGGTCCGTAAGAACAGGACCTCTGTAGGGTCTTCTAGCCCAAAGACCAGAGTCGTGCAGCCGGTTCCTGACCGTTTGATCTGAAATTCGACGAGCTGCTGACATTGACTGGACTGTGGAGGACCCAGATGCAAGTCGATTCCTGAGGTGATGCAGCCGTATGAAGCGGTCTTCGGCAGGAGTTGTGACTCTGGGTCTTCCACTGTGCGGCCGGTCTTCCACTGAGCCAGTTTCTTGAAATCGCCTCCAAAGGCGACTAATGGTGCTTCTAACCACATTAAATTGTCTGGCCACTACACTTTGTGACTGTCCAGTCTGTAAACGTCCAATGATGATGAGTCGTTGTTCTGTAGTGAGATGAGCCATACTTGCGCATTGAATTTTCAACTGAATTTATTCGAGGAGCGTCAATCTTTTATAGGCATTCAATAATATGGTCAGAGAGTCTTGTGTTCAGTAAGTTTCACGGGATTCTCATGAACCTGACACGAGTTATTGTCAAAAATGTTGTTTTGACCTTGACCTCTTTCACGACCTCACGAATCATGAGGTGAGTACAATTCAGGTAACCACGAGAAGTTAATGACCAGGTGGACACAGTCGATAAGTTGACTGATGTCCAATCAGCGAATATCTTTTATAGAAGTAACACCAAAAATGTTGCGTTTCTTTTTTTGAACAGTATATAAATAACAGTAAAAATACATTTGATAAAGAATAATTGAATAACCAGAAAGTAACTAAAGTCAAATATTTTTTAACTAAAGTTAACGTTAAATAAGAAGTTCACTCTGTATGGCTAATTAGGTTTTGTAAACATGTAATTTTACTAGTTAAGTAGCTTTTGTATTGTGTAGCTTTCTAAACATACATTTTTCTCATAATAGCAGATTCCCAAAATCTCTACACTTTTTACCTTAGTATTACTAAAGAGATGGGCTTATCAGGCAAAGACTTATCCGACTTTGAAGTAAATTCTGTAAAAGAAGATAAGAAACGGATAGAAGTCGAGAAAGCGGATGAAAGGGAAGAGAGAAGGATGGCCAGAGAGCACGAAAAGGCCCAAGCCGAAGAGAAAGAAGCTTACAGGAAACACGAAGCCGCAGAGAGAGAGAGAAAAGTAAAGAGCAAAAAGAGAAAAGGAGATGGCATTCAAAGATAAGAAGGAACAGGCCGAAAGAGCGGAAAAAGTACAGGAGAGGACATTCCAAGTAAGGAAGGAACATCCCGACAGAGCCATTAGATTGAAGGAAGAAGAATCGAATCTGGTTCTAACAATGGCGGGTCTGGCAGTTCTCAAGGTATCGATGGGGGAAACATTTCTCGTGGGGTGGCGCCTAGTGCAGTCTTCTTCCAATTAGATGTCCATTCTGAGGCTTCAGAGGAAATAGACTTTTATCTCTATGGTTTGAGTCCTTAGCAGCTACATATGCCTTGGAGAGGAAGAGACACAACAGTGCTTCAGTGTTTTATGCTAAACGTACAGACTCTTCACAGTAAATTCCGTGATGGTAAGAGGCAGAAAGACAAATTGTTTAGACAATTCCCTAAACAACTAGAAACGTACCTGGAGAAGTAGGGATCTCTCAGCACCTTCGATGAATCTTATGAGGGATTGCAAGAGATGATTATCGTGGAGCAGTTTTAGGACTCGCTGATCCTGATATGAGACGGTTCCTGGCGGAGCGCGGGACCGAAACTCTTGAGCAGGTGGTTCTTATCGCTGATCGGTGCCAGAGCGCCCAGTCGGAAGCGAATCCGCCTAAAAGGTGCTACCAAGATAGTCAACCCAAACAAAATGAGCGCTCCTTCACTGAGTCCAAGAGCACGCATGATAACAAGCAAACACATCCACACACCCAAGAACATGGCAAATAGAAACCCCCGAAGACTCTAGTCAACCCCAGCGGCCTACCAAGAAACATTGCACATTTTGCAAAACGAATGCTGATAATTCTGCTGACTGACATAGACAAAAATCAGCCCCTCATCATGCTCATTGCATGGTGACATGAACATATAAACGGTCCGGCCCCTAATGTCAGAAACGGACTCTCCCCCCACCTCAGTAACGGAAGTAGTCCTCGTGAATGAGCCCCTCGTGACCTGCTTATATGATTCTGGACTGGACGATGAATCTGTAGTTTCGGAAGTTCTCGTGAGGCCCAATCAGATTACTGAGGAAACTATAGAGGTAAGATGTGCGGACATAAGCGCTGCGCAGTTTAAACTGATGTGCTGCGATGATTGCTATTAAAGCACGATATGTAGAAGGCAGTATAAAAGTGGACATCCTTTCGGATCCCATCTATGATATAATCCTTGGGTGCAAATATGTCTATTTGGGAAATCCTTCCCAACCCCTTGTTCTAGCCGCTGTTCAGACCAGGGTACAAGCGAAGCACGCTGAAGAGTCAGATAAGGTGCCGAATCCTGTCGCAGAGATGCGTAAGAACGCTCAGACAGAAGACCCAACATTGACTGCCTGCTTCAAGAAAATGCCTACTGGCCACCACCCTCCTCACCCAGGAGACTTCTATACTAAGGAAGGGTTCTTATACCAGAAAACGAAGAAAGAAGGACAAAAGCAATCTCAATTTATAGTGCCGTCCCAAAATAGATCTCAAGTTCTAGATATAAGGCATGCATCTTGATTTGGTGGCCTTACGAGGGGCTTTCAAAAAGTTTTGCATTTTACTAAGAAAGCGTTACGACAGGCGGGATTGCTGTGTATCATTGTAAAGACACACTATTGGTTTACATTTCCCGCGCGTACATGGCGCGTGCGGGATGCCGTGTGAAAGAGAAATTGGCGGGAATCTGGTTCAGTTGTGTATGAAGCGGTGTCATGGACAAAACAGAGGCTCGTTGCGTAATCAAATTCCTGCACCTGCAGGGCGAATCCGCAAAGTAAATTCATGATGAGATGTTTGCCGTTTCTAAGAATGTCTGCCTTTCGTATGACACTGTAAAGCGTTGGGAAAGTCAATTTCAAACGGGACACAACAGCGTTCAAGATGAACCAAGGAGCGGCAGGCCGTCCATTGCAGATGATGCAAGCAACGTTGCAAGAGTGGAGGCCCTAGTCCTCTCAGACAGGCGCTTAACCGTCGAAGAAATCATGGCTGAGTCGGGACTAAGTCATGGGACCACATTGAAGATTTTGCATGAGCAGCTTCACATGTCACAGGTGTCCGCCAGGTGGATTCCCCGCCTTCTCACTTCATTCCAAAATGAGCATCGAGCCGAAACATCCGCACAGATGTTGGACATTTGCAATGCTGACGAAGATTATTTTTTTTGTAGACTGGTTACTGTGGACGAATGTTGGGTGAATTTCTATGACCCCGAGACTAAAAACCAGAGCAAACAATGGAAACAATCCTGTTCGCCACCACTAAAGAAGGCAAAGACGGTATCCTCTGCGGGAAAGGTCATGCTCACCGTCTTTTGTGACGAGGTCTGCAGTCCGAGTTCAATACCGGAACGAGTCATCCAATTTGTCACGAATTGCCTCCCGTGCTTTGCAGTAGTAGTCGAACAGTGGCCAAAACTCTACTATGTGCCTTCAAAGGTGTCTACCTTCGCACAAGATTACTCTTGGCAGAGTTGCAGATAGAACAATAATGATGCTTCTATCTCAAGAGAGTCATTTATTCATAACACTCCACTCCCAAAGGAGCATAGGCTTTCAGCAAACACATGCCAAGTCCTCCTGTCACGTGCCATCATCTCAAGTTCTTTCCACGTTCTCTTCATCATTTTCATCTCTATTTCCAGCTCTCTTCTCCATGTGCTTCTTGGTCTACCTCTGCTTCTCTTGCCCTGGAGGTACCAGAACAAGGACTGCCTTGTAATGCTATCAACAGGTTTCCTCAGCCTGTGTCCTATCCATCGCCATCGTCTTCTTCTCATCTCTTGTTCAACTGACACTTGTCTAGTTCTTGTCATCAGTTCCACGTTGGTAACCTTGTCATACCATTTTAATCCCACTATTCTACGTAAGCACCCATTTATGAAAGTCTGTAGCTTTTTTGTTGTTGTCTTTGTTGTTCTCCATGTCTCCGAGCCATACAATAGGACTGACTTCACATTTGATTTGAAGATTCTTATTTTTGTGTTGGACTTGATTTCTCTTGATCTCCATATATTTCCCAATGCAATAAAAGCTCCTCTCTCCTTTTGTATTCTTAGTTTGATATCACTGTCTGTCCCTCCAACTTTGTCTATATTGCTGCCAAGATATGTGTACGATTCAACATCTTTTATTGGTGCTTCTTTAAGTTCAACCCTGTTATCATTACCTGCATTTATTCTCAATATTTTTTTTCTTTTCCCTGTGTATTTTCAGAACTAAGTGCTATGACCTCTCATCGAGTGTTTTCAATTTGTCCTGCATCTGATTACGGTTATGGGACAGAAGAGCCAAGTCATCAGCAAAATCCAGATCATCCAACTGCTTAGTCAGAGTCCACTGGATTCCATTTCTGTTGTGTTTGTTGTCGATGATCTCATAACCTAGTCTATTACTAGTAAGAAAAGAAATTGAGACAAGGGGCATCTCTATCGCACTCCTGTTCTTATCCCAAATGGTTCTGTAAGCTGTCCTTCATGAAGAACTCTGCATGTCATGTCTTCATATGTTTTCTTTATTAAATTAATGATCTTCAGGGAAACTCCATAATTCCTCACCAATTTCCAAAGTAATTCTCTGTCTACACTGTCAAATGCCCTTTCGTAGTCCACAAATCCGATGTATAGTGGTGAATTCCATTCCAGACTTTGTTCAACTATTATTCGCAAAGTGCCTATCTGGTCTGTACAGGATCTGTTGTGTCGAAAACCTGCTTGTTCATCTCTCAGTTTCTTGTCTATGGACTCTTTTAATCTCTAGAGGATAATCCTGTTTAATACTTTTCCTGGCACTGATAGTAACATTATTCCTCTATAATTTGGGCACTCTTGTAAATTTCCTTTCTTAGGCAACTTAACCAGATATCCTTCCTTCCATTCTGCTGGTATCTCTTCCTTTTCCCAGACTTTACCAAGTAATTTATATAACATCTCTGTAGCAGTGTCGATATCTGCTTTGATGGCCTCTGCTGGAATGCCATCAGGTGCAGACCCTTTCCCATCTCTTAGAAGCTTTATGGCTTTCTTTATTTCTTCCTTCGTTGGTTTTTCACCGTTCATTTGTAGCTCTTCTTCTGCTGGCTGGATGTCCGGGGGGTTTTGTGGAGCTGGTCTATTGAGAAGGTCCCCAAAATATTCTGTCCACCTCTTCATTTGCTCTTGTATATTGCTGAGCAGTTTCCCATTCTTGTCTTTTATGAGGCAACTTGTTTGCTTGTATTTCCCTGTTAGCTTCTTTGTGCTGCTATACAGTTCTCTCGTATTTCCTTTTGCTGCAGCATCTTCTGCCTCTCTTGCCAACTCCTCAATATACTTCCTCTTGTCTCTTTTGATACTTCATTTTACTTCTTTGTTTGCTTCTGTGTACACTTCCTGAGCCTTGGCTTTGGAACTTATAGTTTTGCTTTTGTTTAAATCTGCTTTCTTGTTTTTTCTGTTTTTTTCCTTATTGGTGGTTTCTGTTGTTAGCCATTCTTTTTGTTGTCGTTCCCTTTTCCCCAGTATTTCTTCACATGTCTCATTCCATACAGTTTTGATTTGCTGCAAATAGTCTTCTGTATTCTCTACATCTTCCAGCTGTTGGAGCACTTGGAATTTGTTGGACATTGTGACTGCAAATTTGTCTCATGTTTCTTGATTTCTTAGATCTTTTTTTCTTCTTTGGTCCTTAGCCGCCGACAGTCAAAGCAGTCAGTGGGCATTACGACTGGTGGCGTCTTGTAAGGCAACAACAAATTGATTCCACTTTGCTCGGTCGGCGGCCATCCTTCGTACAGTGTCACAACTCTAGTTCATTCTTTGCATCTTAGCCTCCACAGTCCTCCGCCAGGTTATTTTTGGTCGGCCTCTCTTTCGTTTTCCTTCAGGGGTCCATAGCATAGCTGTTCTTGTGATGGCATCGGCGTCTCTTCTGAGTACATGACCAACCCAGCTCCAGCGTCTGCCAGCGTCTGCATGTCCTCTTGCTTGCTCCAAGTAAGCAGATCTTGGTTGGTGATGGTATTCGGCCAAAAGATTCGAAGAATTTTTTTTTCTTAGGCATGTTGTGTGAAAAGAGGACAATTTTGATATTTCATTCTCTGTAACTCTCCAGCATTCCACACCATAGAGAAGCACAGAAAGCACACGGCTCTGATATAATCTTAATTTTGTGCTTGTGCTGTACTGACAGGACTTCCAGATGTTGTTTAGACTAAAAAAGGCGATTTCTTAGATGTAAAAAACGGTAAAGGTAAAGGAACCCGTTACACGCCCATTGAGGCATATTGGGAATATGGTGTTAGGCCCATATTATCTTGACCGTCGGCACACGAGGGGTGATGTGGTCGGCATCACGCCGGCCGCCTTAAACTTCCCAGAGTTGCTCTGGTACCCATTTGGGGCTGGGTCGACCCAGGAGCCGTTTGTGGCCTAAAAAATTCCCGCCTCATCTGGGGATCGAACCATAGACCACTGCGCTAGGAAGCCAGTGCACTAACCACTATGCTACCGCGGCTCCCAATTTCTTAGATGTCCTACACTAAATTGTTGTCTATAATTTTGCATTGTTGCATACCTATTGAGTTTCATTTTTACTTTGGCTATCAGAAGGTGGTGATCTGATGCCACATCTGCTCCTCTATATACCTTTACATCCTGCAATGATGATCTAACCTTCTTGTTTATGCATATATGATCAATCTGATTTCTATGGTCTGGTGATATCCATGTTGCCTTGTGTATTCTCTTATGTGGAAACATGCTTCCTCCTATAGCCAGTTGATTTGAAGCAGAGAAGTTTGAGAATAGTTCCCCATTTTAATTCATTATTCCTAGCCCATGTTTTCGCATGACTTCTTCAAGGCCGGTGTTGACTGCACCTATATTTGCATTCATGTCACCCATCAAAATCGTGATATCTCTTCTTTTTACTTTTCCATACTTTCCCGTAGTCTAGTATAAAGTGCTTCTTTCACAGACTCTTCTTTGTCGTTAGTTGGTGTATAACATTGGATGACATTTACATTTATTTCCTTTTTAGCTGTTTTAAAAGTAGCTGTTATTATTCTGGGTCCAACAGCTTCCCATTCAATGAGTGCTTTCTGTGCTTCTTTAGATAACATAAGAGCTACCCCTTCACTGTGGTGTGAACTTTCGTCTTCCCAGAACCTCGATTTTATAATCCCTCATCTCTGCTGCTACTTGTGCCACTTTCCCTTGTTTGTTTAATGTCCGAACATTCTAGGTGCCAAACCTGGAAGTTCTCCTAGAAGAAAGAAGGTTAGTCAGTAACACAGATTCCTTTCGGCTTTCTCTGTGTTGCATCATACGCCTCCCTGCGAGAGGACCTTCCCCTGTCTTGGACGGCTGTGTTTTATTTTCCTTAATTGACATGTCCATGTTTGTTAAAGATTCTTGTATTTAAAATTGTGTTTACAGGATGGGGTAACCTGCCCCATGCCCAACCCTCCTTAGTTGCCTTCTACGACATGCATTTAAGGGAACAGTGTTACTAATCTTTGCTCCCCTTTCGGGTCCCGGTAACACACGGGTGATCTCAAGAGAGTATTTGTAAGATATTTCTGAAGTCAAGAATAATGCTGCATTCGCGGGGCAATTGTTAACTTGTATCGGTTCTCCGCTTTTTATGAAGAGTTAAGCAATTATTAATTTCAGCTCGTCAAGCCCCCACCCTGATTTACACTGGAATTCTTATTATTAAGGTATATGTCTGTTTTGAGTGTATTTATTAAATTGACTGAGATAAACATGCAGTACATTTAGAATGATTAATTTAATAATCATTTTGCTTTAACAAGGTTTTAGAAAAAAATATAAAATGTAAAATGCACAACTTACACCAAACTTGGCTCACAGACGTTTTGCTCAGATGAATAAAGGCACTTGATTAGGCCTCTTACACGTGCACTTAAGGGTCGTTACTTTTAACATTAATTACCACTATGACTCCGCGTGTTTCAGTTTCCTCAGATTCCGGTTCCTTATTATAATGGTAGAGTTTTCTTGGGATGAGTAAGTCCTTCCACAATACTCCAAGAAACGTCCGGCCTGATAAATGGAATTCTGAATTCTAACTTCTGGCAGTCGAGTGTCGTCTTTGGCAAGCTATTTCTTATAGTGTCTTAACACTGAAACGTGTCAGGTTATATTGCAATTCTTTGCCCGCATTTGGTTTTTTACGATGCTAAGAAAACATAAATCATTTTCAAACATGCGTGCCGTGTGGAGGAATTGAAAAAAAAAATTATTTCCGACATGGAAAAATTATGTGCACGATGCAGAGGTCACCTCTCCTATATATGGTAATAAAACATCCAATTGCATGGCGTGAACACTCACCAAACATCGGTAAAATCATACGGCAATGTGTGTCAGATGTAACAACTTATTAAATTTATATAAAGTAATGTCTTCATGAAAGTCGGACAGGAAACGATTATGTCAATTATGTCTGTTCAAAAGGTGTCGCACAGACGAATAATCTCTTTATCTGTCACTTGAGCACACACAACCCGTCTCTATACCAGCTTTGTGAGAATTTGGAGTAGAAGTGATAACAAAACTCTTAAATGACATCTACAACAGTGATAAAATACCTGATGATCTGCAAAAATTCATATTCATAGCTTTGCCAAAGAAACCTCGAGCCATGGAATGTGAAGAATACCCGCACCATTTGTCTTGAATCATGTGACCTAAATATTATTTCGAATTATCATGAGAAGAGTGAGAAATAAACTTAAACCATAAATCAGTGATGAACAGTGTAGATTTGTAGAAGGTGAAGGCGCAAAAATGCTAAATATAAAAGAACATTAATGGAAAGAGCCATTGTGGTGAAGATAGATCTGTACTAGTGCTTTATAGATTACACTAAGTCATTTAACAAAGTGAAACATGAGGAAATTATCAAAATGTTAGAAAGCATTAACATTGATGGAAAGGACTTGAGGATAATAAAGAACATGTACTGGCAACAAACAACAGCTGTAAGAATTAGCAGCCAAATAGGAACGTTTCAGCAAATAAAAAGGGTGTCAGGCAGGGATGTGTGCTATCACCGGATTTGTTCAATCTGTACAGTGAAAATATAATGAAATCTCTAGAGGGCATGCCGGGAATATCGTTCAGCGGACAAAATGTAAACAACATGAGAAACAGTCTTAAAAGCAAAAAGTGAAAACTAGCTGAATTAAATAGTTGATACAATAGTGATGAAAGTGAAAATAAAGACCTTAGACTTAACAGTAAAAAAAAAAAGACAGAATGGTCGTCTCAAAGAAAAGGGCTTCCCCAGAATGCACAATCAAAGTAAATGGAACCGTTTTAAAACAAGTCAATAAATTCAAATTCCTGAGAACATTAATAACAATGGATAAAAGATGCATCTCAGAAGTGAAGAGCATAATAGCTCAGGCAAATGTTGCATTCTATAAAATGAAGAGTATTTTATGAAACAATTCTTTGTCGTTGGAAGTAAGAAAGAGAGTTCTTCATTGTTGTATAGAACCAATCCTGACATATGGGAGTGAGTCATGGACAATTAGTAAACAAATAGGGAAGACACTAAAGGCAACAGAGATGTGGTTTTACAGAGGAATGTTAAAAATACCATGGACAGCCAAAAAGAGTAATGAGGATGTCCTGAAAGAGGCCAATGCACAAAGGAAACTTATTTCACAAGTTAGAAAGAAGTAATCCACTTTTGTGGGGCATGTTATGAGAAGAGGAAAGCTGGAATATATCGTAACAACGGGTGAGATTGTAGGAAAAAGAGATAGGGGAAGACAAAGAGAGCAAATACTGGACAGTTTAACATCGTGACATGGAAATAAGTCAACAGCAGAATTGATAAGTTATACTGGTGACAGGAAGTTCTGGAGAGACATGATCTCCTACGCCACTAGGCTTTTGAAGAAGAAGAAAAAGAACCATAGCGCTTGCTTCCATAGAAATAAATATTATCTCATTAATGCAGAACCTAACTGTCAGAAAATTATAAAATGTAATACATGAAGAGAAGAGAAATGTGTTGAGAACATTCCAGAGAGGGAACGAAAAACATATAAAAACGTTAAGTACTGCGTTTGCCAGACTACAAATGAGAGTCTATGGAGGGTAACCCTCACCGAACATATACAGTAGAAATTTAGACACGGAGAGACAGAGTGTTGTGGAGAAGGAAAGAAAAGGAGGTAGCACAAAGAGAGGTTACAGAGAAGGACCCGGATATTGAGAAGCCATAAGAAAGGGACAAAGAAGAAAAAGAGAAGTGAGAAGGCACAGAAACATGATACAGACATGGAGTACTGAAGAAACAGTGACAACAGAAGAAATATGGAGAAACCATAAAACAAAGTGAATATTGCAGACTTTTTTTCTTCTTGGATTGATGGGGCTAATGTTATTTCGTTTCATACACTGTTAATTCATCTGTTCTGTCGTTCACGAAGTATTGATTTCTGCTGCAACCTTGGGTTCATGTTTGTTATTATGCTAGTTGATGAAAAACGGTTATTCACTAATTCCTTTTATAATTAACTGTTAGTGTTTTATTCCTTCATATCATTTCTTAGTGACTTGACAGAGTGTTGTAAGCTTTTGACTCATACCTTGAAGGTCAACTGTCGTTAGTCATGTAACTGAAACTAGAACTTCCAAAAGACTTCAGTCAACAAGTCTCTTTCAGACGACTACGACATTTTAATAAATCATTCAACGTTTCATCATGAGATAAAAACAATAATATAATTCACATTAAAGACACTTGCTATCACAGTTCAGAGTCTATATCTTTATCAGACATTCCACGTCTGTCTTGTAACCGTTTCAAATATTGTTCATGTCTTCTAAATCTATTTCCCACCGCTGCCACCATGTTGATATTTACCGTCGTGTGTAGTAAATATTGTAAGATATAATGAGACGTTGCTGGCTGTCATACCTTCTCACGTTATGAAGTTTAATCACTAAGACCGAACACACACTGGATACATAGGACATATTTAATCGGACATCTTAGAAACAGGAAGTCGGAAAAAGAAAGCAGAAGAGTTCCCATAAGGGCAAGTAACTCTAGTCGGGAAAACAAACTAAATAACGAGACAATCAACACAAGCATTTTGCATAATTATTATATTCACGCAGCATGAATAATTCTGCTATAGTTCATTAAGGTCACTGCCTAATATACACATTGAAATTCTGTCTATTATTATTAATTTAGTTTGGCATCACTTGCCAGGCCCTATCAGCCGTTACATCTTAGATTTGCGTTCGTATTCAACGAATATCGCGTCTAAATATTATTGCGGTTAAATCATACCGTCTTTCATTATCCTGGACTCGGTGGTCCTTAAACACATTATTATTTTATTGGCTTTACAAGCACTATCTATATTAGTAACAGCTACACATCATCCTTAGGGGTTTTACCACACAAATCCGAAAACACAGTTATAGGCCCGAAGGCTGCACATAAGACTACTGATTACTATGTCTAACGCGTCATACAACGATCTACTCGAACATTATTATTCTATTCAGTGAGGGTGTTGATGGTTGCGACCATCCGAAGCAAGTTAAAATCAAAATTCTCGCAAACCGTGCAACAATCCTCAACAGTGATAAGGAGTGGACGTAAAAACAAATAGAGTAACGGGAGATAGACAAAAATAGAATAGGAAGTCAAGTGACAGGCCAACAGCAGAAAAACACGCAAATAGGAAAAGCGACAAAATGGAAAGAATATTTCTTAGAAGTCCTTGATGGTGAGCAAGGTCAATCATCAGAAATGATAACCACTAGCACAGAAGAGAAAACTAATGGTGGTGAAGATGACAAAAAGATGGAAGAACTGAAGGCAGCACTGGAGAAAATCAAGATGGGCAAAGCAGCAGGGCATGATGGTATAACACCAGAAATGGTTAAGTACATGGGAGCATCAGGCGACCTTTTACTCCTAAGGGTCCTACAGGCAGCGTGGTGCAACAAGGCCATACCAAAGGATTGGGAGATTGCCATCATAACACCGATTTTCAAAAAGGGTGACAATCGACAATGTGGAAACCACAGAGGCATATCCCTTCTCTGTGTCCCTGGTAAAATCTACTCTAGAATCCTAGAGCAGAGACTCCGATGCCTAGCTGAGCCACAATTGAATGAAGCCCAGTGCGGATTCCGAGCAAACCGAAGTACTCAAGACCTAATCTTCACACTCAGGCGGCTGAGTGAAAAGGCCCTTGAGTATAAGAGTGAGATCCATCTTTGTTTCATAGATCTAGAAAAGGCGTTTGACAGGGTCCGCAGGAGCAAACTTTGGGTCTGTTTGGCAAGGAAGAACATTCCAGCACCTCTGATTCATGCTATACAGAGCTTCTACAAGTCTTGCATAAATTATGTGAGGACAGCAAACTATAAGTCAGAAGAGTTCAGGAGCACCACTGGTGTAAGACAAGTCGATATCCTGTCACCTTGTCTTTTCATACTCCTCATGGACGATGTCATCCAGGCATGTAAGGAGAGAACAAGAAAGTATTCAGTGGGATAGTGGAAAATGAGACAGGTCTGTATTTCAGAGCTAGCATTTGCTGACGATGTTGTCCTGATTGCTAAATCAGAGACACTTCTCCAATCCAACCTGCAAGTCTGGAAGGAAGAGCTGGAGAAGAGAGGGGTGGTCATAAGCAGCTCTAAAACAAAATCCATGGTGATATCACGAGAAGAAAGAAAACATCAGATTAAGTTGGGAGAACAGGTCCTGGAGCAGGTCGACCACTTTAAATATCTCGGAGCTATTATAGACCGAAAGGGAGGCATCAAAGAAGTGTTGGCCACTCGAAAAGCAGCGACTGGGAGACTTTTTCAGGCCATAAATCGAGGATTCCTCAGCAAGAGAGAGGTTGGTAAGAAAACGAAGATGGCTGTATACCGCTCCACCTATGTCCCAGTCTTGACATATGGATGCGAGAAAGGGGCAATGACTACAACCCACAAAAGCCAGATCCAAACCTCAGAAATGAGGTATCTGAGGAAGGTGGTTGAAGTAACAAGAAGAGACATGATCCGCAACCAGACGATACGTCAAGGCCTAAAATCCCACCCGCTGCAGACCCAAATAGAACAGTCCCAACTGAGATGGTTTGGCCATGTCTGCAGAATGGGAGAAGATCGGCTACCACGACAAGCATGGGAAACAAAGAGCCAGGGATCCAGACCTCCAGGACGACCCAGAGTCCGCTGGGAGGACAACATTAGACAATCCTTGAAGGACCGAGGACTAGAATGGAACCAGGCCAGGAAGAAGACAGCTGATAGAATGGTCTGGCGCTCTCTCTTCCAAACCTCTACACCTCACGGTAGAAGGGGAACGACTAAGTAGTAAGTAAGTAAGACAAAATGGTTTAAGATAAGTAGACTCAAGAAGTTGCAAATATTTCCGCGTAGTAGACCAAGGACAGAAGTCTAGTTAGTAAAGGGTGGACAGGAGGATGGCAATTCAGTGTTGCCATGATAGTAAATGGCTCACGTCATCATGAACAATGTATATAGAAAGACACGTCGGAAGACATGTTTAGGCTTTATACGAGAGAAGAAAAAGGCCAAACAATTCACACCAGGTGTGTGGTGACAGACAATAACAGAATATGATGCGTTTACATATATGACAATAGGAGTGACTGGATGAGTAAAAGGAAATGAACTTTGTATGATAGTATTGTATACAGAGTGGGCATAATGTGAGAGCGAAAGACAAGGGTAAGAACAGTCATAAATGTAAAGAGGAATTAAAGGTCACTTAAGAAAAGTGACAGGAAAAGAGAAATTCCCCAGTTTTGATATGATGATATGTTGTAACATAAGAAAATAATGATATGTTAAGTGATACAGGTATGAACAAAAAATGAAGACCACTAAGAAAGTGGAATGTATAACATGTCAAAAGTATGTATTTAAAATCATGTAACATGAGCAGATAGGACAAAGGAAGATAAGTGTTCGTAAAGGAGAGGTAATCTTTTCTCCCAGGGCCAGACGGCATTAGAATGAGACTATGAATGGTTTACGCAGACATGTCGATGACTGAATGGCTCATGTAGACATGTAAAGTGTACATAATAAGGCAGGACACAGAGCAGGTTCTGGGTATAGTGAAGAAATGGCAAAAGAAAACCACACCAGGTGTGTGATACATTAAAATTGTTAGCAAAATGAGGTGCGTGTGAGATAGCAGAAGTAAAAGAGTGATCGTCAGGAAATAAACTTGGTTGATGGTGAATGAAAGAAATGGAGAAATATAAATTTTTCTTCATTAGAAGTATGAAAGTGAAGGAGATGTGGATGAATGTAGTTATTGCTGGAAAGACGGAACAAGAACGTTCCCAGTACAATATAAATGTTGTAAAAAGGAAATTTTCCATTGCAGAGATCGAAATTAGTTATGTGTTGAACAAGGGTTGTAACAGCACATTGCTAATGATTTTTGTATATAAGAAAAAATACGATAGTGTTGGCACAACCATGGAAATACATTTTTTATCCTATGGATAAATAATTTATTTTGGAGGGATAAGGAGATAGATGTGGCAACAAGGGAACTAATAGTGAGAATCAGATATTGGAAAGTCTAGAAAGAGTAGAAAAAGGGGATGCGCAAATAAGAATGTGCATGAGACGGGGATCGAAAAAGAGGTGAACATAAATCCGGTTGGGCACGCTTTTCAACGGACATTCAGAAGCGAGAGTTAAGCAGTGCAAGGCACAAATACCGGAAAGAGGTACAAGGGTAGCCATGTTGAAGGCAAAAGTCAAGTAGAATGTGTTATGAAAATTCTCTGACAAGGAGACTAGACTGGGTGATGATTAACCCAACATATTTGGCAATAAGAATTCTTGTCTAAGAAGGAAGAACAGTGGTGTGAGTTAGATTCTATTCCGAAAGGAAAAAGTTACGTAGAGTGAAATTTATTACATCTATACAGTAGTCCTATTCTTCATCTGTAGAAGGGAAAAGAACAACCCCGGAGGCGTCCGGTATTACATAGATAACCTGAACACAGAAAGACACATAACAATAGACAGGGATTTCTTAGGAAGAAAGAACAGAGGTAGATAATGACAGCACCTGAACAATCATTGATGGTTAAATTTTATAATGTGTAGTTTCAATACTGAACGAGAGTTGAGGAAGGAAGTGACCTGACGGACCAAGATTGTAGAGGTGCAAGTAACAGCAGTGGTCCACATCAGTGTAAATAAACTATTATTCAGTAGACTGTGGCGTTGACTAGGTAATGAGTGCAAAACATTTTTTTTATTAATAAAAAAAAGGTTGTACTTATCAATATGTATAATTCATTATGGAAAACTGTTTTAGGAGTTAACCACTTTCACTATTAAAGTAAGTTTATTTTTACATAATGTGTGAAAGTTTTAGTGTTGCTTCTGATTACGAATAGAGTTCTCACAATCTGAAATGTGTTGGCAATTACTTTAAATTTTACATTAAACTCTCTTCTAGAGTTCAATACTAGATCTAGTTCTCACGTACCTCAATTATAGTTCTTTGAACTTCTTTGATATAACAGCCCTCCGTGGGACAAATACTTCAAACCAGTAGGTAAGCTGAGATAAGATTCGTGCGATTCAGTTGCATCGGGAAGAGAGACAAACTCGTTTAATTATTCGGGTATGGAAGAAACATGATCTTTTTATTTCTACTATAAATTTTGTGAAAGGTAAATAGTGGATTGTTCTGAGAATATATGCAACATAAATCGATTGCCCAAATGATGAACAGCCTATTAGGAAATAAGACCGTAACTCCAAGAAAGCTTATGGAGAAAGTGACAACTTTTGATATTTTTAGACCAGCCATCCACGCACATGATGCAAGGGAGAGGGAACATAACGACCTGTTAAATATGTCTATTTTGAAATGTTAACAAAGCTATTATTCATTTTATTTTATAAATTAATAATATTTTGTATTGTATTGTATATTAGCATTTCGTAAACTGAACTAATTTTTATATGTGAACTTAATCAAAAAATAAATATGAAGATCATTGAAAATCAAATGTGAAAATTGCCCCCATTAAACGAAAAATGATTCTTTTTTAAAGCTGTCACAAAGATTCAATTTTTGGGGGAATATTTTTGTGTTTGTGTGATGTGTGTGTGTGTGTGTGTGTGTGTGTGTTTGGGTGTGTGTGTGTGTGTGGTGTGTGTAAATGTGGTATTGTAATTTAAAATAGCTAGTTATCTGCAGCAATTTAATCTGATTACAATTAAACGTGTTACGGACAAAAAAATATGCTTCGTTGTCCGCTCCGTGATAAGGTTTTGGCCAAAGAGAAGATTTATTTCACAATGCGAATAGATGACGTTATAAATTATTTGACTTTTTATATTAAGGTAAAAAATAGTTTTTAATGTTCTTATGGTAATAGTAGTGTTGCGTGATAAATTCTCGCAACATCATTTTATCACAATATCTGTTTTATAACGCAAGGGCAACAACTGCTTGAAATTTATAGTCACTTTTCTCGGTAAGCATTTGTCTTCTCGCGTTGGTATTGAATGCAGTTAAGTTTTGAACTGTGGTCATTTTTGCGCTGGACTGCGCATGACTGTTCTTGCTTTTTGGTCGATCGGTTTCCGCCCACCACTAGTGGAGTGAGCGATTTGAATGGCGAAAGAGATGCCTCGTTGAAGAGAGGATCTCCGCTATTTTTTGTTCTGTCAGGGATGTGTAGTCCTCTTATGGATATTTCGTTTATTCGAGATGATACCTCTAGTGTTTCCCACATGTCGGGAGGCATAATATTTCTGTGTATTTCCTGAAGGCAAGGTAAATTAACATTTTCCTTAACTCTATCGATTTTTGGTCGTGAGCGACTTGATTCATAGCCTGTCTTCGTAAGGCGTCGTCACGAGATGTTTTCCCCAGCTCACATGTCCCAGGGACCATTACTTGCCACTTTGTTACATGAACTAGGTTTGGAAAAACCTTTGTAATCTAGAGGATATTTTTTGAGGACATTATTTATACTTCGGCAGACGTGTCTGTCTTGCTGAAGTCAGATTAAGGAGGGTGAACTGATCTCATACATCTGGTTATCTTCTGGCTGTTATAGAAAAGGATGGAGTTTTTCACCTGACTACATTTACAGCACTATGAAATATAACATGCATCTGACTCATCATTGTAATGCTGTCTACCGTCTATTGCTGTATTGAATGTTGCTGTGATAATGACTGTTTAATGTGCCTACATATTCGCGTAACCATTTTGTCACTGTGGCGTCCACAATAAATAATGAAGAAAAACGTCAACGGCTGTTACAAGAATCATTGACTTTATACGTCGTGTGTTTACTGACGTCCTATGTGGATTGCCCCGTTATTGTGTATGAACATTGTTTGACTGTACATCATCTACACACTACACAAAACCAGACATGCGGATACCATTCATCACCATATGGCATCACGCATCATTTGGTGGCCATAAGCTGGTTTGATTCTGGTACCAGCAAACACGGGGTCCCTTACCCACTTCATTTTCAACAAGAATTCATCAGCACCCTTCAAGAAATTAACATTTTTCAAGAAAGTCAACACTTCAAATTTTCAAAGTACTCGGCGTTTCCCGGTAAAAGTCAAAATTTCAACTTTTTGACGGAAACAAGAATTTGACAGTACCCGGCGTTGTTACATGTTGCCGGATAACTCGGACTGCTGTTATCTTTTACGCAAGTCAAGCAAGTTGCTGCTGTCAAGGTTCCAGTGCTGTCGTTTTTTGTGAAGGTCAAGTGCCGGTTGAAACGGGTTGTTTTCTGAAGAAGGCCAAGTACCGATTTCCATCAACTTACTTTTGGATTAGAAGGTCAAGTGCCGAAACAACTCAACACACAGTATTTCAGAAGCTCTTGTACCGTCGTGTTAGCAGTGGAAGCAGTTCAGATGTGCCATCATCGTTGGAGCTTCGCTCTTTAGGACGTTGATTGACATCCGTTTTTTGCTGCTGTTCTACGATTGGAAGCCTATAAGTTAAGTGGCCTGTTTGTATGTAAACTGTGCCCTTGTACTTCTGCTGAGTCTTCTGTGTATCATCTCATTCTATATGTTATATGTTTATATGTTATTTGTATATTTATATGTTTATATTTCAGCGGGTTCTCGGTTGGGTGGTGTCTCCGTTAGATTATGCCACGTCATAGAGGTCGTCTATTGTGAGCGTTTTCTGTAGGGTTGCAAATTTCCGATACTGGAATTTGCTAAGCGACTTCTGTTGCTATTTATGTTAGCTGTGATGACATGTTTTAATATTGTTTTCGTTATTATTTCGCATTCTTTAGTTTTGTTTTGATTTGTTTGTATTTGTTAGCCTACTCTTGTCTATAATTTAGTTTCATACAACATTTTTGTTTATACACTGTGGTGTCATGTATTTTGTTTAATTATAGCGCAGATATCGTCACATTTTTTGTGATATTTCATTAATTTCTGCTTTATTTTTAGTTGATTTCTGCGAACGTTTTTGTATTGTTGCTGATCTTTGTTATTGTTTATTGTTTACATTGTTTGCATTGTTTACATTTTCAATGTTTACATTCTGCATGTGTTTACATAGTCATTGTTTACAGTTATAGTAATTAGTTAATGGGCTATGCTAATGCACTGTTACTACTACACTGATGATAAATGAATGATGAATAGTGTCGTGCACTATTGAATGAGAAGTGCACTTATGATCAAGAATTGATTGGTGATATTTCATATACAAGTTCTCGGATTGGAGACTTGTTTCCCACAGAGACTGGGATAATATAATGTGATGTGAATATACAAGTGCTTAATTAAGACTTGTTACACTTAGGTTTGAAATAAATTAGTTAATTATTTCAGGTTGGACTCATATATTACTCATCATGTCTACATTTGAGCACTTTATTGAGCAGGGTAAATTGCTTGGGAAGACTGGTGATAAGTTAGAAGAATTTGCAACTGCTCGATATGATAAAGCAATGGAAGCTGAACAAAAGAAACTGCAGATGGAAGCCGAACAAAAGAAACTGCAGATGCAGGTGGATGAAAAAAGATTCCAAATGGAAATGGAAAAACAAAAAAGGGAATCAGAAGCTGAGGAAAGAAAACTCCAGCTAGAGGCTGAAAATAAAAGACTTGAAAAAGAGGCTGAAAATAAAAGACTTGAAAAAGAGGCTGAGAATAAAAGACTTGAGAAAGAAGCTGAAAGACTTCAAATAGAGGCTCAGGCTGAGGAGAGAAGATTACAGAGAGAGTCTGATGACAGGAAAGCAAAAATGGAACATGAAGAAAAAATCTTAGCTTTAGAGTTGGAGAAGTTGAAATTGATGAGCATGAGTAATGGTAATGATTCAAACAAGGGTTCATCTTCTGGGAAGGCTAATAATGATACTTTTAAGATTAAGTTACCAACATTTAGTCCTTCCAGTGATGACATAATGTTCTATCTGGACAGATTTGAACAAGCATGTACAGCTCATAACATAGACAAAGCAAAATATGTTTATCAGTTATCAGGGATACTGACAGGTAAAGCTCTAAGTATATTAAATATAGTGGATGAACCTGACAAGAACAATTATGAGGTTGTCAGGGCCGCTTTGTTAAAGAAATATCAGCTTAACGAAGACGGCTATCGTCTACAATTTAAAAACATGTTACCTGAAAATGGAGTTGAATTCTCCGAGTTTATTGCAAGAATACGCATTACTTTCTCACGATGGGTTGAAACTATCTAAGACGGAAAAAACTTATGAAGGACTTATGGACTTAATACTTAGAGACAAAGTCATGTCGTCTGTCAATGAGTCTTTCCTTGCTTTCCTTCATGAACGTAAACCTAAAACAATAAAAGAAATGGAAGATTTCTGTTGCCAATACGTAACTGCGCACCCACACATAACCATGGGTAACTCTAAGGTGAAAGAAGGTTTACCAGTTGCTTCGGCAGCTCCGTATGGCCAAAACTTTGCTCGTAGATCCCAACAAAATTTTGATAGAAAGAGTAGCGGTAATTTCTGTCAAAATCATGGAAATCAATTTCATGGTGATTCTTCTTCGAAGAATTGGAGACAACCTGATAGTACTCGTTACTATCACCCTAATAATTATAAGCATTTCAAAAGAGGATATGGTAATAGAGGTTATTCCTGCCGAAGACCTCAAAACCAAACAAATAGATGTTCGCATCAATGTGAACATGATAGTAATCGTGGAAACTGGAATTTGAACCAGGATAACAATTACAATAGAGACAATAATAACTGCAGAGATAATAATAACTCTGATAACTTCAGAGGTAATAATAGTCGGGGTAGATCTCAACACAAAAAAAAGATATCAGCAGGCTAATGCTGTACAACAGGAAACTGAGGGAGCCTGTAATCATGTTGTTGATAATAAAAACTTTGACGCTGTCACTGGTTCTGCTTTTGACTTTGAGAGAGCAAACAAATGCCCCCAATGCAGTACTTTATTCGAACCGGGTACCATAACTACTTTGAGTTGTGGTCACCCACTTCCCGCTCTTCCTGCTGCTGTTGCGCATGACGGGAGGGGTTCTTTAATTCTACATAAGGGTCTTGTTAATGATACTCCGGTCTCACTACTTTTCGATTCCGGATGCACCACAATTGGTGTTAGACAATCGCTTGTAGATCCATCTTGTGCTACAGGAAGGGTTATTAAATGTGTCACATTTGGCGGCACTCTAGAAAAATATCCTACTGCTGTAATTCGCATTGCCACTCCTTTCTTTACTGGAGATGTGCATGCTTGTCTCTTACCTAATCCTATTGCGGACCTTATTATTGGTCGTATTCACGGAGTTAGGGAGTGTACCCCACAGCAGATTGCTGCTTGGGAAGATAATAACATGCAAGCTACAAATGCAGTGGTTACAAGAGCACAAGCTCTACAAACACCCGAAACCTCACTGAATAGTGATAATGAAGTTGATAGCCAAGATAGTCACTTAGTAATCACTCGTGACTCTTTCATAAAATTGCAAGAAGAAGATCCTTCTTTAAAAAAATTCTTCATTCTTGCGAAGAAAGGTGATACGAATCAGGATACAAATAGAAAATCTTGGATTGCAATGAGAAACGGCGTACTTGTACGTATGGTACAAGATTCGACTACGTCGGCACATTCGCAAATTCTTGTTCCCAAGAGCATGAGAGTGCAAATATTGCAACATGCTCATGACTCGCAATGTGCTGGACATATGGGTTTTGCCCGTACGAAGTCGAGAGTCCTTGCGGCTTTCTTTTGGCCTTTTGTCAATAAGGACATTCGTATTTACTGCCGATCATGCAAGGTATGTCAGGAGGTCAAATCTAGAGGACCACGACATGCTGCGCCTATCCAGGCTGCTGACATTCCTATTCGGCCGTTTCAGAAAATGGCCATAGATATTATTGGCCCTTTTAAGATCAAGTCGGCCAGAGGACATCAGTTTATCCTTACATGTGTCGATATGTGCACACGTTGGCCAGAGGCTATTCCTCTTAAGAGCATATCTACTACAGATATCGCAGATGCTCTTTGGTTGATATTTTCTCGCTTGGGGTTCCCCAGAGAAATATTGTCAGACCATGGCACTCAACTCATATCTGACACCATGTCACAGGTAATGTCTACCTTACATATTGAACGATCTCTCAGTAGTATCTATCATCCTATGTCTAATGGGTTAGTTGAGCGTCTGAATAGAACGCTCAAGACTTTGCTTGGTAAGATAACTGAAGATCATCCTCAAGATTGGGACAGGGTTTTACCCGCGGCTCTCTTTGCCTATAGAGAAGTCCCTAATGAACACACAGGATTTTCTCCCTTCGAACTTGTCTTTGGCGCGCGTCCACGCGGCCCTATGTCTTTATTACACGATCTCATCACTGCCGATGATATTAGCGATGAAACTCAATCCTCATATGAGTATGTCATTGCTCTTAGACAAAAGATCATTGAGGCATGTAAGCTAGCAACTGCTTCATCAGAAATTGCTAAAGAGAAGGCAAGACAGTTTGCTAACAAGAATAGATGTCTACGACAACTTTGTCCAGGTGACAAAGCATTCGTCCTACTCCCCAGTAGGGAAAATAGACTTCTTATTGCATGGAAAGGTCCGTATGCAATAGTCTCTCGGATTTCCGATGTTGACTATGTGGTCGATATTGATGGAAAGCATAAAACTTTCCACATAAACATGCTTTCGGAATTTCACGAACGTCCGGACTATTTGCTGCCTATTTTCCAGGCAACGGATGATGCTCCTGCACCTCACGGTCATTATTCATCCCTGTCTGTCATACAGGATGAGGAAGCTACCTTCTCTGATGTCAATCTTCCCCTTCCAGTGGTTCCATTACATTCTACGGAATCTTGGAAAAACGTTTCTGTTTCTCCTAATCTTTCTGGTGACGAACATCGACAAGTCTCGTCGATGTTACAAACATTTCAGGATGTTCTCACTGACATTCCTGGACACACAGATGTCATAGAACATGACATAATTCTAACGACAATAATCCAATTAGGGTTAGGCCTTATCCTATTCCTATACACTTTCAGTCGCAAGTGGAAAAGGAATTGGATGAAATGATTCAATTAAATATAATTGAACCATCGACTTCACCATATTCTTCTTCCATGGTTATTGTCCGGAAGAAGGATAAGAACATACGAATTTGCGTTGATTATCGCAAATTGAATCAGGTCACAAAGTTCGATGCTGAACCGATGCCTTTGTTAGAAGATCTACTGATTAGACTTTCTAATTCTAGATTCTTCACTAAACTTGACTTGTCTAAAGGTTATTGGCAAGTGCCTTTAGCAGAGCATGCCAAACCTCTTACTGCTTTTTCTACACCTAGGGGTCTATTTCAATGGAATGTTATGCCTTTTGGTCTCATGAAACGCCCCTGCCACTTTCGTTCGCATGATGCGTCGAATTCTGTCACATCGTTCGGATGTCATCGCATACTTAGATGACATCTGTCTCTTCAGTGATACCTGGGAAGATCACTATTTAGGGTTATATGACTTACTGTCCACTCTACGTGAGAATAATTTGACAGCAAAACCTTCTAAAGCTTTTGTTGGTTTTGGTGAAATCTCTTTCCTGGGTCATCGTGTTGGTCATGGTCTCTTGAAGACAGAAGACCACAATACTTCCAAAATACTGAACATCTCTGTTCCTAAAACGAAGAAACAAGTTAGGAGTCTCTTAGGTTTAATTCAATTTTATGGGAGATTTATTCCAAATTTATCTTCGATCATGGCACCTCTCTCAACATTGTTGAAGAAAGGTTCGCCTAATCTGGTCCGTTGGTCTGAAGAATGCCAATCTTCACTAGACCAAATCAAGAATATATTTTCTTCTCCTCCCATCCTAAGATTACCTACTCTTGATAGGACTTTTGTTCTTCGGAGTGATGCTTCATCCACTGGGATTGGAGCAGCACTGATGCAAGAATATGCAAATACTCTGCATCCTGTTATGTACATTTCTAGAAAACTAAATGCGGCAGAGAGGAACTACTCGGTTTTAGACCGTGAGTTGTTAGCGATGGTTTGGTCAATTCTAAAGCTACAAAGATTCCTCCTGGGCGCACATTTCATTCTAGAGACTGATCAGAAAGCTCTTACAGCTATTCAGACTAAGAATTTGAAGAGTTCGAGATCCACTCGATATGCTATAGCTCTTCAACCTTTTCACTTCACGGTACGAGCTATCCGTGGTGCGGATAATGTGATGGCTGACATTTTGTCTAGATGCCCACATGACTCCAACTAATACTTCTGTCCTATATTTCCATATATTACAGAGTCATAACACACCTATGTTACTACAATAGATTAGCACATCTGTACTCACTCTTTATGTACACACTATCGTGCTTTGTTATCATCTTCTTCTGTTCGTTTTTTAAGATGATAGAGGAAGACTGAGTGGTTAATATAAGGGCCGTTAGTTTACTAAACAGCCACAATTATTAATAATGTATTGTACCTTATGAAGCATATTAGTTATTAATTAGCAGTATATTGCTTGTACTTTCTCAGAATGTCATTGATGAGCTGAGGACTTACCTTACTAGTATCAAGCATGACGAGTTCTAGATTGTGTACTTACCCTCGGAATGCCAGAGCATATGTCCTGGATCGTCATGTAGTTTAACTTTACTATGTACTTATGTCATTACATGTCAAAGAATGTACTATTTAAATTTTCCTATCAGATTTGTACATCCATTTTTAAAGACAATATTAGAGTATGCTGTTTAATGATGATTATGGTAACTTGCATACGTATATTGTGTTTACATGCTAACGTGATGTGTGTTGGTGACACCTCCCCGATGTGAATATTTTTTGAGACATATTTATTTTTCTGTTGAGGTATATCCTCACCAGACACTCTATATTTAGCCTCATATTAGGCAATTTAATTAATTATCAGCGCATAATTCGTGCGTTTTGAGCCGCTTATCGCATGCTCTTTGATATTTAAAAAAAAATATGTTCCACATTTTTTTTTTATCGGGAGGAGGTGGTGATATGTTGCGTGATAAATTCTCGCAACATCATTTTATCACAATATCTGTTTTATAACGCAAGGGCAACAACTGCTTGAAATTTATAGTCACTTTTCTCGGTAAGCATTTGTCTTCTCGCGTTGGTATTGAATGCAGTTAAGTTTTGAACTGTGGTCATTTTTGCGCTGGACTGCGCATGACTGTTCTTGCTTTTTGGTCGATCGGTTTCCGCCCACCACTAGTGGAGTGAGCGATTTGAATGGCGAAAGAGATGCCTCGTTGAAGAGAGGATCTCCGCTATTTTTTGTTCTGTCAGGGATGTGTAGTCCTCTTATGGATATTTCGTTTATTCGAGATGATACCTCTAGTGTTTCCCACATGTCGGGAGGCATAATATTTCTGTGTATTTCCTGAAGGCAAGGTAAATTAACATTTTCCTTAACTCTATCGATTTTTGGTCGTGAGCGACTTGATTCATAGCCTGTCTTCGTAAGGCGTCGTCACGAGATGTTTTCCCCAGCTCACATGTCCCAGGGACCATTACTTGCCACTTTGTTACATGAACTAGGTTTGGAAAAACCTTTGTAATCTAGAGGATATTTTTTGAGGACATTATTTATACTTCGGCAGACGTGTCTGTCTTGCTGAAGTCAGATTAAGGAGGGTGAACTGATCTCATACATCTGGTTATCTTCTGGCTAAGATAGAAAGGGATGGAGAATTTTCCCGACTACATTACAGCCTTATAATGTATTGACATGCCTGTGAATCACCTTTATTATGATGCTGTCTACCGTCCATTGCTATGCTGACATTGTTGCTGTGATAATGACTGTTTAATGTGCCTACATATTCGCGTAACCATTTTGTCACTGTGGCGTCCACAATAAATAATGAAGAAAAACGTCAACGGCTGTTACAAGAATCATTGACTTTATACGTCGTGTGTTTACTGACGTCCTATGTGGATTGCCCCGTTATTGTGTATGAACATTGTTTGACTGTACATCATCTACACACTACACAAAACCAGACATGCGGATACCATTCATCACCATATGGCATCACGCATCAAGTAGTTACTAAATAAGCAATATACATATGTTTAACAGATTTTTAACTGACGTATTCTGATTTTCGTTGTTTAGATCTATATTTCCAAGGATTGTCATTTATCCAGTTTTAACTTATTACTACTCTTTATGGAAACACCAAGTAGAAAAAAAACGCACTTATCATGTATTTTGGCCTAGGATTTACTTGCTCATCCCTTTCTCAAGACATACAATACAGCATTAATTATCCTTATGTACGGGTTTCCGATTTTTTTAACCTTTAAAATTTTTCCTTCCTACCCAAGTTCAGTGCTTCCTACCTAGCAGGTAAGGTCTATTGTACAGTATCCGCTACCGTCAGGTAGGAGGCACTTTACAGTGTTCCCTACCGTTCAGTGCTTCCTGCCGCCAACACTGGTGCTACAGAGTTCGTGCACTGTGTTGATACCCTCTTTGTGTTATCTAAGGGAGGAGATCGGTGCACTGAGGACGTTGTCCGTATGCAATAAAGATGGTCCTTAAAGCCAAAACAAAACTCTTAGTTTCAGAAAAGAATGAAATTCGAATGTGTTGTTTAGCATAGACTTCCTCCGTGGTGCCATCTGCAATGTTGGCTCGATTCTCAGTAAGGACCAAACAAAGGAGATGATAATTATTTTTCTTAGATAGAAGAAAGATGACTTAGAATATATATATATATATATATATATATATATATATATATATATATATATATATATATATATATATATATATATATATATATATATATATATATATATATATATTTCATAACACGATTATCGATGTATGTTACGTCGGTCGGTCTCACTCAAAATAGTAACTCGCGCCAGAAAAAAAAAGTACGCAACGCACGGTGTGCAACTTGCGCGTGCGTGGGTGTTATATAAAACAAATACTTTGGTTTTATTTATTTATTTATTTTTTTTAGTCCTTCACGAAATTAGTAGCGCTCGACATAGAAAAAGTGCGTAAAAATTGCTGTGCATGAGCCATAAAGTGAAATGTATTTGAACGGTGAGACACATAATGATCAAGATGATAAGATGGCTGCCCAATTTGTTAAAACCACTTATTATCAGGGAACACTCTTTGAAACAATCCACGCACTTTCACGCGAAATGTTGTCATCAAATAACTTTTAAATTAAATCTAAAATAACATAATTCTCGCTGTGTGTACATTGGTCACAGCTGAGGAATGCAACCGTGTTGAAAAATTGTATTGTTTCCATTATGTATACTCTCCCGAAAATAATTACAATCAACAACGAAAAGTGTTCAAATGACGGTGTTCATGAACAATTTGATTACATTGTATAATGGAAAGAAACCAAAAACACTCTAAGAATGTACTTCTATCTGCTCATCCGGGAACGGAAACAGCACATTACAATTAAAAACCTGTCAAGTTTGACAGGTTATTGCTAGTAAAGACATAATGATGTAAATGAAATCAGATAATACTGTTTGTTAATTTCTTGTGACAGATTGGTCATGCAATTATGGGATGAGATTTAGTATCATGGATAAAAACTTGTTGATGACTAGTTTTAATAATAAATGATTATGTATTTTCCACCTGTTTGTATTTTTATCTCCGCGTATATGTGTGACGGGTAACTATGAGGTAGAGTGACAGATTTGATGGAAGAATAAAAGATATGATGTAGGCAAATAAGGCTGCAGGAATGTAAAGGTCTCAATCTTCAGGTTTCTCTTGTCCCAGTTTACTTAACATCATGGTGAGGCTTCTGTTGACACGTTCTACTAACCCACTTCCTGCCAGATTATAAGGGCTTGTATAGATGTGCTGGTTCCTCAAAATCTTAAAGATCTCCATTAACAGGCTACGGTATAGGTATCCGTTATCCGTCAAGACTTGTTGAGGGAATCTCAACCGTGTAAACATATGCACTAGGGCTTCTGCGACATGCTGTTAATCCGTGCATGTTAGCGATATAGCTTCGGCCCACATAGTGCATGTGTTGACTAAGGTCAGAATAAACCTGTTCCTTCTTTTAGTCCTTTCTAAGGGTCCTAAAATGTCGATTACAACCCGTTAAAATGGTGTCCCCACTACTGGCATTCCACCCTTGGGAACTGGGGGTGTCCAATGCTTGGGTGCCACCCGTTGGCCCTTGGCGCAGGATTTCACGTACCTGATAATATCAGAGTTCATTCCTGGCCACCAATATTGAGTCGATATTTGCTGATTTGTGGCGTTTTGTCCCCCATGTCCGCTAAAGGGAAGAGGGTGCCCCGATTCTAAGATTTGGTCTCTGTACTGCGTCGATACTAGGAGCTGGTTAGGCCCTTGATCAAGGTTGCCCGTTCTACGATTAAGTACACCATCATTAGAAATAATGTCCCCGTTGTGTCTGGGGTCCTTGGCCATGGGCAGTTTCCTAAAGCAGGGCTCCAAGGTAGGGTCCTTTTGTTGCGCCTCTTTTAGTTCCTTAGGTATCAAATTTGGCGGAGGCTCCCGTTCCTTCTTGGTTTGCCCTCTTGTGGATACTGCTGCCCCAATTGGCTCCTTCGGTCTCCCAACAAACACATATCTACAGCCAAGTATGACTGGGTAGATCGGGTCATCCATAATAGCCGCTTTTATCACACCTCTGACAAAATCAGAGTGTATTTCCACCAATGCGATGGGAAGCGTCATGGGTGCATCACTCTTAAAAACTCCACAAAGTTTGACGGTTTCTTCTGTCTCTTTACCGGATTTGACCAAGTGCCTTGCGACAATACAACTAAAAGAGAAACCCGTGTCAAAAAAACAAGATATCGAAATACCGTTTAAAATAACAGTTCCTCGGTTTGAGAGCCTCTCTCTCTCAGGTTGAGAATCACTGACACTAATTCTTCCCTGCGAGGCTGTCTGCAAGCATCCGATCCGATTTGGATCAGTGTGCTTGCTCTGATCAGTTGTCCCGTGCGCAGGGGTTTTCCCTTTATCACCCTGTCCTTTCTGGCCGCGCTGCCATGTAGACCGGTTGTGTTGATCATAATTTTTGTTGTTGGTAGGGTACTTGTTTTTGTAATATTTATATTTGTCAGGACGGGAATTCTGGGGTACAGTTTTTCTGGCGTTATTGTGGTGAGAAGAATGGGAAGACAGTTCTAGATTAATTTTCCGAGAAGGCTTTTCTGTCGGTCTGCGTTTTGCTCCTGGCAGTTCGGCCAGCGCAATGGTATATCGCTCCACCTTGCTCAACATGTCTTCTAGCTTTTCTGCGCCTTGCTCAGCCATAAATCTATGGGTGTCAGTTGACAACGATTTCTTTATTTGTTCGCTTACAATGAACTCCTCAAGTCCTTCATAGGTAGAGGGAAGCTGTGAAAGCTGCAGGCACTTTGTCAATTATCCCTTTAGGCGAGAAGAGAACTGATGGAATGTTTGAGTTTTCCCCTTCCTGCTGTTACGGAACAGTTGCAAAAATTCTCAAGCTTTCATTTCGAACCGCTCAAGCAACGCCTTCTTCAACATGTCGTAATCGTCTTAGTGACTGCTTTCCCGTTTGGCGTAAGCATCATACGATGAGCCTTTTAGGGCCTGCGAAAGCTTTAAACACCAACGCGACCTTTCTAACCCGTACACATTTGCCATTCTCTCAATTTTTTTTAGATAACAGTCAATTTTCGCATTTGGGCTTGGAAAGATTCTAGAGCAAAAGACATAGCTGCTAGTTGAAGAGATTGAGCGTTGAAAAGATCAGTTATCTGCGATTGAGGTAGAGAGTCTCCGTTGCTTTTGGGCTCTGGAGCCTTCAGCTCGTTTCTGGCTGTCTCTCTTTCTCTCTTTCCTGTCTCTCCTTCTCTCTTTCCTCATGCTGTGCCTTGCGAGCTTCAATTTCTGCCTCAATCTTCTTTTGCTCCAGTTGACGCTCTTCCGCTCCTTGAGCTTCCTTTTCCTTCGTCTCAGCGTCATATCTGTCAAGTTCTTCGTTGACGAACGCTTTCGCTTCTTCTCCCTGTAATCCCTCTTCCCGTGCTTCCTCTCTTAGCATTTGCGTAAGTTTTGCACGCTCAGCCATTGCAAACTACTGAACGTGACTTACCGGAGAAAGAAGTAAGAAAAAGGATACACTGGTTCCCTACCAAGTACGTGAAAATACAGAAAAAAATATCTTCTGTTATTAAACTGTGATACCTCCTCCTGTTATCAGCTATCTAATCTATCGCTGTTATTATCTGGCAATTAAGACTCCTAATACAGACGACTAGCCAAATAAATGGTAGATTAGACTAATAACTGAAAAAAAAAATTCAACGATATTACAGTGGAAACTAAAAAAAAATTTCAAAAATCTGTAATGAGAAAAAAACATTCCCTTAATTTTTAAGTCCATCTACAAGCACACACCTGAAGTCAGTTAGGGTAAGGGAGGCTAGTAACTTGACGAGTTTGTCAAAATGCGCTCCTTAGCTTAGCTCAAACACTTCTGCTTTAAAAATAAACTCCGGTGATTGTCAGACAATCTTGGGACTGTTTGGCAAGGAAGAACATTCCAGCACCTCTGATACATGCTATACAGAGCTTCTACAAGTCTTGCAGAAATTATGTGAGGACAGCAAACTATAAGTCAGAAGAGTTCAGGACCACCACTGGTGTAAGACAAGGCGATATCCTGTCACCTTATCTTTTCATACTCCTCATGGACGATGTCATCAAGGCATGTACAGAGAGAACAAGAAAGTATTCAGTGGGGTACTGGAAGATGAGACAGGTCTGTATTTCAGAGCTAGCATTTGCTGATGATGTTGTCCTGATTGCTAAATCAGAGACACATCTCCAATCCAACCTGCAAGTCTGGAAGGAAGAGCTGGAGAAGAGAGGGATGGTCATAAGCAGCTCTAAAACAAAATCCATGGTGATATCACGAGAAGAAAGAAAACATCAGATTAAGTTGAGAGAACAGGTCCTGGAGCAGGTCGACCACTTTAAATATCTCGGAGCTATTATAGACTGCATGGGGGGCATCAAAGAAGAGTTGGCTACTCGAAAAGCAGCGGCTGGGAGACTTTATCAGGCCATAAATCGAGGATTCCTCAGCAAGAAAGAGGTTGGTAAGAAAACGAAGGTGGCTGTATACCGCTCCACCTATGTCCCAGTCTTGACATATGGATGCGAGTCATGGGCAATGACTACAACCCACAAAAGCCAGATCCAAACCTCAGAAATGAGGTATCTGAGGAAGGTGGTTGAAGTAACAAGAAGAGACATGGTCCGCAACCAGACGATACGTCAAGGCCTAAAATCCCACCCGCTGCAGACCCAAATAGAACAGTCCCAACTAAGATGGTTTGGCCATGTCTGCAGAATGGGAGAAGATCGGCTACCACGACAAGCATGGGAAACAAAGAGCCAGGGATCCAGACCTCCAGGACGACCCAGAGTCCGCTGGGAGGACAACATTAGACAATCTTTGAAGGACCGAGGACTAGAATGGAACCAGGCCAGGAAGAAGACAGCTGATAGAATAGTCTGGCGCTCTTTCTTCCAAACCTCTACACCTCACGGTAGAAGAGGAACGACTAAGAAGAAGAAGATTGTCAGACAATCACATGCTACCAGCGGCCTTGTATTACAAAATAATTACATAACATCTACCCGACAAAGATCACCCTCTTAATCTAATAGTATATAATCTAACAATGCTGTGGAAAAAAACCTTGATATATATTGTATGGTCAGCAAGCCAATAAACAGATCGTTTATATAGAAGAATATTATTATTATTAAAGTTACTTAATCTCACGAGACAACAACTTTCTTGCTCTGTCTAGACTATGAAATATTTTAGGCAATTATCTAGATACAGAGTAGATCCAAATTTGGAAACAAAGTCAATCTGATGTACTAGAAAAGACAAATCTAAGGAATTCTCACCCTTTCAGTGGGTACTAGTTCAAGATCTAGCTCAAATTCCCGGAAGACGAGCCAACCATTCTGTCGTATCCTGATCTAAATTCAATAATCCAGCGGACGAGCACACATTCTGTCGTAGATTTTGATAAGAAATTATGATCGTTTTCTTTTTAAAGTTTATTTATGTTTATTTATCATAAAGAAACACTTCACAACACTGATTACCAATTATCAGACAATATAAAAACCATAGGTTACAGAATTAACGAAGAAATAGACACATAATTGCAATCCCCGCTGTTTAGACAAGATTCCACAAGAGGAGGTTAATTAACCCCCAAAAGGTCAAAAGATTAGCACTATGCAGTGGCGGATCTACTGTGAAACTAATGAAGCTTAAGCTTCACGGCCCCTAATCCCGGAGGAGCCCCAAAAGCGACTTTAGTCCACATTGCTTAAAAATGTTGGGTCTACTGTATAAGAAGGGGTATTTTAAAAAAAAATTATTATATTAATGATATAGTGTAACTCAATACAAAATAATAGTTAAAATTAAAATGGTATTAAAGTATCATGTAGGCTAGCAGTAAACGAAAAAATGCTTTCTCAGAAAGTAGATCTAAAATTGTGTCTTTTCAAAACATGCAACAATAGTCGCACGACTCAAATTGATTAATTTGTTGTTGTATAAATTTCAACAATCCCAAGGTTTGAGAGTCAGTAGCACAGATGTTGTAAAGGTGGAGTGTCGCGATGAGTTGGCTGTTCTGCTGTGGCTAATGTAGTGTTTTCCCCTTTTTAACAGAGGTCAAGACCCTAGTGGAAAAACAATGAGTTCACGAAAGTACTTAAGTGGATACCAAAAACGCAAACTCAAGGAAAAGCGATCTGACGAAATCTCTAAATGTCAAAAACTAACAAACTATTTGGCAATGTCAAGTTTGTCAACACCTACAGTTGAAACAAGCTAAGCAAACACCGTTAAAGACACTGATAGTGCACAAACTGTGGGAGCTCTTTCTAGCAATATTCAACCCACTATTGACGCTTTTAATACAGATGTCGATCACAGTGGTCAACATGAATGTACCGCGGAACAAGCAGAGACTGAGCAGAAACATAAAATAGGAAGCGAATTCAGTGATTTCAAAGAATACAGTGACCTCGAAAATTGGCCCATAACAGTTGATAATGATTTCATAGAGAATTGTTTAATACAAGACATAGGATTTTTTCAAAATAAAAAACCAGATGATGTGTATACCGAATCAAGCAGGGTTTAGAAGGAGCAAAACAGAAGTTTCTCAAACAAATATTTTGAAGAAAAAAAATGGCCAGACTGTGATGAGATCATGGTTAGTTTATTCAAAGAGCAAAGGCTGTATACACTGTTTTGTTTGCAAACTCTTTTCTAAATGCCAAACATCACTTACAACAGGTGGGTTTTCTGACTGGATGAATGTACTCAAACTCTGGAGAATCATGAAGACAGCATGGAACATTAGAGGGCGATGTTGTGTTGGATAACGAGAAAGTCAAATAAATGTCACCGTGGAACAGCAACTTGAAGAACAGATGACAAAAACCATACAGTACTATTTTGAAGTACTGAACAGAGTTGTAGCTGTTATAAAGTTTTTAAATGAAAGAGTTGTGGCATTTAGAGGTCATGAGGAGAAGTGGGGCTCACCAAATAATGGAAACTTTATGGGGGCCATTGAACTTATTGCAGAATTCGACCCATATTTACATGAACATCTCGAGAAATGTGAAAATGAAAAAGTAAATGCTACTTACCAATCCAAAACCATGTATGAGAAAATGATATAAATTATGGGAAAACATGTGCAAGATGAAACTGTGAATCAAATCAACAACCTAGACACCAAATACTATTCAAACTGTGAATCCAATCAAGAACCTAGACACCAAATACCACTCAAACTGTGAATCCAATCAACAACCTAGACACCAAATACGACTCTATTATTGTTGACTCTACGCCTGACCTGACACATGTTGACTAGCTGGTAATTGTGGTTTGATACTGCTATAATGGAAAACCCTGTGAGAGATTTTTAACATTTTTACCGACAGAAAACAATTCATCAACGACTTTGTTCAACAAAATACAATAAGTCCTGGGTGAACATAAGCTTTCACTTGAAAATATCCGTGCTCAGTCCTACGATAATGCATCTAACATGAAAGGCTCGAAGAAAGGGCTGCAAGCACTCTTTAAAAACATTAACAGATACGCAGACAATGTTCCATGTGCAGCCTGTGATTAAGTGCTGAGATTCTGTCTTTCAAATGGCAAATGTCTTTTTCTTCGTGCATTATTTACAATATTTTTAGGAGGGATTACAAGTAATCCACCCCATGTTTCTTCTCCCTCTATTATTTACGTTTTTTTCAGAGTGAGACTACGATGGAGTTTTATCTTATCTGCATTATGTTTCTTCTCTATGAATAGTAGGTGATGTTTAGTGTTGTTGTGTAGGGAATTGTTGCAGTTTTATTCTAGAGGAATGACTGTAGAGCATAGACCATATTTGCACCAGTTTTAGTCTTTTTAAAGCTATTGCTTGCAATAGATGTATTTTTCGGGAGTTAAATTATTTTCGACCATTTTTCGCTTCATTTAGCCGTAGAGGGCTGAGCTTAATTCCCGATCCTTTGTTTCAATGGGGAGTAGTGACCTTTAGCATGCGCTAGCAGTAACGGGGTGAGTCAGAGTTGTTTACAGTTTTGATTGGCTGAGATCAAACTGCATTGAAAGGCAGCCCGATCATTAAGGCTTAGAAACAAAGCCACACAAATAACGTCAGAGGTCAGCGCGGGGGGTCTATGATTATATATAGGCTCGTATTTCATAGCCTGTTCTCTCAAATGTAATTGCCAGCGGTGTACCAGAGCAAAATTGTCGATTGTCCTTTAAGTGGGAAAATTCGAGTTTGCCAAGCATGATTTATTAGCGTGGTACTTTATTGATTGTAATTGAGTATTAGCCTGATCAGTAAGTTTTCTTGGGAAGTTATTTTTAATTTAATTCTTAACGCCAGAGCCATCAATACTATCTTAGTGATAAACTGGGAAAACGTAGGTGGTCCATTTAATTCCTTCTTGAAGGAATAACAGTATTTATGACGGGTTGTGAGTTGAGATGTTACGGGCATGCTTTGTATTATTTCAAAGACGGTCTGTAGAGAAACCTGCATCTGTGATTTATGGTAATGTACAGAATGGCGGGAGCGCGTGTAATGTATCTCATTGAGAGTTTATTCTGAGTTAACAGTTACACATATATATTTAGACGGGAGTGGAATTGTGAAATTGTAAGCACGTGGGTGCTGCTCTTTAATGATTATTGGAGTTGTGGAATTGTAAGCACGGGGGGGGGGCGCTGTTAATTAATGAATATAAATGCAGGAGCACGTGGTTGTAGCTACTGGGGTTTTAATTGATAACCTGGGGTTGTGTTTAACTTGTGGGCAGTATACAGATGCTAACGTAACTGTTTATACGTTATTGTTTGTGCATTTGTTGTTCTGTGTATTCAGAAGACGTGAGATGTCATTTTAAAGGAAATTATTTTGTATTACATTTTGAATGGGATTTATATTACTGTACGGGAATTTAATGATTCCTGGCGAGGTCTATTTTAATTTTGTTGATCACTGAATGAATTTAGTGTCAGTGTAAATATGGGCCAAAGTATTTTTGCACAGGTAGACCTCAGTGAAAAACTGTTGTGTTTCAGGGTAGTCATGCAGAACAAAGACGATCGAAGTCAGCCGGGCTGCGAGCTGATTACCAAACAGGGGAATGTTTTTTTTTGAATTGGGTAGAGAGAAGAGAAAAGAGTTGAGTAGTGGGATAGCTGATTTTGGGCAAGATTAATTGGTATGGTGGTGCATAACGGGAATAATCAGGGAGTTCTTTGTTATATAGGAATATGTTATTGATGTGTTGTTCAGCTGTGCATTTTCTATTGGTCTACAGCGGGTAGCGGCACAGTAGGATAGAGCAAAATTTGGCACCACAAATTTCTCCACGGCAAAGTTTGGCCTCTCAGACAAATCAGAGTTTTGAGATATTGCCAGAGGCGGAAAAAGAAGAGACATACGTTTTCCAAAGGCAGAGGAAGACATTTCTCCAGTGAAATAGGATTGTTGGATAAATCCTGAGCTCTGATGCTCGATCTTGTTATACGCGCAAATGGGCATGCTGCCAGCGTTATAGTAATTATTTCGCTTCGTCCCGGCCATAATAAAGCCGAAGGCCCACAGCCCAGAGAGGGGTAAACGGGCAGGTGAATCCAGATGTGTTAGTAGTAACCAGCTACAGTTTCCATTCCAGAATCCATTGGGTTCTTTTTGTACCTTAGTCGTCAATCTCAGAATTGTGGAGAGCAACAGGGTTAAAATCCTCTCTACAGGTGGTAGACCAGAAAGACAGAACTGAGACACAGTTTGGTATAGATCATAGCAGAGGTCAGCTGCTGAAGTTTAGAGGTGCAGTTAGCTGTGTAGCAGTGTTCAGGAGATTTCAGGATAGGCTGTGTAGTAACGAAGTATGTGCAGAGATTGTGTAGAAAATTCGTAGTAGTAACAGCTGACTGAAATCAGAGGCACATCTCCAATCCAACCTGCAAGTCTGGAAGGAAGAGCTGGAGAAGAGAGGGATGGTCATAAGCAGCTCTAAAACAAAATCCATGGTGATATCACGAGAAAAAAGAAGACACCAGATTAAGCTGGGAGAACAGGTCCTGGAGCAGGTCGACAACGTTAAATACCTCGGAGCTATTATAGACCCGAAAGGGATGCATCAAAGAAGAGTTGACCACTCGAAAAGCAGCGGCTGGGAGACTTTTTTATGCCATAAATCGAGGATTCCTCAGCAAGAGAGAGGTTGGTAAGAAAACGAAGATGGCTAAATACCGCTCCACCTATGTCCCAGTCTTGACATGGATGCGAGTCATGGGCAATGACTACAACCCATAAAAGCCAGATCCAAACATTAGAAATGAGGTATCTGAGAAAGGTGGTTGAAGTAGCAAGAAGAGACATGGTACGCAACCAGACGATACGTCAAGGCCTTAAATCCTACCCCCTGCAAGCATGGGAAACAAAGAGCCAAGGATTCAGACACCGAGAACGACCCAGAGTCCGCTGGGAGGACAATATTAGACAATCTTTGAAGAACCGAGGACTAGAATGGAACCAGGCCAGGAAGAAGACAGCCGGTAGGTTAGTCTGGCGCTCTCTCTTCCAAACCTCTACACCTCACGGTAGAAGGAGAACGACTAAGTAAGTAACAGCTGACTGTGTAATTAGCAGTAACATTAGAATTTAGAATAGCTAGTTGAGTGGAGGCTCGACATCTGAGACCCCACCAAGTTCAGTGAGGTTTGTTAATCTTAACTTCTTTCCCTATCCAGGTTGAATTTGTGGGTAAAGGGTTGGGTTGATGTAAAATCACGTTTTAACTGTGCATTCTTTGTTTCCAGGTGTGCGTACACGCACTTTATTTATTTGACATGTATTTGAGTTTTGTTTAAAGGTGTAAATAAAACTGTACATTATAGTCTGGATCAGTCACTTTATTTACGTACAGTAGCTATCTGTTGTCTGTATCGTGGTGTATGTGAATCTTAAGTTAACCTTATCCCCTTAGGGTAGTTAGAGGTAGTGGAAACTATAGCGATCTAATACGTCCGGAGTGGCGAGGAAGGGTCAACTTTGGTTCTTAACCTCGGAGCCAATAGTTTCAACTGTTCACATTTTCACTATCATTTTCATCTAATCTATCTTTTTCAGTCTTTCTTCTCACTAGTGTCTTGTCATTATACGTAGACAGCCTCTAGTCTTAAATCCACTTCGTGACACAGCCCATTCACTTAACCTTGTTGGAGAAAAGGCAGTGTCTACTGTACCTAAAGTTGATGACTATTTTGGCATTTTGCAGGAGCTGTATGTTTTCTTTTCTGGATCTCCACAAAGATGGGGGATTTTAAACACACAGGGCAATCTACATTTTTCTCTAAAGAGCTTAAGTGTAACTAGATGGTCCGCACACTATGATGCAGTCCGGGCAATTAAAAATGGATATATGGGTATTTTACAAACTCTCAAACATATTTTTGAAGACTCAGAAGAGAAGCCTGAATGTAAACGAGGTCCAAAGAATTTATACAAGTTGGTACAGCTGGAATATGCTATTTTAACAGTCGTTTGGGAAGAAGTGATGAAGCGTTTCAATAAAACAAGTAAGAAACTCCAAACCCCTGGTTTTGATGTATTTCAAGGTTTACTTCTGCTTTCATCTTTACTTTCGTTTGTTAAAGAACTCAGAAAAAATTCAGCCGATAGAATTGCACACTATGAATCAGAAGCAAAAGGTTTGTGTGAAGATATCACTTCAAGTTATTCTGATGCTTCCATTCGCATTGTTACAAGGAAATTTTCAGATGGAACAAGTGGTATTGCTTCTTTGAGAAGAGCTGACAAATTTAGGATAGAAGTTCTATATCAACTGTATGACTGCTTGATAATCCAGTTACGCAAGAGGATTGACCCATATGAGCAGATTGCAAAAATGTTCAAGTTCCTCTCAGAATTAGTGAACAATTCTGAAATTGATGAGGACAGTATTAAACTTACAATATCGTATTACAAAGATGGTATTGACCACAAATTAGTAAACGAGTGTTATCAGTTCAAAGAATATTTGCACCTTAGGAAATCCCATAACGCAGAAGAAAACACGCCATCTAAAATGCAATCCAAAGAAGTTCTTCAGCTTATTTGTGAGCAACACCTAATTGAAGTGTTCCCCAATATTACTACTGCGCTTAAGCTGTACTTAATAATTCCCATCACGAGCTGGGAAACAGAAAGAAATTTTTCAAAGCTATCCTTTATTTAAAAAGAAAAAATAAATTTCGGTCTACCATTGTCTCTAGAAAATGACATTGCAAGGAAGCTCTTATACGGCAAAACTGTGCGTGATAGGAAACTCTTTACAGAGCGATACAACAGGAAGCAATCTGATCATCAGAAGAAGTCCCCCCGTCCGACAAGTGTTTCGGCCCTATATACTCCTTTACACTCTAAGGGGGGCGGGCCCACTTGGGTCATGACTCCCAAGCGTCTCAGCTTCCTGTTGTCTTGCATCGAAAATGAACCCATTTCACTTATGGTAGCAACTTTAAATTCCACAACTCCGCCAGCCGTGGAGGCAATTGTGAAAGTAACAAGAGAAGACAAATTATTCCGTTCGTTCCGTCGCACACACTGAGACACCAGCGCGAAGTCAACGAGTCGCCACTGCGCGTTCCCCACTGGACTTTTGATACTGACACCCCTTATAGTATACACCGCTTGTCGCCCCTGAGTCGCAGCCCGTTCACTAGTCCACCACAAACCTCAGCGTATTGTGGACTTAGAAAAATTCCTGGTGTTTTCTGTACCGCAGCGTTTATTGTTACGATCTCCATTCCCCATTGCGGTTGTTCCACAGCCAGCCTGATGCCTTTTCGGCAGTTTCACTAAGCCTCTTCAGGGCCCTTGTTCTCGACTGTCCCCTCAGCCCCAACAGTTTCAATAGATCATACACTGATGCAGCCACAAGCCCTCTTGCGCCCACTTCAACAGCCATGACCCTTGCAGTGAACCCATCGTGTCTCAGATCCGCGGCCAGATCACTATACTTGGCCGCTTTTGAACGAATGTTGCTCATCTAATCTGGATTCAAATGGCACGGTCAGTTCAATCAGTATGACCTGAAGCGTTGCTGCAGAATGAAGCACTATATCCGGCCGTCTCCGCGATTTTCGGATACTCTCTGGATATGCCCCTCGTCCAGGTAGGTCTACCGCCATCTCCCAATCATTTGCACAATCAAGAAGAGATGGTAAACTGCTACCAGGTTTATTCGGTTTGGGGTGTGCTGACTTTCCTGCCCTCAGAAAGTATGTGTTTGCGGTGTCTGGCCGGACTTTGCTATTCGCCTTCATTCTTGCCAGATCTATTGTCGCAGCAAGCTCATTTAGCACTTTGTTATGGCGCCAAGTGTATCGCCCTTGCCCTAATGACACCTTACACGCTGAGAGCACGTGTTCAAGTGTCTGCCTCCCCTGGCACAGGGGGCACTGCTCATCATCCGACTTTCCCCATTTCACAAGGTTGGTGGCCGATGGCAGCAGGTCATACAGTGATCTGACAACGAAGCTGAGCCTAAGAGGTGCCATATGCCATATATCATTCCATGTCAAGGACCTCTGCAGGGCTCCTTCCCATGTAGTCCATTGGCCTTGTTGGACCTGCTGCACTGCTTTTTGCGTGAATATGTTGCTAGAAAAAACAGAAATAAGAGTATTTTATAAAATGTTCTTCATGTAGTATGTTCTGGTAAGTTTAACTTTTCCCCAAAGGTCACAATAGTCTGCTCGACTTGTTAGAACAAAATGTACATAAAAACATAATAAACAATTTTACATTTTGAATGTTACGTTTAGTTCTCGGACTCCCATAGACAACAGGTTAAGTGCACGGGCCCCCTATAAGCCATCCACGCACCCTCAAGGGGTCCATAGACGACACGTTATGTGCACGGATTCCCTACAAAACATCAACGGACACTCGTGTGGTCAATGGGCAACAATTTAAGAAACCCTGACACCAAAGCCAATGTAAGACCGATATTGTTAGAAACGGGAACATTTGTTATGACATGTGACGTTACCTGGAAAGTCCGTGTGGTTTATTTTTAGCTCCTAACGCCATCGGCTCGTATAGATATATCCCTCACACAAGTCAAGCTCGTTGTCGAGAAAACATTGTACAACGATATTGAGGACGACATTATCAACACAGAACTAATTACAGACACAAGGTAAGAAAATTCAACATTATTTTGTGTACATTACTTGTAAACACTGAAAATAAATTGGGGGGGAGGGGGGTTAATATTTCAGTAATAAATGTCTTACTGTCATGTCAGTGACTGAAATATGTATAATAATTTCTAGCTGTAATTATACACTCACGCTGATGAATATTATTTTTGTTTAAGCTAAGATATTGATGTTGACTAGTTGAATAAGATGTGGGGATAAGATTGTCTCTTTTCATTAAACATGTGTGACACAAAATGACTGTCTCTTATTGTTAAACCTGTGTGACACAAAATGATTATCTCTTATTGTTAAATGTTACGTGCAGTCTTTGATATTTTACAATATTATACATTGGTATACTTGTTATGTTCGCAAATATTTTGTAAACAAAATAGATTCGTTTTAGTGCTTAAGGAAAAGTCATTATTGAGTTACTTCCCTTGAAAGGACTTTTGATCGAACTCCGCGGATGAATCCAGTTTTACTGCGATTTATTCTTTGTTTGGGTAGTAATAGATTGTTCTTGCTTCAGAATATCTATGGCCTGAATTTATGTGTATTGTTTGTCTGTGTAGGACGAATCTGTCTTATATCTGTATATCTTTACATATCTAAGTCGAACTATATGTTCTGTTGTCTCTAGAGAGGTCTAAGGCTGTTCGGCGGATGTGTCGCGAGAGAGGTGTGTTTTGGCTTCGCCCTGATGGGCTGTGTTTTCTATGTCGGCTTGACGCCGGGGAAAAAGTGATCTCAGTGGTTTTTGGGGAAAGTGATAGTCGTCTAGACCTATCGTGTATGCTTTACCCCAGTGTTCATTCTTATTGCCAAGGAATGGCAAAATCATATTTCTGAAAACCAAGGTAATAAAGATACTCTTTTGAACTCTCGTACGAAGCCACCGTTTTTCGATAGGGATGATTTCTACGTCTGAGAGGATACATCTAACTAGATGAAAAAAACGATTCTGATTCCTAGCAGCACTATATCCTGTAGAATGCAGTCAATTGTTCATGATCAAATCTACAGAGCAATGAAATGTTTAATGAATGACTAACTTTAGGACAGATTCATTATCTGTATCCAAACGTGAGTGACAGCTCACGAGTGAAGCCATCTTGGAACCAAACATGTAGTGACTTTCAAGAAGAGAAAAGGGATGCCCGTATTATCGCTTGATTAGTCCAGAGATCACTGCTACACATGAGAACCCATTGCTAGCGGTTCAATATAATTATATGGAAAAATCTGTGCTGGACATTATGTTAAGAATCTTCGCTAGACGAGATTAGGTCTAGAAGCCATCTTGGATATTGTTTATAATCTGACGTGCTTTGTCAGTAAACTCAGTTGATATATATATATATGGGCAATACTGAGTGCTTGGCTACTGACAGTCCATTATACTATTATTCTACATGAGTGCCCATGCAACATAACATTGCAAGACCATTTATCCACTGTACCATGATGTATTATGCCAACCTGTGATTTGTCACTATCTGTGCTGTCGAGTGTGTACGTCCAATTAAACTTTAGTAAAGGTACACAGTCGTTGCTGACCTTTGTCTTCCAGCACACACCCATCATTAACACCACTGATTGCTGGGATTGTCGCACTAGTTTGTGTACACTACAGTGGAGCAAACAACACCGAGCTTTTACAGTGACCAGAAATAGTTAACACTGGGTCATTATTTATCAACTGGTGGACCAGCTTTCTGGGTTTGACCTCGCAGAAGTTCAGAAGTCAACAGATTACCGATACCAGACCGTTTCCTGTGGCTGATACGACACACTTGCAGTATTGGTTTGCTCTTTGTCAACACTTCGTCACGTGACCTGTCAAGTGAATGCAGTATGTAGGTCAGAGTTGTTGACATTTTTACATTAGACATTACAGAGTTTCACAGACCAGTTGGATCAATTCTTGTCAATGTTAACAGGAAGACAGTATTATTGAACTAAGAAGTCCTATTTTCATCGATGGATCTTCTTGTTTTCTATATATGAACTTTAATATTTAAGGCCAGAATATATATATTTCAATAAAGTGGCAGTTTATTTATTTTACAAAAATAACTTTGCCATTACTGTAAAACTGAGCCTATTTTGCAACACATTACACACACGATATATGTATTTATGATATGGTACATGTTATTTGTTTGTATAGTATGTTAGTTTATATGTCAGCGGGTTGTGTTTAAGGTTGGGCGGCGTCCTCACAACAGAATATCCCACGTCATAGAGGGTCCGTTGTGGGCGTTTTCTATAGGTGCAATTTTCTTGATTGAAAATTTGCTGCGACAACTGTTGCTATTTGTGTTAGCTGTGAAGACTGTAGTTATTGTTATTTTTGTAATATTTCTTTGTTCTTTAGTTTTGTTTTGATTTGTTTGTAATTTGTTGGTCTAACCTTTTCTATCTTTCAGTTCTATTCACAATTTATATTCATATACTGTGACGTCATTTGTGTTGTTATCCCTTGCAGATTCAGTGATTATTTTCATTGATTTCCCTATTTGATTTATTTTGATTTCTGCAAACGTTTTCGTATTGTCAGTCCTATTTGTACTTTATGTATTCTGTTGGTTGACATATGTTTTATATAGGTATATTTCATAAGACACTATTACCTGTGCACTGCACTTGGATTATGGTATAAACCAGTACCTGATTATTATTACTGTTATACAAGACCTTATTAAGGCTTGTGACCCACAGATATTGGGATAGTATACTGATTAATCAAGTCATTAAGAACTTGTGGTATTATTATTGTTTCAAGTGATTAGTATTATTGTTAGACATCATGTCTACATTAGAATACTTCATTACACAAGGGAAATCCCTTGATAAAACTGGTCAACAATTAGAAGAATGGGCTGTTGCTCAATATGACAAAGCATTAGCTGCAGAAGAGAGAAAAGCTCTGGCTGAAGAGAAAAGATTAGAAAGAGAAGCTGAGGCTGCTGCTGAACAAAAGAAATTGCAGATGCAGGTGGAGCAAAGGAGATTTGAAGCTGAACAAAAAAAATTAGAAAGAGAAGCTGCTGCTGAACAAAAAAGATTAGACAGTGCTGCTGAACAAAAAAGATTAGACAGTGATGCTGAACAAAAAAGATTAGACAGGGAAGCTGAACAAAAAAAATTAGAAAGAGAAGCTGCTGCTGAACAAAAAAAATTAGACAGAGAAGCTGAAGAAAAAAAAAGCAATAAGAGAACATGAATTTGAGTTAGAGAAATTGAGATTGACAAGTATGAGTAATGTTAATCAGGCATCTAGTGGTAATGGTAAACCTTCTACTTACAAGGTTAAGGTTCCACCGTTCAATCAGTCCAGTGACGATATTACATTCTGGCTGGATAGATTTGAACGTTCTTGTCGTACACATAATGTGGATAAATCACAATACGCTAATCAATTAGCAGAAAACTTGAAAGGTGAATCTTTGACTAGATTATGCCTTGTAGGAGAAGCAGATAAGGATAATTATGATGTCATTAGGGCGGCTTTGATAAAAAAATACCAGCTAAGTGAGGAAGGCTATCGCCTTTTGTTTAAGACGATGGTGCCTGAGACAGGTGTAGAATTCTCAGAATTCACTGCAAAGGCACGTCTCACAGTTGATCGTTGGATTGAGCTTTCCAAAACAGAAAAAACGTATGAAGGACTTATGGATTTGTTGCTCAGAGATAAGATTATGTCATGTGTTAACAAACCCTTCCTTGAATTTATACATGAGCGTAAACCCAAATCTCTAAAAGAAATGGAAGAATATTGTTCCCAATATGTCACTGCACACCCCGACGTGACTTTTGGCAACACTAAGATTAAGGAGAGTATGCCAGTTGCTTCAGCAACACCATACAATCCCAATTATTCACACAGATTTCAGGGACCTCAAAACAGATTTGATAAAAAAAGTAACCATAATAGTTATCAAAACCAAGGTAACCAATCATTTCAGGGTTCTTCTTCAAAGAACTGGAGACGAGCTGATAGCTCTCGACACAGGGGTGGTCATAATTATAGGAATTTCCGTAGAGGAAGTAATTATAGAAACTATCAGGGTTATCCGTCTTGGAGTCAACAAGATCATAATTACAGAGATACTCATTATAATGAATATGATAATGGTAACCAAGGGTACTATGACTCAAACCCAAATAGGGGTTACAATAGAGGTAACAATAACTACAGAGGTGATAATAACCGAGGTAGATCTCAAAACAAAAGACATAAACCACATTTTCAGGCAAACTCTGCACAACAAGAGTCCCATGAAGCCTATAAACAGAGTAAAGATAATAATGATGCTAGTAATATGGCATGTGCCGCTTTTGATTTTGGGAGAGCATCTCAGTGCCCCCAATGCAAAACATTATTTGAGCCAACCACAGTGTCTACTTTAAGCTGTGGCCATCCTCTTCCTGCTCTTCCGGCATCAGTCGCGCATGATGGAAGAGGTTCTCTTGTCTTACATAAGGGTTTAGTGAATAACAATCCAGTCTCTGTGCTATTTGATTCTGGATGCACCACAATTGGTGTTAGGCAGTCACTCGTAGATCCTTCCCGTGCCACTGGACAAGTAGTCAAATGTGTAACATTTGGCGGCACATTAGAGAAATACTCTACTGCTATCATTAGGATTGCTACTCCTTTCTTTACAGGAGATGTACACGCATGTCTTCTTCCGAATCCGATCGCTGACCTCATCATCGGTCGCATTCATGGAGTCAAAGAATGCACTCCGCAACAAATTTCCGCGTGGGAAAGGCAAAACATGCAGATTGCTAACGCTGTAGTCACTAGAGCTCAGGCTCTTAATATGCCTCAAACTTCATCTACTGAAGATAATGAAGTGCATAACCAAGATGATCCCTTGGTAATTTCTCGTGACTCGTTTATAAAACAGCAAGAAGATGATCCCACTCTGAAGAAATTCTTCATTCTTGCAACTAAAGGTGATCCGAATAAAGACACAAGTCGTAAATCGTGGATTACAAAGAAGAATGGCGTACTTGTACGTATGGTTCAAGACTCCATTACGTCAAGTCATTCTCAAATCCTGGTTCCCAAGAATTTGAGAGTTAAAATTTTGCAGCACGCTCACGACTCTCAGTGTGCTGGACACATGGGTTTTTCCCGTACTAAGTCAAGAGTCCTTGCGGCTTTCTTTTGGCCATTGGTAAACAAGGACATACGGATTTATTGTCGATCTTGTAAAGTATGTCAGGAAGTTAAATCCAAAGGTCCACGGCATGCTGCACCCATTCAGGCGGCGGACATTCCTATTCGGCCGTTTCAAAAAAATGGCCATAGACATTATTGGTCCATTTAAGATCAAGTCTGCCAGAGGACATCAGTTTATCTTGACGTGTGTTGATATGTGCACACGTTGGCCAGAGGCTATTCCTCTGAAGAGCATTACTACTGCTGATATTGCAGATGCTCTTTGGCTTATATTTTCTCGTTTGGGTTTCCCGGAGAGATATTGTCAGACCATGGCACCCAACTAATATCAGATACCATGTCTCAAGTAATGTCTACTCTGCAGATAGATAGATCTTTAAGTAGTATCTACCATCCAATGTCTAATGGTATGGTCGAACGCCTTAATAGAACACTTAAAAACTTACTAGGGAAGATAACTGAGGATCATCCTCAAGACTGGGACAGAGTTTTACCTGCGGCCCTCTTCGCTTACAGAGAGGTACCCAATGAACATACAGGATTTTCTCCCTTTGAACTCGTCTTTGGCGCGCGTCCGCGTGGCCCTATGTCGTTGCTTCACGATCTCATAACATCTGACAATATTGACGATGACACAAAGTCATCCTACGAATATGTCATCGCGTTGAGACAAAAAATTATCGAAGCATGCAAATTAGCAACTTCTTCTTCTGAATTTGCGAAACAGAAGGCAAGGCAATTTGCCAATAAGAAGAGATGCTTACGACAACTTTGTCCTGGTGACAAAGCATTTGTATTACTACCTTGTAGGGAAAACAGATTACTTATTTCTTGGAAAGGTCCGTACGATATAATATCGAAAATTTCCGATGTCGACTATATTGTCGATATTGATGGGAAGCATAAAACCTTCCACATCAATATGCTTACTGAATTCCATGAACGTCCGGATTATTTGCAACCCATTTTCCAAGCAACGGACAATTCTCCAGTACAACATGGTCATTACTCATCACTGTCCGTGATACAGGATGAGGAAACAAGTTTTTCAGATGTAAATCTTCCTCTTCCAATGATCCCACTTCATTCTAGTGAATCATGGAAGAACGTTACTGTCTCTCCTGATTTGTCTCTAGGAGAACAGCGACAAGTTTCAACTATGTTGCAAACATTTCAGGATGTACTCACTGACATCCCTGGACAAACGCATGTCATTGAACATGACATTGTTCTAACTGACCATACTCCTATTAGGGTTAGACCTTATCCTATACCTATACATTTTCAAGCACAGGTCGAGAAAGAGTTGGATGAGATGATAGATTTGAAAATAATCGAACCATCCACCTCTGCATATTCTTCGCCGATGGTTATTGTTCGTAAAAAAGACAATAACATACGTCTTTGCGTTGACTATCGAAAATTGAATCAAGTAACGAAGTTCGATGCCGAACCTATGCCTTTACTGGAAGAGCTACTTACTCGACTCTCCAAATCTCATTTTTTCACTAAACTTGATTTGTCTAAAGGATATTGGCAAGTTCCTTTATCTGAACGCGCCAAACCTCTCACGGCTTTTTCAACACCTAGAGGTTTGTTCCAATGGAATTTTATGCCTTTCGGTCTTATGAACGCACCAGCTACATTTCGTACGCATGATGCGCCGAATCCTATCTTATCGGTCAGATGTCATTGCATATCTTGACGACATCTGTCTTTTCAGCGATACTTGGGAAGATCACTATTCAGGGTTAGATGAATTGCTGTCTACTTTGCGCGAGCACAACCTGACAGCGAAACCCTCTAAAGCCTATATTGGTTTTAGCGAAATTTCTTTCCTAGGCCACCGAGTTGGTCATGGTTTCCTAAAGACAGAGGACCATAATACTAGTAAGATACTTAACATCTCAATCCCTAAGACTAAAAAACAGGTGAGAAGTCTGTTAGGTCTTATTCAATTTTATGGCAGATTCATTCAGAATCTATCCTCTATCATGGCACCTCTTTCAACACTTCTAAAGAAAGGTTCGCCTAATGTGGTCCACTGGTCTCAGGAATGCCAATGCTCTCTGGATAAGATTAAAACATTGTTTTCAACACCACCTATTTTAGTGCTACCTACTAAAGATAAGACATTCGTTCTTCGTAGTGACGCTTCATCCACTGGGATTGGAGCGGCACTAATGCAAGAGTACTCTGGAACTCTGCATCCTGTAATGTATATTTCCAGAAAACTTAATGCGGCAGAAAGGAATTATTCGGTTTTAGACCGTGAGCTATTAGCTATGGTTTGGTCGATCCTCAAACTACAGAGATTCCTTCTGGGCGCACATTTCATAGTAGAAACCGACCAAAAGCTCTTACTGCTATACAGAGTAAGAATTTGAAGAGCTCGAGGTCTACTCGATATGCAATTGCTCTTCAACCTTTTCATTTCTCTGTGCGAGCTATTCGTGGATCAGATAATATGATGGCAGACATTCTGTCAAGATGCCCACATGATTCCACATAACTATTAGGGCTTAGACTTCTTGATATGTCTAGTTCTATAGTAGTTCCTTTTCCATATCATGATAGATACAAATTTGTAATTTAATAATATAATGATCGAGGACTAAGGCTACTAGAATTTGCCAGCAACTATAAACTAACCCTTGCAAATACACTATTTCCTCATAAGTTATCAAGAAGAACAACGTGGCATGCCCCAAAAACTGAGATACATGGCCAAATTGATTTTATTCTTGTATCCAAAAGATTCAAGTCCAGTATTAATAAAGCCAAGACTAGGACTTTTCCTGGCGCCGACATTGGTAGTGATCACGACATGGTATTGATGACGCTCAAGCTTAAACTTAAAAAGAACTATAATCAAAACAGATGTTCTCAGTTAAGATTCAATTTAGACAAACTGAAAGATCCAGAAATCGCGGGAATCTTTGAGGCAACTGTTGGAGGAAAATTCGCAGCTCTCAACTTTTTGGAGATGATATCAACTCAATCACAGAGAACATGAAAGACGTGCTCATTGAATCAGCAACAGAAATACTTGGTAAAAGAAAGAAAATAAACAAACCATGGGTTACAGATGACATTCTAAAGTTATGTGATACACGGCGGGAAATGAAAAAGGTTAAGAAAGAGGTTCCTGAAGCAGCATGGCAATACAGTATGGTGAACAAAAATATTAGGAAGAAAATGAAACAGGCCAAAGAAAAATGGGTAGCTGATCAATGTGAGTCCATTAATACGGGGCTAATAAAAGGTAACAGCAAGGCAGCTTTTGACACATTAAGAAAACTATCAAAACCTCAACAGCCCAGGGTAACTGTCATAGAGGATAGAAATGGGGCTCTGCTCAATGAAAAAACAGCTGTAACGAGAAGGTGGACAGAATATTGTAAAGAATTATATAACTGTAAACTTGACACTGACTTAGGCATATTAAACAACATTAAGTGCGAAAACAGGGAACTCGGAAATGCAGCAATATTACGGGAAGAAGTGGAAGAGGCTATATGTTCGATGAAAGGAGGGAAGTCACCGGGTGTGGATAATATACCAGCAGAGCTCTTGAAATATGGAGGACCAGATATAGTAAAAAATCATGACAACAATTTGCCAGAAGATATGGAGTACAAAAAAATGGCCAAAAGAATGGACGCAGTCATTAGTAATACCGCTTCCAAAGAAAGGAAATCTAAAAATGTGCAAGAACTACAGAACCATTAGCCTTATTAGTCATCCAAGTAAGGTAATGTTAAGGATACTTTTGAACAGAATAAAACAGAAATCAGAAGAAATCTTGTCAGAGGAACAGGCTGGCTTTAGACCAAAAAGAAGTACCTCAGAACAAATCTTCAATATTAGATTACTTATCGAAAAACATCTCCAACATCAACACGATTTATACCATAACTTCATCGATTTCACAAAAGCCTTCGATCGAGTCTGGCATGAAGGCTTATGGCAAGTAATGAGAAAATTCAATTTTGATACCAACATCATAGATATCATTGAAGCACTATACAAGGACGCAAGCAGTGCTGTTTTTGTAAGCAACGACATTGGAGAATTTTTCAAAACAACTGTAGGAGTTCGCCAAGGATGTATCCTGTCACCAGTGCTCTTTAATATATATCTAGAACATATTATGCAGGAGGCTCTCTACGATTATAAATCAACCATATCGATTGGAGGCCGACCTCTGTGCAACCTACGTTTTGCTGATGATATTGATCTGATAGCTGGATCAGAATCAGAACTTCAAGACCTTACCTCTAGACTGGAGAAAGTAACAAGAACGTATGGGATGGAAATTAATATAGAAAAAAGCAAGATATTGGTGAATAGCCATAAGAAACATGTTCCGACCAACATTACGTTAAATGGGCAAACGTTAGAAGAAGTTAACACCTTTAAATATCTCGGATCCACTATATGTAGTGATGGAAGATCAATTAAAGAAATCAAGACAAGACTTGAGATGGCCTCATCTGCCATGACAAGGTTGAATGTGATCTGGAAAAGTAACATCAGTTTTCCTGTGAAGATCAAATTATACAAATCACTTGTATTATCTATTCTCTTGTATAGGTGTGAGGGCTGGACACTCACTGCAGATACGGAGCGAAGGATTCAGGCTTTCGAGCATAAATGTTATAGAAGAATTTTGCGCATTTGCTATAAAGAGCACAAAACAAATGTCTATGTTAGAGAGAAGATAAACACCTATGCAGGCCACCAAGAACCACTTTTGTCAATAGTGAAACGTCGAAAGTTTGCCTGGTTTGGGCATGTAACTCGTCATGACTCCCTTTCGAAAACGATCCTTCAGGGAACAGTCGAAGGTAAACGGAGAAGAGGAAGGCAGAGAAAATCCTGGGCTGATAACATCAAAGAATGGGCAGGACACGGTTTTTCCACACTTGTACGCATTGCTGAGGATAGAGAGCAGTGGAGGACCCTGTCTGCTGATGCTTCCACCATGGCACCCCTACGACCCATGACGGGTTACGGGCTGAGATGATGATGATGATCACTACATAGCGGTTCATTGATGTTTATTCACCGCTGTGCTTTGATGATTTTTTCTTCATAAATCATAAATGTAAGATATCTAATACGAAATGATGGTATGAATTTTTTAGGCATCGTGTAATTGCCAGAATTGTATTATACTTTGATGACACCTTCCTGGAAAAATATACTTATAGAGAAATAATTTCTCTCAGTTTATGAGACACATTCTCACCAGTCGCTCCATAAGTCGACTTAGCCTCATATTAGGCGTTATATTTATTCCTGATATTTTCATCTGCGCATTATTCATGCGTTGTGAGCCTATTGTACGTTGCTCCTAGATGTATTTCAAAAAAAAAAAAAGTTCCATTTTTTTTTCCCGGGAGGTGTGGTAAGACTGTTACGTGCAGTCTTTGATATTTTACAATATTATACATTGGTATACTTGTTATGTTCGCAAATATTTTGTAAACAAAATAGATTCGTTTTAGTGCTTAAGGAAAAGTCATTATTGAGTTACTTCCCTTGAAAGGACTTTCGATTGAACTCCGCGGATGAATCCAGTTTTACTGCGATTTATTCTTTGTTTGGGTAGTAATAGATTGTTCTTGCTTCAGAATATCTATGGCCTGAATTTATGTGTATTGTTTGTCTGTGTAGGACGAATCTGTCTTATATCTGTATATCTTTACATATCTAAGTCGAACTATATGTTCTGTTGTCTCTAGAGAGGTCAAAGGCTGTTCTGCGGATGTGTCGCGAGAGAGGTGTGTTTTGGCTTCGCCCTGATGATGGGCTGTGTTTTCTATGTCGGCTTGACGCCGGGGAAAAAGTGATCTCAGTGGTTTTTGGGGAAAGTGATAGTCGTCTAGACCTATCGTGTATGCTTTACCCCAGTGTTCATTCTTATTGCCAAGGAATGGCAAAATCATATTTCTGAAAACCAAGGTAATAAAGATACTCTTTTGAACTCTCGTACGAAGCCACCGTTTTTCGATAGGGATGATTTGTACGTCTGAGAGGATACATCTAACTAGATGAAAAAAAAAAACGATTCTGATTCCTAGCAGCACTATATCCTGTAGAATGCAGTCAATTGTTCATGATCAAATCTACAGAGCAATGAAATGTTTAATGAATGACTAACTTTAGGACAGATTCATTATCTGTATCCAAACGTGAGTGACAGCTCACGAGTGAAGCCATCTTGGAACCAAACATGTAGTGACTTTCAAGAAGAGAAAAGGGATGCCCGTATTATCGCTTGATTAGTCCAGAGATCACTGCTACACATGAGAACCCATTGCTAGCGGTTCAATATAATTATATGGAAAAATCTGTGCTGGACATTATGTTAAGAATCTTCGCTAGACGAGATTAGGTCTAGAAGCCATCTTGGATATTGTTTATAATCTGACGTGCTTTGTCAGTAAACTCAGTTGATATATATATATATATATGGGCAATACTGAGTGCTTGGCTACTGACAGTCCATTATACTATTATTCTACATGAGTGCCCATGCAACATAACATTGCAAGACCATTTATCCACTGTACCATGATGTATTATGCCAACCTGTGATTTGTCACTATCTGTGCTGTCGAGTGTGTACGTCCAATTAAACTTTAGTAAAGGTACACAGTCGTTGGTGTCGATGACTTCCAGCCATACATGAGTGTGAGAAAAGAACATTTGTCAACACCACGAACTCTTCCTATCATTCGCACATTATACACTCCATCTATGTCTACACACCACTGCGTAAGTCAAGTTAACATTCCATACTCGAACCACGAGCAACACAACAACACAGTATTTAACTCTGGTGATGTTCGAGCGAGCTTCAGATTTCTCAGCATGTCTCTTGCTCAGGGCAAGGGTCTTGTATTAAGAGTTTATCAACTGATGATGATGATGTCTACTTCCATCCACTTATATTTATCATTTGGTGGACATCATTAATAAAAAAAGATCCTTATCATTAAACTTGTGTGACACAAAATGAGTGTCTCTTGTTGGCTTGTGTGACACAAAATGATTATCTCTTGTTGTTAAACCTCAATAAATCAATCAATACCCGTTAGCTCGCCAAGGATTGGGCTTTTGTCTCAGGACAGTATTGGCATAACCACGTTTCATCTCCAGTAATGATTTGCTTCAAGAAATCCTCACCATGTTCATGAAAGCGGAGGAGATGTGTGAGGGACGCACCCATTCTGTTGTTCTTGTGGTCCTCTGTCAGTTGCCGAGGGACTCACCTGCTGCACATTTTTCGGTACCCTAAACGGTCGTGAACAATGTCCAAGATTGTGCCATGTGAAAGATTAAATTGTTCTTCCAAATCTTTAATTGACACGCGGCGATCAGCACGCACATTTTCCTCAATTGCAGGGACAAGATTTGCTGACGTGGAACGACACCCGCTTTTTTGTTCGTCCGTCACCTAACTCGACCGCCACTAAATTCACGACCCCATTTTTTTTACATTCTGCACACTCATCACGTTCTGACACAGCTTCAAGTTCATGATGAATTTGAATCGGTGCTGTCCCTTTTATCCACATAAACCGAATAACTGATCGTACCTCTTCTTGTGTCCACTCACACATTGCAGTAGTCATTGTTAAACTGTCTAGGTCAGGAAAATGGCGGAGCTAGGGCTTGATTTGTTGTTCCACCTAGCGGTCAAGGTCTGAACTTCCTGTCAGCGAAAAGCCATCTCACTGCGTGCAGTACGTCATTGGTAATTAAATAGGGATTCTTACTTTCTGACTTACCCTCTGTATATTACTGCCTATGTATAGGTTCGATTCTACATCCTTTAGTGGTGTTTCTTCAAGTTGAACCTTGTTATCAGTTCTTGTATTTATTCTCAAAATCTTTGTCTTTTCCCTGTGTATTTTCAGGCCCACTTGTTGTGACCTCTCATCGAGCATTGTCATTTTCTCTTGTATATGATTATGGTTATGGGACCGAAGAGCCATGTCATCTGCAAAATCCAGATCCTCAAGCTGTTTAGTAAGATTCCACTGGATTCCGTTGCTGTTCTGTTGCTTGTAAGACAGGACATAGAGACAAGAAGCATCCCTGCCTCACTCCCTTTCTAATTCTAAACGGTTCTGTAAGTTGTCCTCCATGAAGAACTCTGTATTTCATGTCTTCATAGGTCTTCCTTATTAAGTTAATGATCTTCATGGGAACTCCATAATGCATCATCAATTTCCAAAGTGATTCTCTATCTACACTGTCAAATGCCTTTTCATAGTCCACGAATCCGATGTATAGCGGTGAATTCCATTCCAGACTTTGTTCATCTATTATTCTCATTGTGGCTATCTGGTCTGTACAGGATCTGTTTTTTTTTTCAAAAATCTGCTTGTTCATCTCTAACTTCCTTGTCTATAGACTCTTTTAATCTCTCACAGATATTCTGTTTAATACTTTTCTTGGCCCTGATAGTAACATTATTCATCTATAATTTATGCACTCTTGTAAATTTCCCTTCTTAAGCAACTTGACCAGATAACCTTCCTTCCATTCTGCTGGTATTTCCTCTCTCTCCCAGACTTTGCAAAGTAGTTTGTATAATATCCCTGTAGAGGTATCAATAACTGTTTTGATGGCCTCTGCTGGAATGCAATCTGGACCAGTTGCTTTTCCATCTTTCAGAAGCTTTATGGCTTTCTATTTCTTCTCTACTTGGTCGTTCACAGCTGATTTGTAGCTCCTCTTCTGCTGGCTGGATGTCTGGGGGATTAGTTAGCTCTGGTTTACTGAGAAGTCCCTCAAAATGTTCGGTCCATCTCTTCATTTGTTCTTGTATATTACTAAGCAATTTTCCATTCTTATCTTTTATGAGGCAATTTGGTTGCTTATATTTCCCTCTTAGCTTCTTTGTGTTGTTGTACAAGTCCCTCATATTTCCTTTGGCTGCAGCTTCCTCTCTTCCCTTGCCAACTTTTCAAAATACTTCCTCTTGTCACTTTTGATGTTTCTTCTTACTTCTTTGTTTGCTTCTATGTACACTTCATGAGCCTTGGCTTTGGAGCTTCTGGTTTTGCTTCTGTTTAAATCTGCTTTCTTGTTTTTCATGTCTTCTATCTTACTAATGGTTTCTGTTGTTATCCATGCTTTGTGCTGATGTTCTCTTTTTCTCAGTACTTCTTCACATGTCTCGTTCCATATATTTTTTACTTGTTGCCAGTGGTCTTCCGTATCTTTTTTATCTTCCAGATGTTGGAGTACTTGGTATTTGTTGGATACTGTGATTGAAAATTGTTCTGTTATTTCCTGATTTCTTAGATATCCCACATTATACTGTTGTCTATAGCTATATGCTGTTGTAAATTTCTTGAGTTTTAGTTTTGATTTATCCACAGAAGATGGTGGTCTGATACCACATCTGCTCATCTAAATACTTGCACATCTTGCAACGATGACCTGAACTTCTAACTTATGCATTTGTGATCAGTCTGATTCTCAGATCTGTGGTCAAGCAAAACTACCATAGAAAAGATCTCCTAGTTCATTTGCTGACCATAGTTTGTTTGTTTCTAAACAAGAGAGCACACATTTATTGTTCACTTGTAAATCGTTCATAGTTGTGAGAATCTATACTTTTTAAAAAAAAATTCAACATAACAGAGTCTGTTGTTATTAGTCCTTGTTACCTTAATTTGGGCTTTTTTGGTTAAACATAAATCTACACCCTGGGGGCTGAGCCGTAATTAAACTAACTTCTAGTGAGTCGGGATATTTTAGTTAATGTGACTGGACACCAAATCTCCTGTCTCAACCTTATGTACTTTATATAGTCCTTTTTTAGGATTTCTGAGAAAGAATTTATTGTCCAGAAAATATCCTGTTTAGTTGCTAGAATTATCGTTGCATTAAGGATTTCTAGTAGACTATTTCCCGAGGCGAGGCAGTTACTTCAACTTGTAGACTGAAATCATATCATCTAGAAATGATTTTTTATTCGTTCATCAAATCTGTCACTCTCCTTCAACTTGTAGACACAAATCATATCATCTAGATATGATCTTTTATTCGTTCATCAAATCTGTCACTCTCTTTCAAAATCTCCGGGATTTGGACTGGATTAACGAGACCTGGCGAGGACATTTGAAGGAGTGTTGTCGACCAGGGATTGGCGGCTCCTGAGCCGACCCAGCTCTAATCGGTACCTCCGAAATCGGCGAGTATTTGCCTCAATGGCGAGGGACACCTGTCTCTGTACAAGAAAAAGGGATACTCACGTAAAATCAATGTCAGGTTAGACATTCATAATAATAACCTGAGATTTCGCCTCGAGTATTAGCGGGCGTACGAAAAAAAAAATGGCAGTGCAAAATCTGATCACAATTAGGAAATAAATTATTATATAAATCAAAAACTAGATCATCAGACCTTCCATACAGTATATTAGTTAATAATTTGAAACATAATCAGTGCTTGTTTTTTTTAGGTCATGTGGAAGATTGCTCCAAAAATGAGCAGCTGAGTAAGCCAAAAAAAAAGTTAGTTGCTTATCCTTTACAGGATCACATTTTTTTTTAAATCGCTTTTCCCTCACTTATATATATATATATATATATATATATATATATATATATAGATATATATATATATATATATATATATATATATATATATATATATTCGAGGGAAGGTCAAAAAGTAATGCCTCCTATTTTTTATGTATGTAAATACTGCATCGGTATGCAATTTGTAAATTTAGCAGGATTCCTCAAACACTCTTCTGCACTGTATAGCATTACCAACCTGTTTCAGTAACAGGTGGCACCACTGTAACAGTTTAAAAATGGCTGCCAAAGACGTTCGGTTAAAACAATGTTATGTCATACAATTCCTCAATGCTGAAGGCGAGACCCCAATTCGCATCCACGAACGTTTGAAGAATGTTTATGGAGATTCAACAGTGGATGTTAGCACTGTCCGACGTTGGGTACATCGTTGTGACGACGCTGAAGTAGGTCAATCCTCAATGGCTGACGCAAAGCGGACTGGCAGTCCGTCTACCGCAGTGACTCCACACAACATTCATCGAGTTGATGGCATCATTCGTGGTGACCGTCGGGTTACACTGGATGAACTTTCTTCCATGTTGTCCATTAGTAAAGGCAGTGTCCAACATCATTAAAGACCTGGGTTATTCAAAAGTTTGTGCACGGTGGGTAAGCAGAATGTTGACAGACAGACATAAAGAAACAAGGAAAACCATAGCCAACAACCTCCTGCACCGTTACGAAACTGAAGAAGAGATTTGTATCGAATATTGTAACACGTGATGAGACGTGGGTTCATTTTTTTTAAACCAGAATCCAAGAGGCAGTCAATGGAATGGCATCACACAACATCGATGACAAGAAAGAAGTTCAAAAGTTCACCATCTGTAGGGAAAGTTATGGCCTCCGTGTTCTGGGATGAGAAGGGTGTAATTCTTCTCAACTTCTCGGAACAGGGAAACAAGGTGAATGCAGACCGTTACATTGAAACTTTGAAGAAGCTTAGAGGTCGTCTTCGGCGACTTTACCCATTAAAAGATCAGAGAACTGCACTACTGTTGCACGATAATGCCACGCCACACACCGCTAAACGCACCATTGATGCGATTGCAGCATTTGGCTGGACATTATTACCACATCCACCTTACAGTCCCTATCTTGCACCTTCTGACTTCCATCTGTTTGGACCACTGAAAGATTTTCGCGGATATCACTTTGAGGACACCGAGACCCTTAAACGCGCCGTACGCCAGTGGTTTAGGAAAAAGGACACACATTTTTACCGTGCGGGTATACATGCCCTTGTGAGAAGATGGAAAAAAACTGTAACAAATAACGGAGACTACATTGAGAAATAAATTACACTGACAAACAACATTTTTCTTTCTTATATAAGAATAAGTGTTCTTATGTCAGTTTCTTGCGCTGATTTCAAATCTGAAATCCGTTTATCTCTATCACATCGGGTTCTTAAGATATTTGTGAATAAATATATTTTTGGGAAACTGTTATTTGCTCCGTTTCATTTTTACTATATAACTTATTAAAAATTAATAAAAAGCAACATAATTATACTTTTTATACTGCTAAAAGATGCATGACATATGTTACGCGATTTTTCAAATAGTTACTGTATTTTGAAATAATTCTGAGCAAAATATGGTTTCTAGAAGTTGTAGAAATTCGGCTGATCTGTTCTGTTACGTGTGCGGATATTTTACCGATCGTGTTGACCAGAAAAACTTTACACCATTACTAAAGAAAGCATAGGAACTTTATTTCGATTTGAAAGTTGATGATGCAAATAAATCTTGGAAGCCAAATGCAGTTTGTTCGATACATTGGCAGGTTGGTTACGAAAATCGCCGAAGCATAAGTCGATGCCTTTTGGAGTGCCAGTAATATGGCGTGAACATACAAATCACACTACTGATTGTTACATCTGCTTGACAAATATCCATGTTTTCACTTTTAAAACTAGAAAGTCTGTGGTTTATACAAATATTGAATCGGTTTCGAAACCAGTGCCTCATGATCCAATCACGTGTCCGATCCAAGTACCACCAGAACAATATCCGTTGGACGTGAATGAACCATCAGAAAGTGATAGTTTACCTGCTTTAGAAACTAATTCTGACTCAGATTACATACCGGTGAATGATGGTGTTTACTTAATTAACCATTCAGAACTTTCAGATCTAATACGTGATCTCGCTCTTACCAAAGGACAAGCGGAATTACTCGGTTCGTGACTCAAAGAATGGAATCTTTTAGCGCCCAATACTCCGATATCTAAATTTCGTCATAGACACAGAGAACTTGTTCAATACTTTGAGATGGATGATGACATTTGCTATTGCAAAGATGTAAACGGTCATGAGCACATAGTCAACGAATGGCGATTTTTCATCGATTCTTCCAAGACTAGTCTACAAGCCGTGTTATTGCATAACAGAAATTTATTTTCATCAATTCCAGTCGCCTACTCTGTTCACATGAAAGAAACTTATGACAATATGGCTATACGTTTGGAAAAAAATAAAGTACAATGACTACCAATGGCGGATTTGTGGAGACCTAAAGGTCATTGCAATTCTCACGGGCATGCAGATTGGGTATACTAAATTGTGTTGCTTCCGATGTGAATGGGATAGCCGCAACAGACAAGAACATTATGCAAGAAAGGTGTGGCCTATCCGGGATCGTATGCAGCTCGGGCATAAACATGTAATACACGAGCCATTAGTTAACGAAGACAGCTTCATTTTACCACTGTTACATATAGAGTTGGGGCTCATGAAGAATTTTGTAAAAGCGTTAGATGAAACGAGCAAAGCTTTCACTTATCTTCGAGAAAAGTTTCCGCAAGTTAGCGATGCAAAGATAAAGGAAGGTATCTTTGTAGGACCTCAGATTAGGAAAGTTATTGCAGACAAACAATTCGAGAACTTGTTACATGGTAGTGAACTTCGCGCATGGATGGCATTCAAATCGATCGTCGATAACTTTCTGGGAAATCACAAATCTGTCGACTATGTTGCATATTGTTAAGCAGTGCATAGATGCATACAGAATTATGGGCTGTAACATGTCCCTCAAAATCCATTTGCTCGATTCGCATCTTGACTTTTTCCCTGACAACCTTGGCGAAGTCAGCGATGAACATGGAGAACGATTCCATCAAGATATCGCCGTAATGGAGTCACGTTATCAAGGACGGTGGAGTGTGACCATGCTTGCCGATTATTGTTGGATGCTTCATCGCGATGTACCACATGCCCTTCACCGACAAAAGTCGACTGCAAAGAAATTCAAGCCTACATAACTGTTATACTTCTTGTACGAATGATGTTGTAATACTGTATGCGTTGTTAAAAAACTTCAATTGCGTATTTCTAGAGATCCCGACCTGATAGAGAAAAACAGTTTGCAGATTTAAAAACAGCGCATTAAAATTGACCAGAAAAACATAGAAATGTTAGAGAAAGAAAAAAAAAGTTTTTTTTTGTTAGTCAGTGTTATTGAAGTTCAGACTTGGGGCTACATTTCAATGTGAATTTTATCTGTTTTCTTGCCTATTGAATGAAATTAAAAATTACGAGGCATTACTTTTTGACCGCCCCTCGTATATATACATATATTTTTTAATTACCATTTTTTTATTTAATTTTATTTATTTATTTATTTACTTATTATTATTATTCCTTTTTTTTAAATTTGTTTATTTATTTATTTTTCTAATTTTTAGTTCTTATTAAGTTTTTATATATTTTTTTTTAAATTTTAATTTAATTTAATTTTTTATTTATTTATTTATTATTATTATATATATACATATATATATGTATATTTTTTAAAATGTATTTATTTATTTATTATTATTTTTTTTAATTTTATTTATTTTTATTTATTTTTATATTTTGTTTATTTATTTATTTTTCTTCACTCTTTTCCAGGCCTTGTTTTCATTATTTCTTATTTTTTGTTTTTAATGTACTATCGATTATCTCTTTCCGGTTTAGTGGCAGCCATCTTGCTTCACATGTGACTGGACATAAGAGAGTTTATTTTTGTCTTATTTTTATAGTTTCATGTTCTCTACTTAATTCTCATTTTTTTCCCCTCCTGTCTCTTGTTTTTCTGTCCCTGACGAAGGCCTTGTGGCCGCAACGTAGGTTTTTCTTGTCCTTTCTCCTTGTAAGACGTATTACTATTTGTGTGTGTGCGTGTGTGTGTTTTCCCATTCAACTGTTTTACCCCCGTATTACGGCAGTTCTCCTCATATACTTATATCATACCCCATAACTGACTGCATTGTCTACCTGTTAGCTCGCTTTTCACCTTTATCTCCTCTATTACTTTCGATCTATTCAACTACTTTCTTTCTTCTTTCTTAATCGGAACCTCTTCTACCCCGTAAACAGAGTGTAGATGTAACCCAAAGAGCACAAGGCTCCCGGGCAAAACATGCAATCAAATTGTTTGACAAATAGGTGATTAGCCCATTGTGTGGTGTTTGACAAACAGGTGATTAGCCCATTGTGTGTTGTTTGACAAACAGGTGATTAGCCCATTGTGTGGTGTTTGACAAACAGGTGATTAGCCCATTGTGTGATGTTTGACAAACAGGTGATTAGCCCATTGTGTGGTGTTTGACAAACAGGTGATTAGCCCATTGTGTGGTGTTTGACAAACAGGTGATTAGCCCATTGTGTGGTGTTTGACAAACAGGTGATTAGCCCATTGAGCAATTCACCTACTTTCTTTGTTTATTATTTTTTATTTATTCTTTATATCTATTAATTAAATTATTTTTATATTTAATTTTATTTATTTTTGTATTTGTGTGGTCTCACTCGATTTGCCACTATGCCTTCACTAAAACACTTCATTAATTCACTTCGGTCTTCTATAACCACCTCCTTCAGCCTCTTACCACCTGATATATCTCGCACTGCAATTGATTTTGCATTTGCTACATTCAAGAAAACTAGATTCACTTGCCATCTCCACTTTATCCGCACCTGCCTCCGCCAGTTCTCCCTCATGGCTTCACTTCTCACTTCAACCCCTTGGCTGGCCAAATTCACCCTCGGGAACATCGCCTCTTACAGCGCATCGAGACCACATGTGGGTTCCAGCGTATGCGGGCTGTCGCAGCTATCCATTCCCGCCTCCTGGCAGATATCAGTGCTCAGCAGTCTCAGCTTCTATTCCGCTTACGTAGTCTCACCTCCAGCTACTTTCCTGCCTTCCCCATTATCCGCATTATTATCCATACCCTCAACCGACAATTGTATGATTTTTATCCGCCCAGAAAAAGGACAAACTTTCCTGCCTCTGTCCTACCCCTGAGACTGTCCCTGCCTCCTCTACTCCATCTCGTTCCCAGGTTGTTCGTATTCCCTCTGATCTTGCCCTCTCTGAGGGGGAGCTTTCGTTCCTCAGCAAGGGCTTGCACTTTGTCCCTCTCCAACCATCCTCTGATCAGTGCAATCTCCTCCAAGATGTCCATCGGTTTCATCGCCGTCTACGACTTCAGTTCAATTTCCGCAACAGTGATGGTCCTCAGAGATCGCAGGCTGAATCAGATGATGCCTTTGCACGCTTCACTCCTCCCAAGAATAAACATTTTACACCCTCTCCTGGGGCTTCCCACGCTCTGGATTTATATATTCAGAATACCCTCCACGACATTCAGCAACTCCAACCTCAACGCCTGCGTTATTCAAACCTTTCTTCTGATGAGTTGCATGCCCTCTCAAAGCTCCGCCGCAGAGATGACATTGTTATCAAACCAGCTGACAAAGGAGGTGCCATTGTGGTATGGCGCAAGGACCTGTACCTCCAAGAAGGTAATAAGCAGCTCACTAACAGCTCCTTCTGTCAGAACCGTGACAATGATGCGACAGTCCTCATCAATCGTCTGGTCCATGACACCATCAAAAGTCTTATCGCCAACAAGTCCTTACCTTCTAGCGCTTCTTATCTTCGTATTGACAATAGTGGTCTGGGCAAGCCTGTGTTTTATATGCTTCCCAAAATCCATAAACCCTCCAACTCTGGGAGATCCATTGTCTCTGCCTGTGCCTGCCCTACCGAACGTATATCAGACTTCCTCAACGGCATCTTCCAGCCTATTGTAGAGCAGCTTCCTTCCTTCTTAAAGGACACAAACCATGCTCTTACTACTTTTTCCTCTATCCAGCTTTCCCCAGACCGTACCTACCGTTTATTTCTGTTAGATGTGTGCTCGCTTTACACTTCCATTCCTCACTCTGATGGTCTCCGAGCTCTCTGGTTTTTCCTGGACCAGCGCACGCACCCCTCTATCGCTACAGAGACTCTCCTGCGCCTTGCAGAACTTGTCCTTCGACTCAATTCCTTTGAGTTCAATGGACAGTTCTTTGACCAAATAATTGGAGTTGCCATAGGCACCAAGATGGGCCCCAGTTATGCCAGCCTCTTCATGGGCTACCTGGAGTATCAGGTGTGGCAGCAGTATCCTGGACCTTTTCCATTGATGTATCATAGATACATCGATGATGGCATAGGTCTCACCAATATGCCAGAGGTTGACCTATCTAGGTTCATTAATTTCATTAACAACTTCCACCCTGCGATCCAATTCACCTCTCACATCTCCACTGTCTCTGTTAATTTCCTTGACATTGTTGTCACCATCACTCTCCCCACCTCATCACTTCCGTGAACTACAAACTCACCGATGCACACAGTTACCTCCTTTATACTTCCTCTCATCCTCCGGCTTGTCGGGACTCCTTGCTTTTCTCACAACTTCTCCGCCTCCGTCGGTTATGCCAAGATGATGACATCTTTCTATGCCGAGCACAAGAAATGTTGGACTTCTTCCGTAACAGACAGTATCCAGAAGAGGTTCTTACCTCTGCCTTAGAGCGTGTTCTCACTATCTCACGTCTAGAGGCCCTCAAACTCCGCTAAAAAACCTCCTCTGATAGAGTTAAGTTAATAATGACCTATCACCCTCACAGCACTGCTGTCAAAAGGATCCTGTATCGCCACCTACCTCTCCTCCAAGCTGACCCAGCGGCGAGGGAAGCATTTAATGAGCCACCCTTGCTGGCATATAGATGGGATAAAAATGTGAGGGACCTCCTTGTCTACAGCCGTTTAAAAACCGTTAACGATGGCCACTTTGGAACCAAACCATGTAACCGTACACGATGTAAGACATGTCAGTATGTTATCGAAACACGTTCAGTCTCGTTCCCTAACGTCAAGTTCACCATCACCCATGGCTTCACATGTGAGTCACGCAACGTCATTTATGCTATTATATGCAAACGTTGCACCATTACTTACATCGGCCAAACGGGCACATGACTGGGCGACCGATTCTGCAGACATTTCTCAGTTTAAATCCAAACCTGTGGCCATCCACTTCAATGGCCCTGACTACCACGGTGCCACTGACATCCAGGTGACAGCCATCAGATCCTGTTCCTCGGACGCCAACAGTCAGTTTCGCCAGGAACAACACCTCATCCATCTTATGGGTTGCCTCAAACCACACGGTTTGAATACCCAACATTCTTTTGTCTGAGACGCCTTTCTCTATCGAGTCCCAGTTGTATTATAACTGTCTACTTTGATGCGATCACGCTTTTTTTTTTAAAATTGCTTTTCCCTCTCTTTCTATATATATATATATATATATATATATATATATATATATATATATATATATATATATATATATATATATATATATATATATATATATATATATATATAGAGCTGAAGTGTTGTATTCTGCGAGTTTTGTAATTTTTGTCTGGTTAATTAATATTAACATACATTTTGTTTTACTAATATTTATATTTGCACTAGATTCTTATTGCTCCACTTAATAAGATTTTGTGTGTGGCAGCGCGGAATTAACTGTTGTTTGGTACACACAACTTGTGTCTACCCATGATCTTTTGCCTCAAACGTTGGTGATTGACTTCTCCGTTGTTGGCCGTTTATATACAACACACATGTAGTGACCACATAATACCACGTAGTATATTGTCCCTTTGAGGACAGTACAGGTATATTATTGGAATGCGCTCAGGTTATTAAGATAGTTATACCGGACTGACTCCGGGGAATATAACTTTTCCTGATTATGGTGGCCGCTATCTTAGCCCACTTATCAACCATCGAAGTGTCATAACTACTGTATGTACCCTTCCTTCAGAATAAAGCTTCACCGCTCCGTCCTCCTTGTACTATTGTCGGAACTCATCAGCCTACCTATATATTGAGGCTTATGTCTACACAACCCGGACTCAGGATATCTAAGAGACGACACATAGGCTCCTTTAACTAGTGGTCGCCTGCAATATGTCTGCCTTGCTTCTGTTCCGATGGCTCTCACGCTTCTGCCTGATGTTGAGAAAAACGCGCCTAACCTCTTTCTGTTTTGACCCTTCCTATGCGCATCATTTCCGTACATCCCCTTTTTCTACCTCGTCTATACCACTCATGTTAGACTTCTCATTCTTCTTTCCCTTACTGCCACATGTGTATCGCTTTGTAAAAATCGTTTTTGTGTGATGCGACATTTATCAATAGTATAAAGAGTAGACAAAAGTTAGACTGACTTATTTTAAAATAAAACAAAAGTAATTGGTAAAAGTTGAATCAACTGCTTGTATTTCGAGAGACTGAAGTGAACTATAATAGACAAAATTTGGACTGATTCATTTGCAAACAAAACAAAAATAATTGATAACACAGACCGTTCTTATTTTGACTTGTCAAATAACCCACTATCTTTGGGGCATGACAAATGATGACCTCTTATTTTGACTTGTGTCAAATAATACTTGGTCAACGATTCATTACAAATGATGAAAACTTACATTGAATTGTCACATGACACTTGATCATTGGGACATCACAGTAGATGAAGGCTTGTACTTTTGTCTATTGCGTATTAGTCTGTTTAGTTCCGCAACGGTTTAGGGCGTATTAATATTTGGTCACTACCTCCTAATATGTTATTTCTGGTTTTATTCATTATGCCAAGTTCAATCAGTTTGTGGAAGTTAAATATTTCTATTATATGACAAATTGCTGTCCTGAATTCCAGAGCCAGACGTGGCTTTTCCACGGTGTCTATATTAAATAAACCTCAAGACGCAACAATAGAGACCGCAGTCAGCGACTCATAGCTTGACTGCCTGCGTCAGGACCAGCGAACCAGAGCTGGTCAAGACCGTGCTCCACCTCCACGTGGTGGTCCTGGAAACAGTGTGCAGCTGTGCAGGCTGGCTGAGCGAGTACGGATCGCAATGGGAAGGCAAACCCGGTCCTAAAAAATGCCGTGCAGAAGTCGGATGTGTCGACCGAAAGGTGCAGATATCACAGCTACGTTGGAAACAGACACAACGCAACCACCGTCCTTTTCAGGGCGAACGAGGAAGAAGAAGAAGAAGATATTAAATAAAAATGAAAGTATTAATTCAAATTTAATAACGTGTGTTTGTCAGTTATCTTACCTGATCAGAACATTGTGACAGGAAGTAACAGTACAAGTTATCATTGATAGAACCTCGTGAGTTCACAGATTTCACAAGATTGCTACCATCTTATTGTAACGTTGACGTCTGCCCAAGCTTGTTGTAGTTATAACTGCGGTCTTTATGTCTGACGTCTGCTAATACCATTGACTTTTAATGTCCCTGACCTTCCTTGTGTGGTCATTTTCTCTGTGCCCTGTCTCATTTTCCCGTGTCTACTTTACTTGTATTACACGATTCTACCCCCGCCCCCCAATACACATAATAATCGTGTTTACTACTTCTGTTCCAAACAAGGTCACATCGGAAAAAAATCGGTTCTTGGCGTATTGAGGTTAGAACCATGCCTGTAGACTGTGACAACCTCTCTACACATATTTCTATTTATATTCTCTAAATCAGTTTTGATGATTTTTTTTCTATGTGTCCTTTCTCTATGTCTAAAGTGTTTTTATTCCCTTTTAACAACCGTTTTGGAAACACTAGAAATAAAACATTATTGTGATAAAGACCACGCAAAATCTCAGATTTCCCCAGCTGATAATTAAAAGTGCCTGGACATAGAAAATATCACATAGTTTATAGCTGATGTGAGAAAACTCTTATCAACAACGACATTCAGATATAGTGTATACAATCATTATGGACATATGGTCAACGTCACAGACTATCAGTGACACAATTATGGACGGCAGCTGTCTCGTCTCCGGTATGCAAGAAAAGCAACAACAAAACAAATAAACAAACGAACAAGCAAACAGATACGTTGAAATAAAGACAATGTAACAAACAATAACAATATAGTTTGTGTAAACTGATAAAAATGAAATGTCAAAACAGATAAATTCGATCAATTTTCAACTAAGCAAAGTCTAACCCGATATTTTTCTTCAACCTGGCAGGATCAGAAGGCAGCACCAAAACGTCTGGTGTCCTCAAGTTAGATGCATACCTACATATAGGTCAGTCTGTATGTGACATTGGTGTACTGGAAGTTGACCTGTGACATTATTCACATCAGCACCTAACGTATTAAGTTGATAAACTGCTGTACACGAAATGGGGACACATCACAGTCGTCCTTCTATGACATCAGGCGGTAAGTTATCAGTGCTTATATGTGAGTAATTATATGTATGGAAATCACATTTGACATAAGAGGAAATGTAAAAGACTTCAAATATTCGAGATATCAGGGCTTATATGTGAGCAATTATATGTATATTTCTGACTGTGTGTACACGGGAAATAGTTTGGTGTGATGGAAATGTTGGAGATTCCCCCCTGATATATTTCTGAAAGCCAAGGATTGATGGCTAATATTTATGTGACTTATTTCTGATGCTGTCAGTGAAGGTAAAAGTACATTTACATTATTTTGTAGCCAGGAACTTATTATTGCGATATTATGACAGTGTGTCTTTGATGTCAGCTTATTCGTGTTGTGGCGTAATAAACAGTTGGAACTGTACCAGGCGTTACAACCTTCCTGACTTATATATATGTGCATTGGTGTGTGTGATATTATTGCCCTACTCTAGAACTACACGCATTCGCATTCATTCATTCATTGAGGTTTACACACCCACACACCATGTCGGCCACCTGGTAAGTCCGACCTGCTGATTGTCCTTATCACCGCACATACCACATCGCAACTCTGAATTTCAACATAGCCGCCTGCAACAGTAGTTTACTAAGCATTCCAGTAACAGTGATGCCCAGTGATGGCCCAAAGAAAGAAAATCCATATTTCAACAGCAAGTTTGAAGTAAAGGTGGAAGATCTGACACATGATGATGATGTATTTGTAAGTTTGAAGTAAAGGTGGAAGATCTGACACATGATGATGATGTATTTGTAAGTTTGAAGTAAAGGTGGAAGATCTGACACATGATGATGATGTATTTGTAAGTTTGAAGTAAAGGTGGAAGATCTGACACATGATGATGATGTATTTGTAAGTTTGAAGTAAAGGTGGAAGATCTGACACATGATGATGATGTATTTGTAAGTTTGAAGTAAAGGTGGAAGATCTGACACATGATGATGATGTATTTGTAAGTTTGAAGTAAAGGTAGAAGATGTGACACATGATGATGATGCATTTGTAAGTTTGAAGTAAAGTAGAATATCTGGCACATGATAATGATATATTTGTAAGTTTGAAGTAAAGGCGGAAGATGTGACACATGATGATGATGTGTTTGTAAGTTTGAAGTAAAGTTTGAAGACCTGACACATGATGATGTATTTGTAAGTTTGACGTAAGGGTGGAGGGACTGACGCATAATTATGATGTATTTGTAAGTTTGAAATAAAGGTGGAAGATCTGACACATGATGATGATGTAGTTGTAAGTTTAAAGTAAAGGTGGAAAGTCTGACACATGATGATGATGCATTTGTTTGTTTGAAGGAAAGTAGAATATCTGGCACATGATGATGATGTATTTGTAAGTTTGAAGTAAAGGTGGAAGATCTGACACATGATGATGATGTATTTGTAAGTTTGAAGTAAAGTGGAAGATGCGACACATGATGATGATGTATTTTTATCTGTCTACCAGGACCGTGGGAAGTTGAGGTCAGTTATGGAGGAGAGGCCGATCTTCACCGACATCTTGTTGGTTGTGACAAGAATCCAGGTCACCAGAAATTTATACCTGTAGACCAATTTAATGTGGACCATCTACCACCTGGTTACCATGACAACGATCTAGTAGAGTAAATCCGAGCTCAGTCAGATCTAACTGTCCTTGTATCAGTCAAGTATGTCAGTGAGAGCAGACCTGAGACTATTCCTGGTAGTGACAAACCTTACCCGGGCTACAGGAACAGGGGTAGTGACATGATGATGGTAGGGACGGGGTGGGTGTGGAGTGCGTGGAAATACCCAGACAAGTACAACAACAACAACAATAAAACCTGTGAGTGTAAAGAATGTCTGAACTCTCCTACACCAAAAACAAAGTTTTCTCACATTGTCATAGTCACAGCGGCTCATGTTGTCTACGACGACCTGGAGACAGCACACACCACGTGTCATCTCTTCTTTGATAAAGGTGGTACACCTGATGTCTGCAGCGGTGTCGTCACACTCAGTGGTATGTCATATGTGAGGAGTAACATCGACAGAGACAGGTGTCGGATGACATATGTGACCCATGACCTGGACCTGGCAGACAGACTTGCCAAGATGGTGACACACAGGCATGTTCTATTTGACCGTATAATAAATAAGTACCCCAGTATCAGCTGTGATCAAGAGAAGAGACAGTTGTCTACACAACACGACAGACATGATGGACGTCTTGTCATTATAGTGTCACACCCACACGGATGTAGTAAGCAGGTCAGTCTAGGTCACCGGGTCAGCTATGATTACAATGACAGGTTCACATACACTACAGCGACGTGTCCTGGATCTAGTGGAGCTCACGTGTATGGGGTGAGGGACTGGGGGTTGTGGTCAGGTCACGTCCATATTGGAAGTTGTGAAGACAATAAAGAATTTAATTACTGTCATCGCAGAAATTACAAGTTCCAACAAATAAACACAAACAAGATGGCGTCTAGAGATAAATACACTCTTTCACTATAACCCATCTTTCTATTTCATCTTCCTCATTACACCTCACTCTCCTCTCTCTCCCACATTGTTAACTTCACTTTAATGTATTCTCTCTCTCCCTCTCTCTATCTAACCTTGTTAACAACCCCTCCCTCTCCTCTCCCTCTCTCAATTCTTCCTCATTATCTAATTTGTTCTTTCGCTCTTTTTTGTCCGTACTCAGAGTGGGGAACCGAACAGTTCAAATTATGTATCACTATACACATTTATAAGGTAGCACCGATGGTCCAAGACGACACATTTATAAAAGTAAATTTGTAAACAAATTATAAAAAAAACAAGATGGTGTGTACATGTACACAAATATAAATTTATGTACAGAAAAATAAAAATAAAATGTGTACAGGTAGAGAAAGGAAGATGTGTTGGAGCTAGGAATTTGCTTTTTTTTTATATTTGTTTGCCTTAACCAAAACGATGGTCAGTTGAATATAAATGTGTTTCATGAACTACTAAGCTGATTTAGGAGCCCTTGTTAGGGCATTATTTTGTATTTTTTGTATGTCAGGAAGTTTGTTGAAATTTTTCCGTCATTTTACAGCACTTTTGTTGTTTTTTATTCTCTGTCAATATTGAGTAAATTTTGGAATTTTCTATAAAAATAGACAATTATTTCGTGTTTTCTTTCTGACTGTTTTTTTTTATACAAATGACTTTACTGGTTTGTTTGTGTTGTTTAAAGTTGCTGGTAAATTGTCTGGTGTCATTACTTCTTTAGAGAAGTTAGTAGTTCTGTTAGTGGATCAGATAGATTTGATGAAGTCAGTAGTTCTGTTAGTGGATCAGATAGATTTGATAAAGTCAGTAGTTCTGTTAGTGGATCAGATAGATTTGATGAAGTCAGTAGTTCTGTTAGTGGATCAGATAGATTTGATGAAGTCAGTAGTTCTGTTAGTGGATCAGATAGATTTGATGAAGTCAGTAGTTCTGTTAGTGGATCAGATAGATTTGATGAAGTCAGTAGTTCTGTTAGTGGATCAGATAGACTTGATGAAGTCAGTAGTTTTGTTAGTGAATCACATAGATTTGATGAAGGCAGTAGTTCTGTTAGTGGATCAGATAGATTTGATGAAGGCAGTAGTTCTGTTAGTGGATCAGGTAGATTTGATGAAGGCAATAGTTCTGTTAGTGGATCAGATAGATTTGATGAAGTCAGTAGTTCTGTTAGTGAATCAGATAAATTTGATGAAGTCAGTAGTTCTGTTAGTGGATCAGATATATTTGATGAGGGCAGTAGTTCTGTTAGTGGATCAGATAGATTTGATGAAGGCAGTAGTTCTATTAGTGAATCAGATAGTGTGAAGGTCAAAAAGGGAAGTGATCCTTAGTATGTGGGTTGAACAGAGTGAATTTAGAGTTGTGTCGCTTGTAGGCTTGTTTAACAGTGAGTTGCTTAAACAAAAATATGATAGAAGACACATTGTACAGAAAGCGCCTTGAGCGCTAGTCATCGTGTGGTGAGATGAAGTTATTCTGTACTGGTTTCGTGCTGTAGGTGAATAGTTCGCGGCTAGTCCGTGAATGGACTGACGGGCTATGTTTTTGAACGTCCGAGTCCGGGGGACTGTTTGAGCGGGAGATGTGTGATTCCCGTGGGCAGTCTGAGTTTGGGCGTTGACTGAGACAGCCCTGTGTCTTTCTTGTGTGTGTTCCCAGGGTAGTGTTCGGGAAAGATAGTGATTAATTTTCGAAGTGTACCTGTGGATTTTGGTACAGGCTTCATTGCCAATTATTTGCCTATTTATGTGTGATTATCTGCAGATAAGAGAAGATGAGGTACTTTATGTTAAGGACATGTTTTGGAGGCCTTGGTGTCTACAGGCCGATGTTTTGAGTTATATTTACCTCCCTGATGAGTTTTTCTAGTGTGAAGGAACGGCGCTAAGGTATGTTAAGGCCAGCGTTCCTTATGGAGGGAGAGTTTTGTGAATATACTTTATTCAAAGAGATTATAAGGCCAGGATTTGTGCAGGCCAGATTACTTGTAAACTGCAGAGCAGACAGTCTTTATGAGTATATATAGATTCAAATGTACTTTATTTAAAGAGATTATAAGGCCAGGATTTGTGCAGGCCAGATTACTTGTAAACTGCAGAGCAGACAGTCTTTATGAGTATATATAGATTCAGGCCTGGGTGGCGTTTTGAGTATTCATATAGATTCAAGCATGTGTGGCGTTTTTTGTAACTGTGGTGGATGCAGTCGTTCTGATGGATTGATTGATGTAACATTAGAACTGTGATGTAAACAGGGTTTACATCATATTGGAGAGCTATGACATTCTACGAAATTGATTATTATTGGATTTTGTATGCTGTTGTACCTGTGTAGTGTATCGTTCCTGATTGATGTTACTGTGTGAATAAATTATGTGTTGTCAATAGGAAATGAACACAAGTCTGATTCGTTGGTCTGTGCTTGACCGTACGATGCTGTAGTATGAGTGACTGTATCCTCTATACCACTCACCACATACTTTATACACAGCAACAATACGGTACTAACTTATGATCTGCTCTGTGTGGGCGCATGTACTTTAACAATTAATCATTATCCAGCATAAGACACTTAATAAGACTAGATATTATCAGATAGATTTGATGAAGTCAGTAGTTCTGTTAGTGGATCAGATAGATTTGATGAAGTCAGTAGTTCTGTTAGTGTATCAGATAGATTTGATGACGTTAGTAGTTCTGTTAGTGTATCAGATAGATTTGATGAAGTCAATAGTTCTGTTAGTGGATCAGATAGATTTGATGAAGGCAGTAGTTCTATTAGTGAATCAGATAGATTTGATGAAGAAAATAGTGAGTGACTTAGACAGTGACAATGGAGACGCAGGAAAGGCTGTACACAAGATAATTGATCAAGTTTTTAATAAAAAATGTCGAATATAAAAAGTTGTGCTTAATTTTGTGACAGTGCAATGGCTGCAGTCTTTGTCTGCAACATTGCTTCCGATAAAATATAGCTTAACATTATAAAACAAAACCTAACAAATAATAGGGAATTAGTGAAGAATACTACATGGCCGCATGCTCCGTCACGGGCATTGCTTTCGGGAAATAAATAGCTTAATGTTATTAATCACAAAGCTGGCTTAACATAACGTGAACGAAAAACGCAGTGATAATTCTCACATTTAATAATTAAAAACTAAAGTTCGCTGCACATTTAGTTGACACTGGTGTCGAGAGCTGTCAATCAAGCCACCAGTGACAGACAAAACAAACGCGTGACTCAGTGTTGCACATTGTGCATGAGAAAGTTCACGAAGTACGACACATCTGTGCATTTTATGTTACTGGCAAATGTAAACTGACAGCTACTCTAAGTTCTCACGATGGTTCTCATACTGGTAACCAAAAACAAAGACAACACCATGTAATTTTTGACTGACATCTTGTTAAATTAATAAGAGAAAGGAATGTAATGTTGATAGATATAAGTTACAATTAAGACAATTAATTGGATTTTGACCATGAGTACTGACCCCCTGTGCTTGTGAAATGGACTTTGTATATGAATGATTGATAGTTTGGTATTTGTTTTTAATGAGAATATTTGTAGAAGTGCATTTGTGTTGTATATCTGGGACGTGAGAAAGAGTCTTTGGAAAGACAAAACAGGCTGAAGTCAGCACTTTGTTCTGTCAGCAAGGATGACAGAATCATGAAATCTTGACATTTTCCCATAGAAACAAACAGGTGTCGGGTGCAGAATGACGGAATATAAATACTTTTGTTAGCGCGATCAAGGAACGAACGAACGAACGAACTTTATTTTCGAAGGGTAAAGAATTGGTCGCGCAGGCCCGTCTAACATTCTGCCCTTCCACTCTCATTAATCTTGCATACTATATCCTTTCATTCCCACATGATGCTTTAAGCATTAATTTAAAGGCATGCAACATTATAAAGTTACCATAACAGCATTCATTTACAGTATACAATCATAATTTTTTTTAAAAAGATGAGTATGTTTTTTTTTTTTTTTTTTTTTTGAAACAAACAAGCTAGTAATTGGGGGGAAAAAGTAATAAAATAAAATAAATAAAACAATAAATAAAAATAAATAAATTCTGTATACCGACACTCACTCATGCGGTCAATCCGTCTACAATTAATCTATATTTTTGAATGTGTCATCAATCATCAATACAAAATTTACATAAACACATTCTCGCTTATATCCATACATTATTGGTGGAAAATGAAATAATAATAATAATATAATAATAACACTTTCTTACGCACTTCTGTGGCATGAAAAGTCTTTGAGCAGTATAAAAAAAGAGAAAAGGAAATTTAGGGATTTTCGCTAGAGATTTCATAGATTCAGATAGAGATTTTATTGAGAGAGAGCTTAAAAATAATACAACTAAAAATGTAGGAAGTTTGTTGTACGGGCTAGACTAGCTAGTTCATGGACAAATGATAAAGTAGGAAAGATAGGTAGATTTGAATAGATAAAGTTTTTCAACCAGTGCTCTCCAGGTTGTTCGTTGTGACGCCACTCCTCTTAGCTCTTGCACATTATTTAGGCCCAACGTTCTTCCTTCTCTTATTATTGTTCTTCTGAGTGTTTCTTTTGGTCTTCCTTTTTTCCTCTTACCCTCAGGAACCCAAGTGAGCGCCTGTAATGGTATTCTGTTGTTTTGCATTCGTAGGACATGACCGATATATGACCATCGTCTTTTCCTTATATAGTCGGAGACATATTTCTGCCTAGAGTCTTCTCTTATTTGTCGATTAGTCTTGAATTCTTTCCAACTGATGTTCATGAGTTTTCTAAGACATTTGTTCTCGAATGTATTCAGCTTGTTCTCCAATGATTTTGTTATTTTCCAACTCTCACAGCCGTATGTTAACACTGAGATAACATTTGAATTAAACAGACGAAGCTTGGTATGTATATTCAATGATCGTAATTTCCAAATGTTAGATAATCTATTAAAGGCGCTAGCTGCCAAAGCAATTCTAGTATGGATTTCTCTTGTTGTGTCACCATCCTGAGTCATTTTACTGCCTAAATAATTGAAACTTTCAACTTTCTGTAGTTTTTCCCCGTTCAAGATGATATCAAAGGTCTCGTTAGAAAAGTTCATAACTTTAGTTTTAGAGGCATTTATTTGGAGACCTATTTTAACCGAGAGATGACACAAACTATTTACTGCTTCTTGGGATTGTCTGGGTGTTGAACTTAAGAAAGCTAAATCATCTGCGAAATCCAGGTTCCCCAGGAATTTTCCATTTGTCCATTTTATACCTAATTGTTCATTGTGGGTATAGTTTCTCATAACCCAATCAATAGCTATTCCAAAAAGTAGTGGTGACATAATACAGCCTTGTTTCACCCCTGTTTCTACTGTAAACCATTCTGTATTCTCTTTATTTGTTCTAACACAACATCTTGCATTGTCATATAGCGCTTTGATTATATTCACATATTTTGTTGGAAAACCATAGATTGTAAGTATCTTCCACAATGATGGGCGGTGTAGACTATCAAAGGCTTTTTGAAAATCGACGAAGGTGATAATAAGTGGCGATTGCATTTCCACTTATTCTTCTATAATTGTTCTTAGGCTGACTATTTGATCAATACATGATCGTTTCGTAAGAAATAGAGAACAGATATGTCTGGCATGTCCTCCACGTATTTAAATTTTTTTGATTGTGACCATAGATGTTTATGCTTTTTAACATTTTGATAATTTTCCTATGATTAACTTTGTCAGTTGTATTAGTGTTGTCTATATAGCTGAAAATATAGATCAATGTGTCTTCCTTGGTCATCTATACTCATGTTCTTATATTATATTAACAGTTGTTCGTACTTTAACCTTCTACAAAATTAAAATTGTCATCACTAATTGGTCTTGTGTCTGTTCTGTGCTGCATTTCCATTATTTATTATAAGTCCCATTGTAAAAAGAAACAAATTTGTGATAATAAATTGCACATATATAGTATTGCTCATCTTTTTCTGACCTACTAAAAAAGCTGCCATTATGGACCAACTTATCAAACTATAACATGGACCAACTTATCGCACTATAACATAGACCAGCTTATCACACTATAACATGGACTAACTTATCACAATATAACATGGACCAACTTATCACACTATAACATGGACATATTTATTACACTGTAACATGGACCAACTTATCACACTATAACATGGGCCAGCTTATCATACTATAACGTGGACCAACTTATCACAAACTATAACATGGACCAACGTATTACACTATAACACAGACCAACTTATCATTCTATAACTTGGACCAACTTATCACACTATAGTATGTACCAACTTATCACACTATAACATGGACCAACATATTACACTATAACATGGACCAACTTATCACACCATAACATGGACCAACTTATCACACCATAACATGGAACAACTTCTTATCACACTATAACATGGACCAACTTATCACACTATATCATGGACCAAATTATCACACTATATCATGGACCAACTTATCACACTATAACATGGACCAACTTATCACACTATAACATGAACTAGATTATCACTATAACATGGACCAACTTATCACACTATAACATGGACCAACTTATCACACTCTAACATGTACCAACTTATCACACTCTAACATGGACCAACTGATCACACTATAACATGGACCAACTTATCACGTCTCTGGGCTAATGGATATGAACGCAATTTCATAATCCAGATATACCAGGTTCGAAACCTGCTGCAGGCGGTTTGGTAGCAGATCGCATTTTGTGGATTTTTAACAATGGTATAAGCGACTTACCGTTCAGAAAGCAATGGCAAACTACTGAATGAAAATATTGCCTAGAAAAATCACAAACAGACAATGAAAGCTGGGGTTGATTGCCACGTCATGTAAAGGATAAGCAACTAACCCAACCTTGGCCGCTGATTAACACGGAAATCGCCTTCGTATTTGCTAATTGCTGGTAAGGCCTGGATACGTGACAGATAAGAGATTACTTTTCTGGGTGACACATTTTAGACAGACACGGAAGACAAGATTAGTTTCGATAAAGTAATAATATGTTACTTCTGAAACATATTGTTGTATGAGTTTACAGATGTGTTGGTGAGTTTGCCTGCCAGGGATTGGATGTTTTCAATCCATATACGGAAAACGTGACCTTAACATTACGTTCACATTTGTTGCATGTCAGGAATATTTTGAAATTACCGCACTAAACATTGTTGTTTGAAATGATTGGAGCTTTTGAATAGCCCCATAATAAATAGATGCGGGGTGGGATAGGTATAAAACCTGACGCATTTCGTTATTATTTCACTGTGAGAATTACTTGCCAAAGAAACCAGACCCTGCCAGAGTGAAGCCTAGAATTCAGATTTCCATTTAGCAGGCCGGACTTTGTCTTGGAGAATCTTGACGGATTTTCAAAAACAGCCCAGGAAATCTCTATCATTTTAAATAAGGAAACACAGAATATCTAAGGAAGCTGAGCACATGAAGTCAGAGAGGAAATTAAAGTTAACTTTAACGACCCCAAGTACACGTGTAAAAAGGCATCGGCTAGTGCCTTAACTTCATTCATCTGAGCAAAAAGTCTGTCAGCCAGGATTGGCGTAAGTTATCATTTTACATTCTATATTTTTATTACTAACATGTGAACTAATATGTATATATTACCATGTGAATATTAATGTGTGAAAATCGCTAGTGGATGTCCCAGTCATTTTAGGCTGGCAACCTCAGCGCATAGAAAGATGATTTCATTAACCACCACTGCACGGGCTGGCCACTGCTTTATTATTAATTTCTTAAGGTGAAATAAACGCATCAGTAGTTTCAGGTTCCATATGAAGCAGGGAGTGAAAGATAATAGAAATGATGTACATTTTAAGTATAATACTTACAGTTTCAGACCAGTGTAAATGTCGATGTTAACATGTTCACTTTAAAATTAATGGAAGTTTCGAATGTTTCAAATCAGCGTAAACATAAATGAAAACATATTCAATTTCTGTTGTAAACACTTTTCAATCAGTGGAAATGTAAATGCAAACATAGTCTATATGTACAATTAACCTTTTTATTTAAAAGTAAGGTAACTGTAAAAGCTATTCAATTTAACTGTAAAGAAATTTTTCTCTCGAGGGATTAAGTTGAATTCTCATCGAGGGTAAATCCCTAGTAAATGGGATGGTAGAATAGGAGAAAGGGGACACATAAGTATGGATCGGTAAACGCAGTACTGAGGAGAGCTTTTTGTCTCTATTCTTTTACCATAGTTGTTGGTGGTGGTACCAATTGAAGGGTTCTATCTCTGGAACAAGAAGGGATCAGTGGACTGAGCTTTAAGACAAGGGACTAACTTTGTAGACTCTCCCTGACACCCATGGGAACGAGCTTCAATTTACAACCTTCACCAGCGACGAGCGTGAGCAGGGTAAAAAGAATCAACCCAGTGGGAGCCGTAACAACCACTGGCAGGTAAGTGCAATATATATATGCTGCCAAAATGAACTTTTTCCCCATAGAACCTACTATCCATCAATGATGTACTTTTTATGTTTAACTATTCAATTAATTTCAAACTGTTAAAACTTAAGTGATTATTAAATTTTGTTATTTGCAATTTTACAAATTTAACTTCGATTCAATCATTTTAACTGTACTGCATGTTTGTCTCAGTCAATTTACTAAACACACTCTAAACAGAGCTATACCAGAATAATAAGAATTATACTGAGTAAATCAGAGGTGGGCGCTTGAACGAGCAAAAACTGATCATTGCTAATATTCTTCACAAAAGTGGTCGGCAGATTCTAGAATTAAAGTGTTCAGCCATTGCAGCATTGTTTTAGCTTATCTGAATATCTCGTGAATACTCCATTGAGATAGAATCGTCATTACCCTTTTATTTACAAATCTGCCAAGAGTAATCTTGTGCAAAGGTAGACACGTTTGAATCCCATATTAGATACTCTTGAGTTTTCGCCACTGTTGGACCACTACTGCAAAGCAGGGGAGGCAACACCTTCACAACTACACATAGTGACAAGGAAGTACTCAAAATAATAAAATGTATGCTAATCCCACAGGAAATGTACAAGAAAATACCGGTAAAAGCAATTAGAGCAAAAATGCACCACAAATCAGTAATAGTGCGAGACTTTAATGCCCATCACAAAGTATAGGGATGAAACAAAATAGATAAATCAGGAAAATTACTGCTAGACTTTATTGAAGAGAATGAAATAATAATACTAAATGATGAGTCAGCAATTAGAAGCAACCCTTGTGCAAACCAGCCTGATTCAGCAATAGACATTAGCATAGTGACAGCAAATGTAGCACACAGGTAAATGGGAGATACAAAGTGATACTAGCTCTGATCTCTTAGCGATAGAGATAACGATAAAACAATAGTATAAACCAAACAAAGTGATACTATCTCTGATCACTTAGCGATAGAGATAGCGATAAAACATTAGTATAAACAAACAATGTGATACTAGCTCTGATCATTTAGCGATAGAGATAACGATAAAACATGAGAGTATAAACCAAACAAAGTGATACTAGCTCTAATCACTTAGCGATAGAGATAACAATAAAACATGAGTATAAACCAAACAAAGTGATACTAGCTCTGATCATTTAGCGATAGAAAACATGAGAGTATAAACCAAACAAAGTGATACTAGCTCTAATCACTTAGCGATAGAGATAACAATAAAACATGAGTATAAACCAAACAAAGTGATACTAGCTCTGATCACTTAGCGATAGAGATAGCGATAAAACATTAGTATAAATCAAACAATGTGATACTAGCTCTGATCATTTAGCGATAGAGATAACAATAAAACATGAGAGTATAAACCAAACAAAGGAATAGAAAACCATCAAACCACCTCATAAAAGTCAACTGGTCAGCTTTACAAATTGAAATGGAATGAATGCAGCTAAGAAAAACAGTAAATGAAAGTGTAGATACCTTAACAAATAACCTTACAGAAGATATACTAAGAATTGCTTCCAGACACATACCCAACTTAAATATGCCATAACAAATAAATCCTGAACAAAATAATAGAAAATAAAAAAAAAACATAACAGTGAATAAAAACTAAGAACTATGGTGGACTATTAAATGTACAGACAAAACCGAACTAAGGAAACAAACTCTTCAAAGATACAGAAGCAATAGAACACAATGCTACTTGGATCACTACAAAGATACAGAAGCAATAGAACACAATGCTACTTGGATCACTACAAAGATACAGAAGTAATAGAACACAATGCTACTTGGATCACTACAAAGATACAGAAGTAATAGAACACAATAGCTACACTTGGATCACTACTAAGATAACAGAAGTAATAGAACCACATGCTACTTGGATCACTACAAAGATACATAAGTAAATCAAACCACAATGCTACTTGGATCACTACAAAGATACAGAAGTAAATAGGAACACACATACTACTTGGATCACTACCAAGATACAGAAGTTATATAGAAACAAATGCGCTACTTGGATCACTAACAAAGATACAGAAGTACATAGAACACAATGCTACTTGGATCACTAACAAAGAAATTACAGAAAGAAATAGAACACAAATGCTAACTTGGATCACTACAAAGATACAGAAGTAATAAACTACAATGCTACTTGGATCACTACAAAGATGTACAGAAGGAAACACAATAGAACACAATGCTACTTGGATCACTACAAATGAATACAGAAGTAATAGAACACTAATGCTACTTGGATCACTTACAAAGGATACAGAAGGTACTTATTCTGAACACAAATGCTACTTGGATCACTACAAAGATACAGAAGCAATAGAACACAATGGCTAACTTTGGATCACTACAAAGATACAGAAGTACATAGAACACAATGCTACTTGTAATCACAACAAAGATACATAATTAAGTAGAACCCAATGCTAACTTGGATCACTACAAAAAAACTAAGTAAAGAAATTAAACAAGTACAATCCAATCCCGTATTATGAAGGAAATGGAGAGTATTGGAAAACTTGATGTGAAAGTCTTAATCCAGGCACTCATCCCGCATTACAAGTGTTTGGGGACCAAAGTGGTAAAGCAAATTACATGACAATGCTAAAAGAATTACAATAGCACCAACTATAACCAAAAAATACACTGACACGGGTGGAGTCGGACCACATACAAAACAAAAATGACAATTCAGTAGCTAAATAATTCTCACAGTATGCCCCAACCAAAGTCAGCCCCCCTAAGATCACGATAGAACTCAGACAACACATTACCCCAACCGGACCCTCACACGATCGATCCCCCCCCCCCCCCCCCCCCCCCCACCCCCAAACCTATTCTCGTCAGAGGATTAATATTCTGTAGAGAATGGATACTAACCTAAACCAAGCTGAATAACTCTGCAATTCCTGCCCCCCCCCTAATGACGTTTTCACCAGATGAGTCCAAGAAACCCACCAGAAACAATCTAACTTTCTCTAGGCTTAACTATGTCAGTGCAAACACAAGGAAACTTATGAAAGTTTCTAAAAAAAATTGGCCTGTAGTGATACCAATACTAAAATTACATAATGAGGCTCATAAAGTTGACTTCTCTATTTATCTATAGTATTGAACGTACAACAGTTGACAACATACTGAAGACGTCTAGTGAACAAGAGACTGTAGTGTGTTACAATGAATTACTAAACCAGTCCTAGATACATGGAGAACTCATAATCCTGATGTTCCTTAAAACATAACCAATAGCAGTGACGTCAACTTAGTTAAACGGAACAATTGGAAGTGGAGTTCTGTTCGTGCAAATGGAATGACTTAACTTTAGTTTTGTTTTATAACCAGTCTTATTAAACTGGAAGCTTGTACGCAATAGTCGTGTTTAAAAAGGAAAACAAAAACAGAACCAATTATGGACCCAAACTCCATTAAACTGGAACTTGAAGGTAAAATGTAGGTTTTTTCAAAAGGCATACAAAAAACAGTGGCCACGATTTTTAGTATCTGCAATGAGCATAGGATCATTGCTGGAAAGAAGGAATACTCTACAAGGTCAGCAAGATCGGGCCACAGCAGGAATTGATGTAACAAACTACACGGACAAAATTTATGACCAAGGACAGATACCTTTACCAGTACAGGTTAAATAAAGAGAACAGTAGATTAACGTAACAACAAAAATGGCATCCTCAAATGATCAGTATTATCGCCAACTTTATTTGCTGCAATGGGTAAATTACGTAGGAGACGAATTTAAAAACAGTCGAACAAAGGTATCTTAATATGCAGTATGATGTAGCAATTTAGAGCTGGAAAAATTTCCCCAAAATAATATGTAGAGATATATCAGTTCCAATAAATAAAGTTTTCAGAATGCATGAACAAAGTGGGGCTTCCAGTAAATGTTTAAAAAAACCTTGCGAAATGAATATGCAGTCACAAGCAGAGTAAACAAAAATAATGTAATATACATAAAGCTCCTTGGAACAAAAGGTACACACATAAAAAACAACACAAATAGCTTAGCTATGACACTAGACCAACAACTCACGACACTAGAAACCCAACAACTCACGACACTAGACCAACAACTCACGACACTAACCAACAACTCACGACCCACTAGACCAACAACTCACGGAAACACTAAGACTAACCAACTCATGACACTAGACCAACAACTCACGACACTAGACCAACAACTCACGACACTCAGACCAACAACTCACGACACTAGACCAACAACTCACGACACTAGGACCCAACAACACACGACACAGAAGACCAACAACTGGAACAAGCATATGCATAAGCTGGTGGAGGAGAGCTGAAGATGACTCGTTAGTCATTATGAGATAATCTGCCAGGTAATGGATGGGAAGCAATCATAAAAGGGTTATGCTTATTTGTACAGCTCATTTGTCAGGGGGTGGGGGATTAAACACAAGAGCGAGTATAGTATTCAACTCAGCAAGCATCCAGCAACACGTAAAATTTAGATAGAATACACCACCAGGCACTAACAACATATTGCAAGACCAATGAAATCAACATCACATGAAGCAGTGGAGTTAGCACTAGCATAATGTCACTTGAATAAATGGGTATTAGACAAACATAAAGGTATGTTTTCAGGCACTCGTAAGAAATAAAGAAGTAGAACACTAGACAACAGAAAAAACAACAGACTGAGTGGCCTTACCCAGGACTCGAAAATCCGGACCTTCCATGTCACTCAATAAACAGTATTAACAATTACTCCACAGTGATAACCCATGGAGCTCTAGAAACTGTAGTAACAATTACACCACAGTCATAACCCCATGGCAGCTCAATAAACTGTAGTAACAATTACACCACAGTGATAACCCCATGTCAGCTCAATAAACTGTAGTAACAATTACACCACAGTGATAACTCCATGTCAGCTCAATAAATTGTAGTAACAATTACACCACAGTGATAACCCCATGGCAGCTCAATAAACTGTAGTAACAATTACACCACAGTCATAACCCCATGTCAGCTCAATAAACTGTAGTAACAATTACACCACAGTGATAACCCCATGGCAGCTCAATAAACTGTAGTAACAATTACACCACAGTCATAACCTCATGGCAGCTCAATAAACTGTAGTAACAATTACACCACAGTCATAACCTCATGGCAGCTCAATAAACTGTTAGTATACAATTAACTACTACACAGTGGATAACCCCAAGTCAGCTCAATAAACTGTAGTAACAATTACACCACAGTGATAACCCCACTGACAGCTCAATAAACTGTAGTAGCAATTACACCACAATGATAACCCATGGGAGCTCAAGGAATCAGATATCTATCACATTTAGCAGATACAATTGAACAAAAAGTAGAAAAAAAAGCCCGTCTCAAAGACACGCCAGGGAATATACAGATCAAATAAAGCTGAGCCATAAAAGTTCAAAGTGGCCAAGTGTAATTATCTTGCTCACGGACTTTACGCACGACGTGTTCACTGCAAGGGTCATGGGTTCAAGAGATCACGTGGCTGCCTACAACTGAGACTGTTGTATTTTAAAAGACATGTCAAGAACAAGGGCACTTAAGTGCTCAGCAAAAAGCAAATGCGATAGGGTATCCTCCGCTATGGAATAACCGTAAAACGTCTTATGGAACTCTAAGAAGACGGTAAATTGTTTTTCAACAAAGGAGTTTCTTCACAAATGCCGCACAGTTGGCAGAAAAACCGGAACACGGATCGACGGGGAACAACTTTTGATGATCAGAATGCCTCCCCTGTTGCGTATCCGCTTCTGTAAAATAGTTTCCATATCATCTCATTGTTATTGTTCTCCCATCTCCCGTTTTAAAAAAAAACAAGATATTTCCGTTCAAAACTTGATTGATGTAATACCGTTTAACCTTTTAATAATGTACCCACCATCCTCAAAAATAGAATTTTTATAAGGTAACCCATGGGTCTGGGTGGGATCACGAATGTCCTGACGAAGTATAAGTGAAAATGAGTTTTTTATGCCTGCTTCGCTTGCGTTTTTTCTTAAGTGTGATTGACATGGTACGAATCCCGAATATTACATGGAGAGGCGACGTCCACCACACCCCCGTTTTGTGGCAACACTCGATTTCTGTATTGGTAAGTCTATGCATGAATGAAGTTTATGTTTTTCTTTTCTTAAAAAGTTGCAGCCTTAACGACGTTGTTAGCCATCCAGGGTCAAATTCTGCTACACAAAAAGATGATGCTTGTAATATTCTTCACCATGTTTTAATTAATAATGGCGCCGTCCAACAAATTGTCCTACACAACAGATCCTGTACAGACCAAGATAGCCACTTAGAGAATAATAAATGAGCAAAAGTCCTTGGAATGGAATTCCTCCCCACTATACGTCGGATTTGTGGGACTAACATACGAAAAGACATTGTGAACAGTTGTAGATAGAGAAACACTTTGGAAATTGATGAAGAGGCATAATGTGAGTTTCATCCCCTGAAGATCATAAATTTAATAAAGAAAAACATAAAGAACCGATATGACTTGCAAGAGTTCTTCATGAAGGACAGTCAATAAAGAACCGTTTTGGGATAGGAAACGTGCGTTGCGGAGAGGGATGCCTCTTGTCTCCATTTCTTTTCTTACAAGCAATCAGGCTGGGTTTATGAAGAACGTCGACAACACACACAACAGAAATGGAATCCAGTGGACTCTGACTAAGCAGTTTAAAAGATCTGGATTTAGCTGATGACCTTTTGGCTCTTCCGAGTACCATAACCGTAATCAGATGCAAGACAAAATGAAAATACTCGATGAGAGGTCACAGCAAAGTGGGTCTGAGAATACACAAGGAAAAGAAAAGATAGTGAGAATAAATGTAAAAAAATGAGAACAAGGTTAAGCTTGAAGAAACACCACTACAAGATGTAGAATCTTACACATATCTTGGCAACAATATAGACAAAGTTGGAGGGCACAGACAGTGATATCAAAATAATGAATACAAAACGCAATGAGAAGTCTTCAATTGCTTTGGGGGAAATAAAATATGAGATCAAGAGAAATCGGGATAACCAACACCTGAAATAAGAATCTTCAACTCAAATGGAAGTCAGTCCTATAGTATGGGGTTGGGGAGCGAGACATGGAGAACAAACAAAGACAACAACCAAAAATGCTACCAGACTTTCATAAATGGGTTCTTGCAAAGAATAGAGGTATTGGAATTGTATGACAAGGTTACCAACGTGGAACTGATGACAAGAAACCAGACAAGTGTCCAGTGGAACAAGTTATGAGAAGAAGAACGATGGCAATGGATAGGACACACATTGAGGAAACTTGTTGATAGCATTACAAGTCAGTCCCCTTGTTCTGAAAAGCCCAGGGCAAGACAGTGGCAGAGGTAGACCAAGGAAGTACAAGGAGAAGAGAGCTGGAAACAGAGGTGAAAATAATGAGAACTTGAAAGAACTTGAGATGATGGCACGGGACAGAGGACTTGGCATGTGTTTATTTTTTTTTGAAGGCCTATGCTCCTTTGGAGTGGAAGGGTTTATGAATGAACAATTGTAACCAGTGAAAGGTTTATTAAGCAACTTTCAGAAATTTCAGCTGAGATTATAATATTAACTAGTAAATATAACCATCATCAAAATAATAGACGGGGAAAGAACTAAAGTTAACCCTTTCAGCATCTGCAGCACATTTAAAACAAGACCATAGAACATTTAAAAAAAAAAAATCAAAGTTATCTCGTTCAAGAACCCTTGATGGGTTTTATAATTAGGATATTTGATGTAGTTCTTCTTCTTCTTGGGATCGTAATCTTTGATTGATTTACACACCGTCCAGATATAGTTCTCATGATTAACTCGACTGTTGTCTGGATTTTCCTCTCTTATCTCTCTTACAGCTTTGAGTTTTAGTGTTGAGATCATTGGGCCAGTATATCTTGTTCTTAACGGAGTCGTACAGAGGAACAATCCTGTAGAAACATGCGCAATAGTGTGTTCGTTTAAATCCACATGTGCACATGTGGTGAAGCAGACAATCGTAAGCTTGTACAGTGTTTTTATTCAGTTTGTTATGCCCCTGTCCTCTATGAGGCAAAAATGCTGATCTGTCCCCTGGAAATCACATCGTTGGTGATTGATTCTTTTTCTTTTCTCTTCTGATTGCCTGGATCAGCTCCTCCTTTTCTCAAAGTATGTGAATCACATTATCTTCTTGTTCACATTCTCCTCCACCCTTTTTAGCAAGTTTATACTGCCTTTTCATTTCCGGGTACACCACAATGGGGATGGTACCCACTGAATGGTTATGGTTTTTACTTTTTGTCAGCTACATTGCTTAGTTCATTTCTCAGATACTGGAGTTTACTACCCTTGAGAGCTTGCAGTACATACATCTGTGAGGATGACTACCTGCTGGGCAGACCAGAGTTGGTGTTATAAAATCATATGTAGCCAGTTTGCTCTAGAGTATAGTTGGAACATAATTTTACCAGTGGGAATATGCCTAGTCTCATAGTGATTAAACTACCATGTAACGGAATTTTAACCAAACACTTAGCACAAAAGACGTACCAGCTAGCCAAAATAAAACACTTCTTAGACGCAGACACTAGACTATTGTTCTACACCACCCGTATAAACAGACACGTCTATCGAGCGATGTCACACAGCTCTACACTAAGGGATTGTTGTCCCATGCTCCTAACCTCGAAGAGAACTGCAATCTCCCTGCAAAAGAGAAGCAATAACGTCTAATCAACCGATAATCGCACGACACCAACAACACAAGTGACCATGTGAAAAGAACCCAAAAATACGCGCTCAGCTAAAAGAACTACGATTTATCTTTTCCTCTACAAACAAAAGCCAAGCTGCCTCCCACAGTCCTATCTAAACAATCGCCCCGTCCCGTCACACACACGATCATTGTTTTTCAAACCATTAGAATGAGAGGGACAAAAACAAAGCTACATCAGTTACGTCTGCCACAAACCTAGGATCGACCTGTTCAAAAAGAGTCTAGCCTACTCTGGTGCCTACTTATGGAACTGCTTTCCACACCACCTAAAAAGCCTACCTAAACAAATGTTTCTTTTAACACAGCAACGTTTAAAACACTTACTTCTTCCTCAACACAGATTAACTAAACCCATAGAAACAGCATTTGCCCTTTCCAGACATCACGATTCCTTAGTGTCAACAATATTCTTTTCACCTCTTCCAGCTCAATTTTGAGTGTGTAGTGAAAAATCTTTGATTTAATATCACATGTAATATTTTCATTTATTATATTCACTTTAAAATATTATTATATAATAGTAATTGTAATGGTTTGTGAAATGTAACCCACATAATACTGTACTTAAGGAAATGTTGAGGTCGTGAGAATGTACCTCCGCATACCAATGAACTTTAAGAAAATGTGGAACTTTATTTTTTTTATATTTTTTAACTGCTAAAAGACTTTTCCTGCCACAGAAGTGCGTAAAGAAAGTGCTTAATCATTATTATATTCATTTTCCTTACCCAAGAATGGTATGTGACAGTAAGCGAGAAATGTGTTTTAATGTAATTTTTTTGGCGTATTGAATTATTGAATGACAACATTTTCAAAAATACAGAATGTCGAGAAGGATAAGAGCGTCTCGTAAGTTAGAACACACAACACACACAACCGAATTGAGTGAGTGTCGTTATATCCAGAATTGTATATATTTTTTATTTATTGTATTATTTTAATTTTTTTTTATCTCGTATAATTACTTTTTTTTTCCCACCATTAACTAGCATGTTAGTTAAAAAAAAAAAAAAACACACACAAAAAAAAACCTACATCAACACAATTTTTATGATTAATTGCAAAATGTAAAACGAATTAGCAGTTTAAAGTAACGTTTATAATGTTGCAATGCCTTTAAATTAATGCATAAAAGCAACATGTGGGAATGAAAGGATAATAGTAATGCAACAAAGATTAATGAGAAAGTGGAAAGGGCAGAAAGTATCAAGACGGGTCCTGCGCGCCCAAATCATTACACCCTTCGAAAAAAAATGACTCGTTTCGTGTACGTGGTTGTCAGGATATGAAGATTTAAAGTGATAACCGTGGCCGCCCTCCTTTCTTTTAACAGCACTTTGTAGCTGATCCATCTGTAACAGCATGTATCCATGATTAGTTTCGAGATAGCATGTCTTTGGATCATAACACAAATGTAGCAGTTCGTTTTTGCAATCATTATACTCATAATCCACTTGTGAGACCGACTGATTGATGTATTAATCTGGAGGCAGTACTGCTCCGTCTGTTCCCATGGTACAGGTTGTATCAGGGTGGGCTTCAGTGGTGTTGTCTTCATGGATAGGTCTTCTTGTGCTTTCCGTTATAAGGGTCTTTTTCCCCGATGGACTAAGCTGCTACGTTTTAGACGTCCCAATGCCAGATCATCTAGTCTTGCCTTCATTGGGTGCATTGGCATACTGTTGTACTTTTCCATCTGGATCATGGTTTTTGTGTCTCTTCTATGGGACAATGTCTGTAATCCAGCAACCTTCTGCATCTCTGTTATAGGTGTAGTTTTCATGGCTCCTGTAATGAGCCTGAGAGCTTGATTTTGCACCTTGTCCAAAGACTGCAGATGTGAGGTAGCAGCTGATGACCATGCTGCTGAGCTAAACTCTAAGTGTGGTCTTATTACTCCATTATAAATCTTCTTTAGATTTCGTTCATTTGCTCCCCAGTTGGTACCTGCTAATTTTTCTTTCCTGAGTATGCCTAGTCGTCCTTCGGGCCTTTCCATCTGCATGTTTCAATATTGCTTATTCCATGTACGCCCTTTTGGTCAAATGTCCACCCCAAGATAGGTGGGGTAGCTTTTTTTCTTCCTTGATCACGGTTGTCCCTAGGTGTATGTTAGCTGATTTGTCCTTGGGGGCGAGGGAGAACAGTGTTGTGGAGGTTTTGTCTGTGTTTATTGTGATAAGCCATTTCTCTGCCCATGACACTAGCCTGTCTGCTGCCCGCTGCATTCTATAATTTGCTGTGGTGACATTTTCATCAGCGCACCAGAGTACTAGGTCATCTGCATATAAGGCAGCTTTAACTCCTGCAGGGAGATCTTTCACCAGGTCATTGATGTAAACAAGGAAAGAGTGTTGGGGAGAATTTACTCCTCCTTGATGTACTAGCCTGGTATAGCAACACTTTTCTGCTCTGCAGACCGTCAAGAGTGACTCTAGTTCTCCTGTTATGCAAGTATGACTGGATCCATTTCATCATGTTGCCTTGGATTCCCCTTCTCCTAAGTTTTGCAAAAAGGCCATCTTTCCACACCTTGTCAAAGGCCTGCTTGAAGTCGACCCAGATCGTTACATATCTCGTAATTGTTCGTGCTTCTTTTAAAATCTTGCCCTTGTGCGACTTACTGCCTGTGGGAAGACATGGTCGACTATACTGCCTCTTGAAGAACAACGTTTGAAGTTGGACGAAAACTACAGCTCATGTACTGTTTACCAATTATGTTGTTGGCTTTCTTTCCATTTATCAAACTACTTTTCATGCACACCCCTTCATTTAGCGCCCTTTTTTTTTCTATTTTTCGGAGAGTACATATAAGGTGAGCCACGGCAGCATAGAGTGGTTAAGGTAGCACTTGGCTTCCTAGCTCCAGTGGTCTGTGGTACGACCCCCCAGATGAGGTGGGATTTGTTTAGGCCGCAAACGGCTCCTGAAGTCGATCCAGCCGCAATTTTAGTATTCTTTGCAGTGCAACTCTGGGAAGGTTAAGGAGGCCAGCGTGAAGCAGAACCACATCACACCCCTAGTGGTGCCCGATGGTGAAACTTAAAATATGGGCCTAACACCATATTCCCAATATTCCTCAATTGGCGTGTATCGGGATCCTTTTTTTTACATATAAGGGGAAACGATATAATTATTGGTCTAACTTTCAGCCACAATCGCACCCACTTAGCTGTGGATTGAAAAGTTAATGTTACTCTCTCGTAGAAAAGGAAAAAAGTGCGCAAATGACGGTGTGCAAAATGTGACTGACCGACCGACCGACCGAAGTACTTACGGCGGGTATTTATGGGAGATGTATTGAATTCTCTAAAATCTATCTATACTCAACACCTGTTCCACAGTTATAAATAAATTACATAACTATAAATAATCTATACTTGGTTTTATGTGAATGTTTCATACTTACTGCATTTTAATAGGAAATGCTTTATGTAATTTCTAGACACTCTGCAGCAGTAAAGTTCTTCTATCCTAAAATAGCTTAGTCCTCTTTGTAGTCTAAGAATTTTCGTTATTGCTAGGGAAGTTTTTAGTTAAATACCTGACACATTCGTGATGGAGTCTTGACCAATTTATGGGAACCCAAGGTTCCTACCCCACTCTACTGTCCCAATCGTCAGTAATTATTTCTTTTAATAAAGCTTTTGATGTCCATTGTTTAAACCTTTCCCATAGTGTTATCTCTTCTGCTAAATCTAGTCTACTGCATTCTCAAAAGTTTTTTATAGCTTGAATAAATGAAAATGAGTCTGTTAATGTTGTGAGTTTATGAGAAGGGTTGTTACAGAAGATTTATAGAGCTTTCAGAATTGCAACCATCTTTGCTTTGAAAAAGATATATTAGCTGTTATACTTTATCTTTTACCATATGTCACATGGGAACATACATTTCTATCCCTAATTTGTTTTCTTCTCCTTTAGATATATCTGTACAGTGTAATAGTGTTGATAAACGTATGTTTGTGTATGGGCTGCTTGTACTACTGACTTCAGATTCTAAGTAGAGGTTTGATGGTGGTTATATCGTGCTGTAATATTTTCTGTGTGTGTGATGATGATGACCTCTTGTCGCGAATGCGTGATATGATAGTTCGCCAAGGTGGACACCCAAGTAACAGTGTAGACTTGCATCACAGGACGCAACATACAGGTGGAAAGGGTTCATCACATCGTAAGGTGTGGATGAAGAGTTGATGGAATCATGATGTATATGTAACATGAATAGAGTCAAAAATGTGGATGAACAGCTGTGGACTTTTTCCAGTATTTATTATACAGCCACAGCAACAGGAACGTAAACAACTTCATATGACAGGAACATGGCGGACGTGAAGACAGTCACTACAATCGAGTATATATAAAGTTCATCAACACGTAAATCAATATCTTGCTGACTCCAGTTCATCTCTTCTTCCCCAACTAGCAGCAAAAACAATCCCGCATCACAAAACGTGTAAATAACTATAAATGTTTACCAACTTCATCTTGACTTCACTGTCAGATTTCTTCTTAACTTTCCCCGTCGACCCCAAACATGGCGGGCGACAAAATAGCATAGTCCATCCTTCTAATCGGACGCATAGATGATAATCTGTCCTTTCGAAGATAGGCTTACATAACTCCCTCGTACCTCAGGCCGAGTTTTTCATATTCAAAGTTTCATGATCGTACTAGGTTGCACCTCATCTGGTCTCCACTCCAGATAGTTTATGTTAGGCCTCTAATAAACAGTAAACACTGTGAGTTCCTTATGTGCAAGACATGATTGTCCAAGTATAAAGGATATATAACGCTCAATCAGGCGGTTTCTTTCTTTCTTTTGTTTATTAATCTCCTGGGTCTTTATGTACGAATCTAAACCAAACGGTTTTAGATAGTTCCAACGAGTATAACAAGTAGAATCTCTGTCTTTCAACCATACGTGAACTCTCGTCACCGGTTTGAATTCAAAAAAAATGTTCAGCTTACACTGCTAGCAAAGAAACCCCAGTGTGGAAAATTCGTGTACTGTTACCTGACCACGAATTCCCAAATACACTACACCACAAAATACTATCGTCTTCCTGACCAACAAAATTAACACTAAGCATTTTACACAATCCCCAAAACAATGCAGAGACTTAAACAGACATTTTCGTCTGGCGACCCAATTCAACAAAACGGCCTTACTCGTCGTCGGAAGTCTTCTCCGAAACTTTCTACCTCGGGCATGCGCAGATACCGCATCACCTCTAACCTATAAGTCAGCTGGTATCTTCAATATATATAGGCCTCAGGAGGAGGTAACTAAATATTTACTTTCCTCAAAAGTAAAAAAAAATGAGTATACGCCCAAAGAATAGGGTTTTCTAACGAAAATTGCTTTAGACCCGAAATCTTGTTACAACATATTTTCATACATAACAAGTATACAAACAAACTATTATTACAAGATAGCAAATTAACTGCCCGTAACACTCTTACCACACCTCCCGGGAAAAAAAATGAAACATTTTTTTTTTTTAAAATACATCTAGGAGCAACCAAAAAACGGCACACAACACATGAATAAGGCGCAGATGAACAGAAGGAGGAACAAACAAAAAGCCCAATGTGAGGCTAAGTCGACTTATGGAGCGACTGGTGAGAATATAATCTCATAATCTCAGAGAAAGCGTTTCTCTAAGCATAAATATTTCCAGGAAGGTGTCACCAACGTATACTACAATCTGGCAATTACACAATGCATACAAAAAATTTCATACCATAATTTCATATTGGGTATCTTAAGTTCATGATTAACAAAGAAGAAAAATCATCAAAGAAACAGCGGTGAATATACATCAATGAACCGCTAAGTAGTGATACAATCATTATATTATTAAATTACAAATGTGTATCTATCTTGATATAGAAAAGGAACTATTATAGACTTAGACGTATGAGGAAGTCCAAGACCTAATAGTTATGTGGAATCATGTGGGCATCTTGACAGAATGTCTGCCATCACATTATCTGATCCACGAATAGCTCGCACAGAGAAATGAAAAGGTTGAAGAGCAATTGCATATCGAGTAGACCTCGAGCTCTTCAAATTCTTATTCTGTATAGCAGTAAGAGCTTTTTGGTCGGTTTCTACTATGAAATGTGCGCCTAGAAGGAATCTCTGTAGTTTGAGGATCGACCAAACCATAGCTAATAGCTCACGGTCTAAAACCGAATAATTCCTTTCTGCCGCATTAAGTTTTCTGGAAATATACCTTACAGGATGCAGAGTTCCAGAGTACTCTTGCATTAGTGCCGCTCCAATCCCAGTGGATGAAGCGTCACTACGAAGAACGAATGTCTTATCTTTAGTAGGTAGCACTAAAATAGGTGGTGTTGAAAACATTGTTTTAATCTTATCCAGAGAGCATTGGCATTCCTGAGACCAGTGGACCACATTAGGCGAACCTTTCTTTAGAAGTGTTGAGAGAGGTGCCATGATAGAGGATAGATTCTGAATGAATCTGCCATAAAATTGAATAAGACCTAACAGACTTCTCACCTGTTTTTTAGTCTTAGGGATTGAGATGTTAAGTATCTTACTAGTATTATGGTCCTCTGTCTTTAGGAAACCATGACCGACTCGGTGGCCTAGGAAAGAAATTTCGCTAAAACCAATATAGGCTTTAGAGGGTTTCGCTGTCAGGTTGTGCTCACGCAAAGTAGACAGCAATTCATCTAACCCCGAATAGTGATCTTCCCAAGTATCGCTGAAAAGACAGATGTCGTCTAGATATGCAATGACATCTGAACGATAAGATAGGATTCGGCGCATCATGCGTACGAATGTAGCTGGTGCGTACATAAGACCGAAAGGCATAAAATTCCATTGGAACAAACCTCTAGGTGTTGAAAAAGCCGTGAGAGGTTTGGCGCGTTCAGATAAAGGAATTTGCCAATATCCTTTAGACAAATCAAGTTTAGTGAAAAAATGAGATTTAGAAAGTCGAGTAAGTAGCTCTTCCAGTAAAGGCATAGTTCAGCATCAAAACTTCGTCACTTGATTCAATTTGCGATAGTCAACGCAAAAGACGTATGTTATTGTCTTTTTCCGAACAATAACCATCGGCGAAGGAGAATTATGCAGAAGTGGATGGCTCAATTATTTTTTAAATCTATCATCTCATCCAACACCTTCTCACCTGTGCTTGAAATGTATAGGGATAGGATAAGGTCTGACCCTATTTGGAGTATGGTCAGTTAGAACAATGTCATATGTTCAATGACATGAGTTTGTCCAGGGATGTCAGTGAGGTAACATCCTGAAATGTTTGCAACATAGCTGAAACTTGTTCGCTGTTATCCTAGAGATAAATCAGGAGAGACAGTAAACGTTCTTCCATGATTTCACTAGAATGAAGTGGTAATGATGTTTTATAAAGATAGAGAAACACGGAGTAGAGTTTTGCGGTTAAAAATTCGCTAACTAAAATGTTTTGAAACCAGGCGAGAATGGATCAGAACGTATGTTAACGCTCCGCCTGCAAACTAGCACAGGTCCCATCACCCTTGTCAGTGTGTATGCTCCTACTCTGTACTCTGCCTCAGAAGCTAAAGATGAGTTTTCAACGGAGAATCTAGCAGCTGTTATCAAAAGGATACCTAAAGCAAGAACAGCTTTGGTTCTCCTTGGTGGACTTTAAAAACGCTAGGTAGTGGGTGCCGAGAATGTCTTCCATGGTCCTTCATGGTCTGGGCTGTGTGTTGGTAAAATTTGCAAGATGAATGAAAATGGAACAACAGGTCTCTTACAGTTGTGGTCCACCATGACTTCTGCGTGACAACATTACCTTGCGAGACCATCCCACCTACTTTCAGGTAAAAAAACCCCAGCATTAAGGGTGTCATGGAGGACACCCACGGATCCAAGCACTGGCACCCAACTTGACCATGATTCTCGTCAGAAGGCCACTCCTCAGGTTCTATGCTCTCACGCGGCTCGTACCATGTGCAGAATGTGATACAGATCACTCCTTTGGTTTGCTGCAAAATCAGAGCTCAAAAGAAAAACTCTATTCGGTTTCAGGTGACATGAATTTTGGATAACCACGCAATTAAATACAGCAAGATGTCAGATCCTTTCATGATCGCTCAATTCACTGCTACCTTCAAGAAAGTGCTCAGTAGCCCTTTGCATGGTGACACTATTACAGAGAACTGGTAGCATCTACGGAACACCATTCAAAGTACTGCACTTGCCACCTTTGGTAAGAAAACAGCAAAGTCAAATGACTGGTTTGATGATTCATCAGATGTGATGGCACCTGTCATTGAAGCTAAGCGCAGTGCTATGAATGAATACAAACGTTCACCGAGTGCCAGAAGCATACAGATCCTGAAGGCTACGAGAAGCAAAGTTCAACAAACTGCTTGACGCTGTGCAAATGACTATTTGCTCCAGCTCAGTGAGAGCATCCAGATCGCAGCGCAAACAGGCAACATTAGACAAATGTATGACTGTATAAAGAAAGCACTTGGCCCCCAAAAAAGTAAGACGGCACCGCTAAACACCATCAGCGGAGAGAAGCTAACCGATAAGGGTAAGCAGATGGAGAGGTGGGTCGAGCACTACTCTGAGCTTTACGCTAGAGACAATACCGTTACGCCTGCAGCCCTTGATGCTGTCAATAGTCTGCCAACTATGGAGGAGCTGGATGCCGAACCAACATTAGAGGAACTCAGCAAGGCCATTGATAGCTTGGCCTCTGGCAAAGCACCAGGCAGTGATGGGATTCTTCCTGATTTAATAAAATGCTGTAAGAGCACGCTATTACATCCCCTGCATAGGATGCTGTGCCAGTGCTGGGAAGAGACAACTATTCCTCAAGACATGCGAGATGCCAAGATTGTAACACTGTATAAAAATAAAGGAGACAGAAGTGATTGCAATAACTACAGAGGCATCTCTCTTCTTAGTATTGTTGGTAAGGTTTTTGCCAAAGTCATCTTAATGCGACTACACAAGTTAGCTGAGCGCATATATCCAGAGGCACAGTGTGGATTCCGAGCTGGCAGATCAACAAAAGACATGATCTTCTCTCTCCGCCAGCTTCAGGAAAAATCAAGAGAGCAGAAAAGGCCTTTATATATCGCCTTTATAGACCTCACAAAAGCATTCGACCTGGTTAGTAGGGATGGACTCTTTAAAATCCTCCTGAAAATAGGCTGTCCCACTAAAATGCTGGAAATGATAAAGTCATTCCATGACGACATGAAGGGAACAGTCCAATATGCTGGAAGCACGTCACAGCCCTTTGACATACGAAGTGGCGTTAAACAAGGCTCTGTTCTGGCTCCGACCCTCTTCGGAATCTTCTTTGCCTTACTCTTGAAACATGCATTCAGAGATGCAACTGAAGGAATATGCCTTCACACTAGGTCAGATGGCCGTCTGTTTAATCTTTCAAGGCTGAAGGCAAAAACAAAAATCAGAAGGGTCACTATAAGAGACTTGTTCGCTGATGATGCTGCAGTCGTCACTCAAAGCCAACAGGAGCTTCAGAGCTTGATGAATCGCTTCACTAAAGCATGCAAGGACTTTGGCCTCACAATAAGTCTAAAGAAAACGAATGTGCTGAGTCAGTATGTGGGTGCTGCACCAGTTATCACTATCGATAACTAAGAATTGGCAGTGGTGCACCACTTCACATACCTAGGGTCTACCATCAATGACAAACTCTCACTGGATACAGAAATCGACAGCCGCATTGGCAAAGCTGCAGCTACCTTTGCCCCCCTCACATCGCGTGTTTGGGGAAACTCTAAACTCACAATGAAGACCAAAGCTGCGGTATATAATGCCTGCGTCACCAGCACACTCCTATATGGCAGCGAGACCTGGACGACCTATGCTAAGCAAGAAAGAAGGCTCAATACCTTCCATTTACGGTGTCTACGTCGCATCCTCGGCATCTCGTGGAAAGATAAAGTGACAAATGTCGAGGTGTTGTCACGTGCTGGCCTTCAAAGTATGTAAACGCTTCTTAGACAGCGCAGACTTCGCTGGCTTGGCCATGTTCGCCGCATGGAAGATGGTCGCATCCCAAAAGATATCTTCTACGGACAATTAGCAGATGGCAAGAGAACAGTTGGGCGACCACAGCTGAGGTTCAAAGATGTGTGCAAGAGAGATATGAGGGCACTGGACATGGATCCAGCAACATGGGAGGATGAAGCTGCCGATCGCACTAAGTGGCGATGCTATTTACGGCGCCACCTCAGGTTGGGCGAAGAGAGGCTCACACAAGAAGCAGAGGTGAGGAGAAAACGTCGAAAGGAGCACCAGGAAAATAAGCAGCTGAGGGCTGCCACCTCAGGGGCGCATTCCCATAGTTAGTTATGACTGAAGGGGCTATTATTACTATTATTATTAGTGTTTTATTAACTTTTGTTTTTGTAAAATAGTGTTTTATTAACTTTTTTTTTGGTAAGAAACATTTTATTAACTTTTGTTTTTGTATGGAAGTGTTATATTAACTTTGTTTTTGTAAAAAAGTGTTTTATTAAATTTGTTTATGTAAAACAGTGTTTTATTAAATATTGTTTTTGTAAAATAGGGATATATTAACTTTTGTTTTTGTAAGACAGTGTTTTATTAACTTTCGTTTTTATAAGAAAATGTTTTATTAACTTTTGTTTTTGTAAAAAAAGTGTTTTATTAACTTTTGTTTTTTTTGTAAAATAATGTTTTATTAACTTTTGATTTTGTTTTATTAACTTGCTTTTGCAAAGTAGTTTTTTTTTAACTTCTGTTTTTGTAAAATAGTGTTTTATTAACTTTTGTTTTTGTAAGATAGTGTTTTATTAACTTTTCTTTTTGTAAGACAGTGTTTTATTAACTTTTGATTTTGTAAGACAGTAATTTATTAAGTTTTATTTTTGTAAGACAGTGTTTTATTAAATTTAATTTTTGTAAGACAGTGCTTTTTTAACTTTTGTTTTTATATGGAAGTGTTTTAATAACTTTGTTTTTGTAAAATTGTGTTTTATTAACTTTTGTTTGTGTAAGTTAGTGTTTTATTAACTTTTATTTTTGTAGAAATAGTGTTTTTTTTTGGTTAAAAAGTGTTTTATTAACTTTCGTATTTGTAAAATTGTGTTTTATTAACTTTAGTATTTGTAAAATAGTGTTTTATTAAATTTGTTTTTGTAAAATAGTTTTTTTTTTAGTTTTGTTTTTGTAAAATAGTGTTTTCTTAACTTTTGTTTTTGTAAAATAGTGTTTTATTAACCTTTGTTTTTCTAAAATAGTGTTTCTTTTGTTTTTGTAAAATAGAGTTTTAATAACTTTTGTTTTTGCAAATATGTTATTTTTCATCTTTTGTTTTTGTAAGATATTGTTTTATTAACTTTTGTTTTTGTAAGACAGTGTTTTATTAACTTTTGTTTTTGTAAGACAATGTTTTAGTAAATTTCGTTTTTGTAAAATATTGTTTTATTAACCTTTGTTTTTCTAAAATAGTGTTTCATTAACTTTTGTTTTTGTAAAATAGTGTTTTAATAACTTTTGTTTTTGTAAAATAGTGTTTCATTAACTTTTGTTTTTGTAAAATAGTGTTTTATTAACTTTTGTTTTTGTAAAATTGTGTTTTATTAACTTGTATTTTCATAAGATTGTGTTTTATTAACCTTTTTTTTTTTTTTTGTATTACAGTGTTTTATTAACTTTTGCTTGTTGTAAAATAGTGTTTTATTATTTTATTCACTATTGTTTTTTTGTAAAATAGTGTTTTATTAACTTTTGTTTTTGTAAAATTGTGTTTTATTAAATTTGTTTTTATTAAATAGGGTTTTATTAACTTTTGTGTTTGTAAAATAATGCTTTATTAACATTAGTATTTGTAAAATAGTGTTTTATTAACTTTTGTTTTTGTAAAATAGTGTTTTATTAAGTTTTATTTCTGTAAAATAGTATTTCTTAACACTTTTTTTTTGTAAAATATTGTTTTATTAACTTTTGATTTTGTAAAATAGTGTTTTATTACAATTTTGTTTTTGTAAAATAGTGTTTTATTAACTTTTGTTTTTGTAAAATAGTGTTTTATTAACTCACACTTTTATCTGCACACTTAAACAAGTTGAAATAAAAATTAATAAATACATGAATAAAGGGCTAACATTTTTAATGAATTAATGGAGTAAAATATGATGAAATAAAGTTAAATAAACTTTTTTTTTGGTTCGGTTTTTGCCTTCTTCTGACGAAGCGCGATCCTTTCAACCTATTTTATTATATCAGAGCGCATTTACCATCCAAAAAAAAAGTCAACTCTGTTAATTGCCAACCCGATCAGCGTTGATAGATACTAAGTCCTGAAAAGGCCTAACATTAACTATCTGATATCATAAAGCCCTAAAAAATAGACTCGCCAGTTTTTTTTTTCCATCTTCATTCACATTCCGTTGAAATTCACAAAAACATATGCATTGAAACATTGACAATAATAGCATGAATAACATAACAATGAAAATACACTGTGGAGCTGTTAAAAAAAAAATTTAAACATTAATTTCACTCCTTGCACACCCTCATTTACACACTTTTTCTTGTGCTCTAAAGTTATACTCGTACATTGCACATTTTCATTGTAATGATAGTGTTGATTAAAGGGAGAAGGAAGAGAAAAATATAAATCTGACACCGACACAATGTTTTTCTTGTTTTGAGAAACACCCCCCACCCAAAAAAAAAACCCCGACTATTCAAAAACAATCATTTTCACATACACATTTGTACATTCCCGCATATGTTATACTTGTTCACTTTCTCTCGATCAAGAAAGCAAAATTAAATTTGCCTTCAACTAATGGCTAAAGACACAGATTATTTCCAGTTTGCAAATTTTTACTTTTTTCCGCAGTAGAAAAAAAGATGTCCATCACACACACACACCTACCTACCTATGCACGCACACACACTCACATACACATGCACACACACACACTCACACACATTCACACAAAATTTTCCTACTGCTACTATTGACCATTTCCAGTGCTGGTGTTAATATCTTGGTAGTCATCTCGGTTTTAATTTGAAGTTGACAACAACAGATCTTGGACCTTCACAGTCCCACAAAACCATTGGCCGTTAATCTGCAGGGGTGTCAAAGACCTCTTATATTTAGAAGTGTTCACCTATGTTGTAGATTTAGAAGTGTTCACCTATGTTGTAGATTTCGAAGTGTTTACTTATGTTGTAGATTTAGAAGTGTTCACCAATGTTGTAGATTTAGAAGTGTTTACCTATGTTGTAGATTTAGAAGTGTTCACCTATGTTGTAGATTTAGAAGTGTTCACCTATGTTGTAGATTTAGAAGTGTTCACCTATGTTGTAGATTTAGAAGTGTTCACCTATGTTGAAGATTTAGAAGTGTTCATCTATGTTGTAGATTTAGAAGTGTTCACCTGTGTTGTAGATTTAGAAGTGTTTACCTATGTTGTAGACTTAGAAGTGTTCACCCATGTTGTAGATTTAAAGTGTTACCTATGTTGTAGATTTAAAAGTGTCCACCTTTGTTGTAGATTTAGAAGTGTTTACTTATGTTGTAGATTTAGAAGTGTTCACCTGTGATGTAGATTTATAAGTGTTTACCTATGTTGTAGATTTAGAAGTGTTCTCCTATGTTGCAGATTTAGAGTCTGGGTGCCTGCAGGGCCACCCTTTCAACCGCTTTGACACTAATCGGGCTCGGTGGCCACAGAGGGGCCCCGCACTTTGGTTGCATTATCCAGTTTTGGAAGGAAAATAAATCATAAAAAAGTGTTACGTAAAAGTACATGTCTTGCTTTAAAATTATGTGTGCAAGTTTTTTTTTTTTTTTTGCCCGCTAATACTCGAGACGAAATCTCAGGTTATTATTCATGTCTAACCTGACATTGATTTTACGTGAGTATCCCTTTTTTCTTGTACAGAGACAGGTGTCCCTCGCCATTCAGGCAAATACTCTCCGATTTCGGAGGTACCCATTACAGCTGGGTCGGCTCAGGAGCCGCCAATCCCTGGTCGACGACACTCCATCAAATGTTCTCGCCAGGTCTCGAGTTAATCCAGTCCAAATCCCGGTCGACGAAAAATCCTCAAATGCCGTCACCCGGGTTTGATCCTGGATCACCCGGTCGCCAGAGCGGTGTGGTAACCACTACGCTAGCGCGGCTCCCCATGTGTGCAAGTAAAAATTATGTGTACAAGTACAAATTATGTGTGCAAGTAAAAATTATGTGTACAAGTAAAAAATTATGTGTACAAGTAAAAATTATGTGTACAAGTACAAATTATGTGTGCAAGTAAAAATTATGTGTACAAGTAAAAAATTATGTGTACAAGTAAAAATTATGTGTACAAGTAAAAATTAATAATGACCAAACAGAAAGAATGGCCTGGCAGTTAAGTAAAGTTCAACTTCGATACAACAATCTCACAAGCATCATGGTCTTTTTTGTTTGATTCCAGTTTATTTCCACAGTCTCTGTGCTTAGAGCTTGATACAACAATCTCACAAGCTTCATGGCCTTTTTTGTGTGATTCCAGTTTATTTCCACAGTCTCTGTGCTTAGAGCTTGATACAACAATCTCACAAGCATCATGGCCTTTTTTGTGTGATTCCAGTTTATTTCCACAGTCTCTGTGCTTAGAGCTTGATACAACAATCTCACAAGCATCATGGCCTTTTTTGTGTGATTCCAGTTTATTTCCACAGTCTCTGTGCTTAGAGCTTGGTACAACAATCTCACAAAGCAAAAAAAAAAAAAAAATTATTAAAAAAAAAAAAAAAAAAAAAAAAAAAAAAAAAAAAGAAAAAAAAAAAAAAAAAAAAAAATAAAAGAAAAAAAAAAAAAAAAAAAAAACAAAAAAAAAAAAAAAAAAACTCAGGAAAAAAAAAAAAAAAAAAATAAAAATTCAACGCCAAAAACCAAGGGAAAAAAAAAAAAAAAAAAAAAAAAAAAAAAAAAAAAAAAAAAAAAAAATGAATTTTTTAAAAAAAAAAAAACAAAAAATAAAAAAAAAAAAAAAAAAAAAAAAAAAAAAAAAAAAAAAAAAAAAAAAAAAAAACAAAAAAAAAAAAAAAAAAAAAAAAAAAAAAAAAAAAAAAAAAAAAAAAAAAAAAAAAAAAAAAAAAAAAAAAAAAAAAAAAAAAAAAAAAATAAAAAAAAAAAAAAAAAAAAAAAAAAAAAAAAAAATAAACAAAAAACAAGATGTCCAAGAAAAAAAACAAAAAAAAAAAAAAAAAAAAAAAAAAAAAAAAAAAAAAAAAAAAAAAAAAAAAAAAACAACATAAAAAAAAAAAAAAAAAATAAAAAAAAAAAAAAAAAAGCATCATGGCCTTTTTTGTGTGATTCCAGTTTATTTCCACAGTCTCTGTGCTTAGAGCTTGATACAACAATCTCACAAGCATCATGGCCTTTTTTGTGTGATTCCAGTTTATTTCCACAGTCTCTGTGCTTAGAGCTTGATACAACAATCTCACAAGCATCATGGCCTTTTTTGTGTGATTCCAGTTTATTTCCACAGTCTCTGTGCTTAGAGCTTGGTACAACAATCTCACAAGCATCATGGCCTTTTTTGTGTGATTCCAGTTTATTTCCACAGTCTCTGTGCTTAGAGCTTGGTACAACAATCTCACAAGCATCATGGCCTTTTTTGTGTGGTTCCGGTTTATTTTACAACAGTCTTCCTGTGTGCTTAGAGCTTGATACAACAATCTCACAAGCATCATGGCCTTTTTTGTGCGATTCCAGTTTATTTCCACAGTCTCTGTGCTTAGAGCTTGGTACAACAATCTCACAAGCATCATGGCCTTTTTTGTGCGATTCCAGTTTATTTCCACAGTCTCTGTGCTTAGAGCTTGTACAACAATCTCACAAGCATCATGGCTTTTTTTGTGCGATTCCAGTTTATTTCCACAGTCTCTGTGCTTAGAGCTTGGTACACCAGGCATAAATCGTCTTCGTCACAGGAAACATTCATTCAGATCCGATTTCACGGCCGAGCGGGAATTGCTTCCTGCTCAGCCTTAAAAAAAATATAGTAATTTTAAAAGGACCGAACATTTATTTTTTATTTTACAGATCTTTGTGTCGTAAATTTAACGGATACATCTTTGTATAGAGGATAGTATACACAAAACGTTTTCAAAATAAAAACCAGCAAACACGCTCACATGCATACTGATACGAGTGGATTTAGGCTGACTTCAAATACCACCCCTATCGACACCAGGTATATTATAGTTGCAGTGTAGGGTGTCTTATCTGGTTTTTGTTGTTGCTGTATGTGTATGGTAGTGAGGTAGTCCACAGAGTTACAGCACAGAAAATATGACATGCGAAGTCATAAAAGGTTAAACTGCTCTTGACGTTTTCATCATTTATTGGACGCCACGAGTACAGATACGTTACATAAGTCATAGACATCACAGTTCAATGAATTCAGCATTCTAAAATGATATTGGTGCCAAAACTGATAGTTATGTAGGATCCAATCCTCATCAGTCATAGAGCAGACAATAGTTCAGGATATTCAGTGTCATAAAGTTTTGGTTCATGGATCTGTATACATAAGGTTCATAAATATCAATCCTGCAACAGTGTCAGCTGCATATCATCAATGTTCCATAAAATGATATGGCCCAGATCTGGATACATAAAGTTCATAAATATTAATCAATACTCCTCCCTGATGCTGGAAGATCAGATGTACAAAATAAGTCCATTATTGTTTGCACGAGAATAGCATTTCAGGAGTACAGGTCAAAACAGAGATAGCGACAAAATGTCAAACATCTAGGTAGATCATAGAGTTCAATAAAGGAGGTATTACCTTTCTTCGGAATCAACACCACAAAACATATGCCTCCAGGCGGTTTTGAATCATATAGGGAAAACCTCGTTAGCTAACTAACTCACAAGAGGACTATAGAATTCCCTATCGAAATCACAGACGCCTCAGCGTCCTTCTCTGCTCAGTACATCTCGTCGAATCCCTGGGCGGAAGACGATTCTAACTTTCTTAAAGTTTTTGACATGCGCAGAACGCATACATCGGACTAACACTCACAACGAACGATGAAGGAACTATTTCAACAAAGCTATGTTCAGAAATCACGCCTTATATGGACATGGGAATAAAACTCAACCTTAGTTTAAATCATTCCAAGAAATAGTTGACTGATACTACAGTATAAGGAGACATCGTTCGAAAAATGAATCAGCGAGTCAAGACACAAGATCAGATAACCAACGAGTCAACCAACAAGAGAAGTTAATCCCCATAGTAATGTACCCATAGTATAAACAAGGGTTATCTGCCTTAGATTACAAAAAATTTAAAGTGTACAATTCATACAGATTAATTACACACAATCTTAGGAAAAAATTCTGTGCGTAACATTACCGCACCCCCCGGGGAAAAAAAATGAAACTTTTTTTTTTTAAATCCAAGAGCCAGAAACAACAGGCTCGTAACGCACGTATGATGCACGGATATAATGCCTAATATGAGGCTAGCTCGACGCATGGAGCGATAGCTGAGATTATATCTCAGATTCTTAGAGACAAAATTTCCCTAAGTGTACACGCATATTCCAGGGAGGTGCCACCAACATATGCCACATGATGGCAACATCATAATGTAAGCAAAATTATACTAACATAAATACAAATATGTTATCATAGTATGAACAAAAAAAATACATTATACAATCATGTAATGTAATAATATCATGATATAATGTATTACCAATCAATACTAATAAATCATATGTTCCTTGAAGACATGGATATAATCGTTCCACAGCAGGTAAGAACTTGACATACTTCATGGTTGATATAATGTCCATACTCTCGCAGACGTCAATGATGTGCTGCGAAAATATCAATAACACAAATCTTTATGGTATATGCTAAATTTCTTAATACAGTAATCAAAATACAATATATAAATTGTGGCCATGTAAGCTTTTGGCCCGTATATTGCTAACCAAGCCTTCTTCCGTTATACCAAAATCAGTAACAGAACAAGGCAATTACAATGCTATAAATTACCAAAATGAGCACATATGTGCTAATATATCCTTATAGTAGAGAACTGTTATAGATCTCGACGTTTAACAGGGAATATATATGACAGAAGAATTAAGTGGAATCATGTGGGCATCTAGACAGAATGTCTGCCATCAAATTATCCGGACCACGGATAGCTCGCACCGTGAAATGAAAGGGTTGAAGAGCTATGGCATATCGAGTAGACCTCGAGCTCTTCAAGTTTTTGCTCTGAATAGCAGTAAGAGCTTTCTGGTCGGTTTTCACAATGAAATGTGCGCCTAGAAGGAATCTTTGCAACTTGAGGATTGACCAAGCCATAGCCAATAATTCACGGTCTAAAACCAAGTAATTCCTCTCTGCAGCATTTAATTTCCTAGAGATATACATCACCGGATGCAGAGTATCTGAATACTCTTGCATTAGTGCTGCCCCAATCCCAGTGGACGAGGCGTCATTTGGAAGAACAAAAGTCTTCTCAATAGTAGGTAACCTAAGGATAGGTGGAGATGAAAATAGAGTTTTAATCTGGTCCAATGAGGATTGACATTCTTGAGACCAGCGGATCAGATTAGGTGATCCTTTCTTCAATAAAGTAGAAAGAGGTGCCATAATGGAGGACAGATTCGGAATGAATCGTCCGTAAAATTGTATCAAACCTAAGAGACTACGAACGTGTTTTTTCGTCTTAGGGACAGAAATGTTAAGTATTTTTGAAACATTGTGGTCCTCTGTCTTTAAAAGACCATGACCAACACGATGACCCAGGAAAGAAATCTCACTAAATCCTATAAAGGCTTTAGAGGGTTTTGCAGTTAAGTTATAATCGCGAAGAGTAGATAGCAATTCGTATAAACCCAAATAGTGATCTTCCCAGGAATCACTGAACAGACAGATATCGTCTAAGTATGCTATGACATCTGTACGATATGAGAGAATTCGACGCATCATGCGTACGAATGTAGCAGGGGCGTTCATAAGACCGAAAGGCATGAAATTCCATTGGAATAAACCCCTAGGTGTAGAAAAAGCAGTAAAAGGTTTGGCTCGATCAGTTAAAGGAACTTGCCAATAACCTTTCGATAAGTCGAGTTTGGTAAAGAATTTAGAATTAGAAAGTTTGTTTAGTAGCTCTTCCAATGAAGGCATAGGTTCAGCATCAAACTTCGTAACCTGGTTCAATTTGCGATAATCAACGCAAATGCGAATGTTATTATCTTTCTTTCGAACAATAACCATAGACGAAGAGTATGCTGAAGTGGATGGTTCAATGATTTCCAATCGTATCATTTCATCCAATTCTTTTTCGACTTGTGACTGAAAATGGATAGGTATCGGATAGGGTCTGACTCTGATAGGATTATGGTCAGTTAGTATTATGTCATGTTCAATGACATGTGTGTGTCCCGGGATGTCGGTAAGGACATAATGAAATGTTTGTAACATCGAAGAGACTTGTCGATGTTCCTCAGCGGAAAGATTAGGAGAAACGGAAACGTTTTTCCAAGATTCCGTTGAATGAAGTGGGATCACAGGAAGTGGAAGATTGACATCAGAAAAAGTAGTTTCCTCATCCTGTATAACTGACAGGGATGAGTAGTGACCATGAGGTACTGGAGAATTGTCCGTTGCCTGGAAAATAGGCTGCAAATAGTCAGGTCTTTCATGAAATTCCGTGAGCATATTTATGTGGAACGTTTTATGCTTTCCATCAATATCGACAACATAGTCGACATCGGAAATTTTAGAGACTATTGCATACGGACCTTTCCATGCAATAAGAAATCTGTTCTCCCTTGACGGAAGAAGAACGAGTGCTTTGTCACCTGGACAAAGTTGTCGTAGACATCTATTTTTATTTGCAAACTGCTTTGCCTTTTCTTTAGCAAATTCGGATGAAGAAGTTGCTAGTTTGCATGCCTCGATGATCTTTTGCCTAAGAGCAATGACATACTCGTAAGAAGATTGAGTCTCATCGCTAATATTATCGGCAGTGATAAGATCGTGGAGTAAAGACATAGGGCCGTGCGGTTGCGCGCCAAAGACAAGTTCAAAAGGAGAAAACCCTGTGTGTTCATTGGGAACCTCTCTATAAGCAAAGAGAACCGCGGGTAAAACCCTGTCCCAATCCTGAGGATGATCCTCAGTTATCTTCCCAAGTAAAGTTTTTTGTGTCCTATTCAAACGCTCAACTAACCCATTAGACATTGGGTGATAGATACTGCTGAGAGACCTTTTAATATGTAGCATAGACATTACTTGTGACATAGTGTCGGATATAAGTTGAGTGCCATGGTCTGACAATATTTCTCCGGGGAATCCCAAGCGGGAAAATATTAGCCAAAGAGCGTCTGCGATATCAGCAGTGGAGATGCTCTTAAGAGGTATAGCCTCTGGCCAACGTGTGCACATATCGACACATGTAAGGATAAATTGATGTCCTCTGGCCGACTTGATCCTAAAAGGACCGATAATATCTATTGCCATTTTCTGAAAAGGGCGAATAGGAATGTCAGCAGCCTGGATAGGCGCAGTATGTCGTGGTCCTTTCGATTTGACCTCCTGACACACTTTGCAAGAACGACAGTAAATTCGTATGTCCTTGCTCACAAATGGCCAAAAGAAAGCCGCAAGAACCCTCGACTTTGTACGGGAAAAACCCATATGTTCAGCACATTGCGAGTCATGAGCATGTTGCAATATTTGCAATCTCATACTCTTAGGCACAAGAATTTGAGAATGAGTGGACGTAGTCGAGTCTTGTACCATACGCACAAGTACGCCGTTCTTCATAGAAATCCAAGACTTTCTATTAGTATTCTGATTAGGATCACCTTTTTTTGCTAGAATGAAGAATTTTTGTAAAGAAGGATCTTCCTCTTGCAGTTTTATAAATGAGTCACGTGAAATAATCAAATGACTATTTTGGCTATCTACTTCATTATTATCAGTTAATGAAGTTTGAGGTGGATCCAGAGCATGTGCTCTTGTGACCACCGCATTGGTAGCTTCAATATTTTGCTCCTCCCAAACAGCAATCTGCTGTGGGGTACATTCCCTAACTCCGTGAATACGACCAATAATAAGGTCCGCAATAGGGTTTGGAAGAAGACACGCGTGGACATCTCCCGTAAAGAAGGGAGTAGAAATATTTATTATGGCAGTAGGATACTTTTCCAAAGTGCCACCAAATGTGACACATTTGATCACCTTTCCTGTAGCACAGGATGGATCTACAAGAGATTGCCTAACACCAATAGTAGTACATCCAGAATCAAACAAGACTGAGACTGGATTACTATTTACAAGACCCTTATGTAGGATAAGAGAACCTCTCCCATCATGCGCAACTGCAGCAGGAAGAGCAGGAAGAGGGTGACCACAGCTTAAAGTAGTTACGGTAGTCGGTTCGAACAAAGTACTGCATTGGGGACATTTAGTTGCCCTACCAAAGTCAAAGGCGGAACATGTGATAGCACTAGAGTTTTTATCATCATCACCTTGTTTACATGCTCCCTGAGACTCTTGCTGTACAGAGTTTGCCTGTTGATATCTCTTTCTTTTATGTTGCGATCTACCGCGACCATTATTGCCTCTGCAATTATCATTAAACTCTCTACTGTAATTGTTATCCTGGTTTGAATTCCAGTTTCCATAACTGTCATTACTATTTCTATACTGTTGAGAACCTCTATTATATTGGTTTTGAGGTCTCCGCGAAAAAGTTTCCTCTATACTTACTACCTTTGCGAAAATGTCTAAAATTATTGGGAGTAGTATACCGCGGAGTATCAGCTTGTCTCCAGTTCTGCAAAGAAGAATCACCCTGAAATTGATTGCTATGATTCTGAGCATAATTACGGTTACTCTTCTTATTAAAATTTTGTTGGCTACCCTGAAATTTACGCATGAAATTTGGGCCATAAGGTGCTGCCGAAGCAACTGGCAGACCTTCTTTTACTCTAGAGTTGCTAATGGTTACGTGAGGATGCGCAGTGACATACTGGCAACAGTATTCTTCCATTTCTTTTATGTTTTTAGACTTACGCTCATTAAGAAAAGCAAGAAAAGATTCATTGACAGAAGACATAACCTTGTCTCTAAGTAGTAAGTCCATAAGTGCTTCATATGTATGTTCTGTCTTAGACAGTTCAACCCAACGTGTAAAAGTAAGACGTATCTTTGAAATGAATTCAGAGCATTCCACTCCAGTTTCTGGCAACATATTTTTTAACCTGAAGACGATAGCCGTCTTTGTTAAGTTGGTATTTCTTTAACAAGACTGCCCTGACAACCTCATAATTGTTCTTGTCAGACTCATCTACCATGCCTAGCATACTCAAAGCATCACCTCTAAGTATATTGGATAACTAATAAACATACAATGCTTTATCTATGTTATGTGTTTTACATGCACGTTCAAATCTTTCCAGATAAAACGTTATATCGTCAATGGAAGCATTGAATGGTAGTAGTTTAATCTTGAAAGTAGTAGGATTAAACTTATCTGACACCTTATTTGCATCATTAGCATTACCCATGTTCATCAACTTTAACTTATCTAACTCCAAAACTAAGAGTTTTTCTTCATGCTCCATTTTAGCTTTTCTCTCATCAGCCTCTCTTTGTAACCTTCTTTCTTCAGCCTCAGCTTCTCTTTGTAACCTTTTTTCTTCAGCTTCAGCCTGTAACTTTCTTTCTTCAGCCTCAGCTTGTTTTTCTAATCTTTTATTTTCAGCCTCTTTTTCAAGTCTTTTATTCTTAGCCTCTTTTTCAAGTCTTTTATTCTCAGCCTCTTTTTCAAGTCTTTTATTCTCAGCCTCTTTTTCAAGTCTTTTATTTTCAGCATCTAGTTGTAGCTGAATTCTTCTCTCCTCAGCTTCTTTGTCCAATCTTTTATTCTCAGCATCCAATTGTAGCTGGATTTTTCTCTCCTCAGCTTCAGCTTCTGTTTTCTGTTTTTCCATTTTCATCTGGAATTTTCTTTCATCTGCCTGCATCTGCAGCCTTAGATTCTCAGCATCTATCTTCTTTTGTTCAGCTTCTCTGTCTAGTCTTTTATTTTCCTCTTTTTGTCTTTTCTCCTCAGACTTCAGTGCTTTAGTCCATTGAGTATTTGCATACTCTTCTAATTTATCACCAGTCTTACCAAGGGCTTTCCCTTGCTCAATAAAGTAATCAAGTGTAGACATGATGTCTAATATTATGAGTACAAAACCTGAAATACATAATTAACTTATTTCAACCTTAATGGTAACAAGACTTAAAAAAGTACTTGTATTATCACAATGTTTACTCCAATCTGTGTGGGAAACAAGTCTTTGACCAAGAACTTGTATAACCAAATGTGTACTAATACTCAAGTTAATTCTCAATCATGAATGCACCACACAGCTAATAGTGCATGAGCAAATCCATCAGTTACTTATCACAACTGCACTACACATGTAATAGTGCATGAACAAATCCACCAGTTAGTTATGATAAGTGCACTATACAGCTAATAGTGCATGAGCAAATATGTAACAATAGTGAAAGCTAACTATGCAAGAACTATGTAAACAATAACAACGATCGAAGACAATGTAAACAATAACAAAGATCAAAGACAATGTAAACAATAACAAAGATCAAAGACAATACGAAAACATTCGCAAAAGTCAACTAAATAAACAGCGAAAACTAAAAGAAAATATCACAAAGAATGTGATGACAAATGCGAAAAATGTAAACAAACAAATGACGTCACAGTGTATAAACAAAAATGGTGTAAAGAACTGAATAATAGAAAAGAGGAGACCTACAAATATAAACAAATCAAAACAAAACTAAAGAATGCGAAAAAATACTGAAAACAAAACTGCACATGTCGTCACAACTAACAATAACTGCAACAGATGTTGCATGCAAATTTTCAATTAAGAAAATTGCTCCTATAGAACGCTATCATAAGACCTCTATGACGTGGTATCTCTTATGATAGTCACCTACCCAACCATCCCGCTGAAATATCAATATACAAATATACAAATAACATTTAACATGTAAACATGTAAACAGTAGCAAAAAGTGTGTGAAAGTACAGAAGGCTCAGTTAGGATATAAGGGCACAGTTCACAAACAAAACAGGCCACTTAACTTCTATGTGTCCAAACGTCAGCACGGTGCAGAACAGGTTGCGATCAGCATTCTGTGGATAAATGATTCAACGTTGATCAACATCTGCTCCCATAAACAGCCATGACGCAGGAAAAAGAGCTTCTGATACTGGAATTGTTGTTACGGCCCTTGTCCTTCTAAACGTGTTAGCAGAAAATCGACGTGATCGGTACTTGTCCTTCTAGATCAGGAAAACTTCGATACTGTCGAGCAGCGCCGGGTACTTTCAAAGTCCATGTAAATTCCAACTTTCAGCAACGCCGGGTAGTTCCAAAATATTTCGTTGAAGGAAGTGAGTTGAAACTGCAATGTTATATGTAGTATGCTGTCTGGGTTTGTTGACTCCCCACATTGGCCACCATATAACTGATACGAGTGGATTTAGGCTGACTTCAAATACCACCCCTATCGACACCAGGTATATTATAGTTGCAGTGTAGGGTGTCTTATCTGGTTTTTGTTGTTGCTGTATGTGTATGGTAGTGAGGTAGTCCACAGAGTTACAGCACAGAAAATATGACATGCGAAGTCATAAAAGGTTAAACTGCTCTTGACGTTTTCATCATTTATTGGACGCCACGAGTACAGATACGTTACATAAGTCATAGACATCACAGTTCAATGAATTCAGCATTCTAAAATGATATTGGTGCCAAAACTGATAGTTATGTAGGATCCAATCCTCATCAGTCATAGAGCAGACAATAGTTCAGGATATTCAGTGTCATAAAGTTTTGGTTCATGGATCTGTATACATAAGGTTCATAAATATCAATCCTGCAACAGTGTCAGCTGCATATCATCAATGTTCCATAAAATGATATGGCCCAGATCTGGATACATAAAGTTCATAAATATTAATCAATACTCCTCCTTGATGCTGGCAGATCAGATGTACAAAATAAGTCCATTATTGTTCGCACGAGAATAGCATTTCAGGAGTACAGGTCAAACTGACCTTTATAGCATTCCTAAGTCTAACCCTCGACAAAGGTGCAATCGCTGGCATAGCGAATCCTAGAACATAGAAATCGTTCTCTTGGGCCTAGAGCGACCCGTGTATATATATATATATATATATATATATATATATATATATATATATATATATATATATATATATATATATATACATATCAGGTATAAAGATACCGGTGGTGACATTTCCTAGTCAAAGAACCTCTCTACATTTTGTAACACACAAGCGAGCAGATAGCGACAACATGTCAAACATCTAGGTAGATCATAGAGTTCAATAAAGGAGGTATTACCTTTCTTCGGAATCAACACCACAAAACATACGCCTCCAGGCGGTTTTGAATCATATAGGGAAAACCTTGTTAGCTAACTAACTCACAAGAGGACTATAGAATTCCCTATCGAAATCACAGACGCCTCAGCGTCCTTCTCTGCTCAGTACATCTCGTCGAATCCCTGGGCGGAAGACGATTCTAACTTTCTTAAAGTTTTTGACATGCGCAGAACGCATACATCTGACTAACACTCACAACGAACGATGAAGGAACTATTTCAACAAAGCTATGTTCAGAAATCATGCCTTATATGGACATGGGAATAAAACTCAACCTAAGTTTCAATCATTCCAAGAAATAGTTGACTGATACTACCGTATAAGGAGACATCGTTCGAAAAATGAATCAGCGAGTCAAGACACAAGATCAGATAATCAACGAGTCAACCAACAAGAGAAGTTAATCCCCATAGTAATGTACCCATAGTATAAACAAGGGTTATCTGCCTTAGATCACAAAAAATTTAAAGTGTACAATTCATACAGATTAATTACACACAATCTTAGGAAAAAATTCTGTGCGTAACACATACCCACACATATAAAGGGGATTTCCATTCCTAAGATGGTTGAGGATCCAAAAAAAGACATCTTGGAGATAATATCGGTGGAAAGGGGCAAAACTCAGCCTAGGCCGGTCCTAAGTCTGGTTGAAAAAGTAGGAGGCCGGCCTGCATGGAGGCCTTAAGAAGGCATCCCCTCCACCATGCAAAGGCCCATCAGGCCAATCATCTGTTTGTCTTAAAAACCCGATTACGCGAAACATAAGAGAGAAAACCGGACTGATTCTAAAGATGACAAACTGAAACGGACTAAGACTTACGGAACATGGAACACAAGAAGTATGAATGTGAAGGAAGAGAAAATGGTGGAAGAGGTGAAGAAAGCCAAATTAGAAATCCTGGCTTTAACAGAAACAACGAAAAAAAGACAAGGAGTTCTGGATATCGATGGCGACACGCTGCTCTACAGTGGTGCCACCACATCTGAAAGGCCTTGAAGTTGGAATTGCGATGGGATGTACCATCTCTCCGATACTATTCGTGATGGCTATGCAGGTAATGCTCAATGCGGCTGAAGGAATGGCTATAGGTCCAAAGCTCGGTGGAATGTGTCACATGCCACCGCTCAAAGCATTCATGGATGACACAACAATTCTGACACCAGATGAACATCAGGCCCGGAGGATGTTAGCACGTCTGAATGATTAGTCAGCTGGTGCAGAATGAGCTTCAAACCCAAGAAGTCGAGAAGCCTATCAGCCAGGAAAGGGAAGATAGCAGAGGTAGTATTCATGGTTTCCAACCAAAGAATCCCTACTGTCATTGAGGAACCTGTTAAAAGCCTTGGCAGGGTGTACGATGCCTCATTAAAAGACTCAAAGGCAGTGCAACAGACAATAGAAATGGCAAACAGAGGACTACAGATAATAGACCAAAGCAGACTCCTGGGAAAGTTCAAACTGTGGTGCCTCCAGTTCATGTTGATACCGAAATTGCTGTGGCCACTGCTTATATATGAAATAAGCACAAGTACAGTGGAAGCTATAGAGCAGAAGGTCAACAAGTTCATGAGAAAATGGCTAGGGGTACCACCAGGTCTGTCAGATGTAGCACTGTACTGCAAAAAGTCAAAACTTCTGCTTCCCTTCAAGTCAGTTGTTGAAGAGTACAACGTTGGAAAGGCAAGGCTTGCAATGACGCTACACGAGTCAGCTGATGACGTGGTTAAGTCCATTCAGCCCACACTGAAAACGGGAAGGAAGTGGAAAGTGGAAGAAGCTGTTGATGCTGCCCAAGAGTCACTCAAACTGAGGGAGGTAATCGGATACACACAAACGAATAGATGGGGATTTGGTCAGGGAAACATCCGCTGGTGGTCCAAGGCATCAAGCAGGGAGCGCAGAGACATGGTAGTTCAGGAGATACAAGGAGATGAGAATGATAAGAGGTTGCAAAAAGCAGTGCAGCAGGTCCAACAAGGCCAATGGACTACATGGGAAGGAGCCCTGCAGAGGTCCTTGACATGGAATGATATATGGCATATGGCACCTCTTAGGCTCAGTTTCGTTGTTAGATCAATGTATGACCTGCTGCCGTTGGCCACCAACCTTGTGAAATGGGGAAAGTCGGATGATGAGCAGTGCCCCTTGTGCCAGGGGAGGCAGACACTTGAACACGTGCTCTCAGCGTGTAAGGTGGCATTAGGGCAAGGGCGATACACTTGGCGCCATAACAAAGTGCTAAATGAGCTTGCTGTGACAATAGATCTGGCAAGGATGAAGGCGAATAGCAAATCCAGGCCGAGCACCGCAAATACATACTTTCTGAGGGCAGGAAAACCAGCACACCCCAAACCGAGTAAACCTGATAGCAGTTTACCATCTTTTCTTGACTGTGCGTACGACTGGGAGATGGCGGTTGACCTACCTGGACGAGGGGCATATCCAGAGAGTATCAGAAAATCGCAGAGATGGCCGGATATAGTGCTTCATTCTTCAGCACTGCTTCGGGTCATACTGATTGAACTGACCGTGCCATTTGAATCCAGATTAGATGAGCAACATTCGTTCAAAGCGGCCATGTATAATGATTTGGCCGCGGATCTGAGACACGATGGGTTCATTGCAAGGGTCATGGCTGTTGAAGTGGGCGCAAGAGGGCTTGTGGCTGCATCAGTGTATGATTTATTGAAAGTGTTGGGGCTGAGGGGACAGTCGAGAACAAGGGCACTGAAGAGGCTTAGTGAAACTGCCGAAAAGGCATCATGCTGGCTGTGGAACAACCGCAATGGGCAATGGAAATTGTGACAATAAACGCTGTGGTTCAGAAAACACCAGGAATTTTTCTAAGTCCACAATACACTGAGTTTTTTGGTGTACTGGTGAATGGGCTGTGACTGAGGGGTGACAGGCGGTGTATATTATAAGGGGTGTCAGGCACAGAATTGCAGTGGCTAGTCTCGTCGGCTTCGCGCAGATGTCGCAGTGTGTGTCCTTAGTTGTGATGTGCGACGGAACGAACGGAATAATTTGTCTTCTCTTTGTTACTTTCACAATTGCCTCCATGGCTGGCGGAGTTGTGGATTTTAAAGTTGCTACCACAAGTGAAATGGGTTCATTTTCGATACAAGACAACAGGAGGCTGAGACGCTTGGGAGTCATGACCCAAGTGAGCCCGCCCCCTTTAGGGTGTAAAGGAGTATATCGGGCCAAAACACTTGTCGGACAGGGGAACTGCTTCTGATGATCAGATTGTTTCCTGTTGTATCGCTCTGTAAAGAGTTTCCTATCTAAAGAGGGCGTGGGTTGCATTGTGGCAAAAAAACCAAAGGAATAATACCAAGGGAAGGAACTTTGTCTCAGAACGTATTATGGCCCTAAAACTAAAAGAAGGAGAAACCATAGTCAACCTTGTCATTGCGTATGGCCCAAACAAAGATGAGCAGACGACAAGGAGGAATTATTCGAGTTGCTTCAATGGACAGTGGACGACTGAATAGACGAAATTATCATGCTCAGAGATTTCAATGCCAGAGTTGGAAATGACCATGCTAGATGAGGTAGAGTCATCGGAAGATATGGAGAAGATACTCTTAATGACAATGGAAAGCGACTCCTTAGATTCTGCACTGAGCAGAATCTGATCATTACAAACACTACGTTCTTCCATAAGCGCATACATGTATAGTACACTAGGTGTGAACCAACAAAGAATGAGAAGTCAGTGATCAACTATGCCATAGTTAGGAAGAGTCTCATTCAAGTAAGTCTGGGATGCTTGAGTGTGCATGGGGCCAGAGATTGGAAGTGACCACTACTTGTTAACAATTTAAAGAACAACTGATAGATTTACTCAGCCTAGGAACTGCCTAACATCATGCAAGAAGCTAAGTAAATGAACAGGAGAAACGAGCATTAAGACCTATATGACAATTCATAGGAGGGCAGACATGAAAGCAGAGTTGTACAACAAGCAGAAAAATTTAAGAGACTCACAGGACACCCCATGTGCCAGAGAATGAATAAGCAAGGAAGAGGCAGGCTCAAGTGAACTAACTTTGTGCCTCAAGCAAAAGAAAAAATAACATACTAGCAAGCTGAGTCACAAAGAAAATACCAGCAAGCACAACTATCCAATTGTGGAAAAGAAGATGGTTTCCTGAGCTAAAATCTGACATTCCAGGCATTGAAAGTAAAGGAACACTGACAGAAACAGACAAATGTTTATAGCACCCAAGTATATTGACCACAAATTTCCAGCTAAGCTCTGGACACAAACATTTACTGATGTTTCAGCAATAAACACGGCTGAGAGTAAGGGGGCTAGCATTCTCATTAACTTAAAGAATAGAATCCACTCTATAGGAATTGTCACTGACAAATACTTCAATGCTGAAGCAGAAGTACTGAAACAGGGGGCAGAAACTCTTATTGAATGTAAAGCACATGCAGAAAAAAACAAATAGTAATCTTTACAGATGCTTTCTCAGTAATAAGAGCTCTGATGGGCTACCATGACCAGGGGATTAAAAGATCTGATAAACTTTCTGTCACCGGATTCTCTCTTCCCCCCCCAAGCAGTGATGGTCCAATGATGGCCCCAACTCAGAGTATATTCTGAGAGTCTACAAAGTTATCTACCTTTTGCTCAAGATTACTATTGGCAGAGATGGGAATTGAAGAATGATGCTTTAATTCTAGGGAGTCTTCATGTGATTTTCTGAACCAAGCACTATGCTGAACGGACGAACATTATTTTCAAAGGGTAAAGAATTGGGAACACAGGCCCATCTGACATTCTGCCCTTCCTCTCTCTCTCATCATGTATACTGTATCCTTTCATCCTCACATTTACACTATAAGCATTATTATGGCATTTATCATTATAAAAGTAATATAACATCATACATTTGCAATAATCATCATAATTAAAGTTTGTTTTTAAAATTAAAAACACAACAAAATTAATGAAAACAAAAACAAAACAAACAAACAAGACTGATAAAAATCAAATTCCGCATACAGTAAATTAGACAGTGAGTTGAGACATAATCAGATGGTATGTTATAAGAACTTGTAAAATATTTGAACGGTCTGCTACTGAATGACTAGGGACTCGATGTGTTATCCAGCACATGCGAAAGACTTTACAAGAGGTGAGCAGCTTTCAGTCTCATAGCAGATACTGCTGCAATGAGTGCAATGATGCTAGGTTAATCATCATGAGGTGGGGTAAACAGTTACTTTCTTCTCTATCTTTGCTGTCCCAAACTCAAGACCAGAATCAGACTAGGTAGATAGTTAGATAGACTAGGTAGATAGTTAGATAGACATATACAAAAGCAATTAATTTGCCAATGGTTGCTGAATGAGTCTGAGCTATTGTGAACTTATGCTTCTAATACTGCATGCTCGTCCTTCTTTCTTAGATACTGTTGAATGTACAAATTATCCACATTGTTCTCCATGCATGCCCATTCCAAAGCCAAGAGTTCTAATCCAGATTGTGCAGTGTTTTTCTAATGTATGCTGTCAAGGAGTTGTCTTCTTGGGAAAGAGATTTCTGAATAATATCATGTATGTCTGTATTGATACTTGTATTAATGAGGTCCATTCTTGACACATGTTTCCCAATGCAATGAAAGCTCCTCTTGCTATTTGTATTTTGATATAATTGTCTGTCCCTCTGTCTATATTTCTGCCAAAATATGTGTACGATTCTACATCTTTTAGCGGTATTTCTTCAAGTTCAACCTTGTTATCATTTCTTGCATTTATTCTCATAATCTTTGTCTTTTCCCTGTGTATTTTCAAGCCTACTTGGTGTGACCTCTCATCGAGAATTTTCACTTTCTCTTGCATCTGATTATGGTTATGGGACAGAAGAAGAGCTGTCATCTGCAAAATACAGATCATCAAGCTGTTTAGTCAGATTCCACTGGATTTCATTTCTGTTGTATGATGTCAATGTTTTCATAACCCAATCTATTGCTAGTAAGAAAAGAAGTGGAGACAAGAGGCATCCCTGTCTCACTCCTGTTCTAATCCTAAACGGTTCTGTAAGTTGTCCTTCATGAAGAACTCTGCATGTCATGTCTTCATAGGTCTTCTTTATTAAGTTAATGATCGTCATGGGAACTCCATAATGCCTCATCAATTTCTAAAGTGATTCTCTGCCTACACTGTCAAATGCCATTTCATAATCTGATCAACAGTTTACTTTTGTAGCTGATTTGTAGCTCTTCTATTGGCTGAATGTTTAGGGGATTTGTTGTAGTCGGTCTATTGAGAAGTTGCTGTGGTGTTCAGTCATCAGTTAAGATGCTGAGATTTGCTTTTGTAGATAGGCGGCTGTGCCATTTGGAAGGTCCTGGGTTTGATTCTCCAGTGATCCTCTCACTTCTGATGTTTTCCTGTTGTCTGGTTTTTTACTTCTTTATTTCTCATAAGTGTCTGAAACATACTTTTTTGTGTATTATTTATTTACTGTTTGCATGTCTTAGGTTTCCCTCTTTAATTATTTAAATGTTTCAAAATAACTTGTAAGTAACTGGTTCTACATTTTTTTCACGGAAAACCTTTCAATAGCTCACAGAACACTAATGCTCCATGGAAAACAGTTTGAGAAATGCTAATGTAAAAAATTGTGGTAACATGAGAACTGTTTTTTTTTTTTCAATTTCCAAATTTCATAAATCTCTTGTAATCTCTCATTAACATGGTCAGACTTCTTTGTTTGAAAGTTCTGTGTTAGACTGAAGCCTTAATCATCTTATTTGGTTTGCTTCTGGTATACAATTATTATGCCGTGTTAATAAGCATGGAGAAAATCAAGATGGGCAAAGCAGCAGGGCATGATGGTATAACACCAGAAATGGTTAAGTACATGGGAGCATCAGGCGACCTATTACTCTTAAGGGTCCTACAGGCAGCGTGGTGCCACACGACCATACCAAAGGATTGGGAGATTGCCATCATAACACCAATTTTCAAAAAGGGTAACAATAAACAGTGTGGAAACCATAGAGGCATATCCCTTCTCAGTGTCCCTGGTAAAATCTGCTCTAGAATCCTAGAGCAGAGACTCCGACGCCTAGCTGAGCCACAATTGGATGAGGTCCAGTGCTGATTCTGAGCAAACCGAAGTACTCAAGACCTAATCTTCACACTCAGACAGCTGAGTGAAAAGGCCCTTGAGTATAAGAGTGAGATCTATCTTTGTTTCATAGATCTGGAAAAGGCATTTGACAGGGTCCCCTGGAGCAAACTTTGGGACTGTTTGGCAAGGAAGAACATTCCAGCACCTCTGATTTATGCTATACAGAGCTTCTACAAGTCTTGCAGAAATTATGTGAGGACATCATCATCATCAGTTGCCATCTCCACAACGGAGGTTGGCTGTAATGGATCTCCAACGTCTTCTGTCTCTTGTCTTGGTGGTACACTCTGATAGACTCTTTCCCGTCCATCTCTTGATGTTATCTTCCCACTTATAGCGCTGTCTTCCCCTTGCACGTTTACCTTCAACTCTCCCTTCTGTTATGGTCTTCTGCAAGGTGTTATGCCTTTTTATGTGGCCAAAGTATTTTAGCTGCCGAACTTTGACCTCTCTCATTAGTTCTCTTTTCATACCTAGATTTTCTAGGACCTCCTTATTTGTTTTCATCTCTTTCCATGAGATACGCCCCATTCTTCTATATATCCACATTTCAAGAGCCTCAATTCTTTCTTCCAAATGCTTATTCATCGTCCATGTTTCTGCACCATACAGAAATGCAGAATATATATAACACTTTATGATTCTCAGTTTTAATTTATGAGATAACTGTTTGGATGTCAGTATATGTTTCATGTTGTTGAATGTAGCTTTGGCCATTCCTATTCTCTTCTTGATTTCTGTTTCACATCTGCCATCTTCTGTTATTATATGACCAAGATATACGTAGCTCTTAACTTGTTCCAGGATTTTCCCATTTACGCTTATCTTTAATGTGGGTTTATCGTCTGTTTTGCTAATTATCATAGTTTTAGTTTTCTCAATATTAATGTCGAGTCCATATTCATGACTTATACTGTTCACTTGCTTCACTAGTTCTTGTAACTCCTGTTCGCTTTCAGCTAACAACACGGTATCATCTGCATATCTAAGGTTGTTTATTGATCTTCCACTGATGTTCAGTCCTGGTATTTCCTGTATCTGTTTGAAAATTTTTTCGGTGTATAAATTAAATAGGCAGGGGGACAGCACACCATAAGTCAGAAGAGTTCAGGACCACCATTGGTGTAAGACAAGGTGATATCCTGTCACCTTACCTTTTCATACTCCTCATGGACGATGTCATCAAGGCATGTAAGGAGAGAACAAGAAAGTATTCAGTGGGGTACTGGAAGATGAGACAGGTCTGTATTTTGGAGCTGGCATTTGCTGATGATATTGCCCTGATTGCTAAATCAGAGGCACATCTCCAATCCAACCTGCAAGTCTGGAAGGAAGAGCTGGAGAAGAGGGATGGTCATAAGCAGCTCTAAAACAAAATCCATGGTGATATCACGAGAAGAAAGAAGACATCAGATTAAGCTGGGAGAACAGGTCCTGGAGCAGGTCGACCACTTTAAATACCTCAGAGCTATTATAGACCGAAAGGGAGGCATCAAAGAAGAGTTGGCCACTCAAAAAGCAGCAGCTGGGAGACTTTTTCAGGCCATAAATTGAGGATTCCTCAACAAGAGAGAGGTTGGTAAGAAAACAAAGATGGCTGTATACCACTCCACCTATGTCCCAGTCTTGACATATGGATGCAAGTCATGGGCAATGACTACAACCCACAAAAGCCAGATCCAAACCTCAGAAATGAGGTATCTGACAAAGGTGGTTGAAGTAACAAGAAGAGACATGGTACGCAACCAGACGATACGTCAAGGCCTTAAATCCCACCCCCTGCAGACCCAAGTAGAACAGTCCCAACTAAGATGGTTTGGCCATGTCTGCAGAATGAGAGAAGATCAGCTACCACGACAAGCATGGGAAACAAAGAGCCAAGGATCCAGACCCCCAGGACGACCCAGAGTCCACTGGGAGGACAACATTAGATAATCTTTGAAGGACCGAGGACTAGAATGGAACCAGGCCAGGAGGAAGACAGCCGATAGGATAGTCTGGCCCTCTCTCTTCCAAACCTCTACACCTCACTTTAGAAGGGGAACAACTAAGTAAGTAAGTTAATAAGCACTCCCTCTTGTAGTCACTGAGGAACCCACACACACACACAAAAAATGACATAAAACATTAATACTTACCAATGATGCCTCTAGCCTTTGCCAATCCTCTCGCACAAACTCTTTCATTTGCACATGCATCCATCCATATGTATTCTCTCTTGTCCATGTCCACATGCATCCATCCATATGTATTCTCTCTTGTCCATGTCCACATGCATCCATCCATATGTATTCTCTCTTGTCTATTTTCTTTCTGCCCCTTCATGCTTCTGTTTATGTTATCCCTGACCTATGAGAGTGTCTAACCTACATTAAGACGGCGGGCTACTAAGATGAATTTAAGTCAAGAGAATCTTTAATTTCTCCTGGACATTAACAACAAAAATTGTTTTTGTTAACTGTCAGGGATGCTTAGATGTGAAGATATTTAACTAGTAAATGTGTCACTCCTTGATAATATTTTCCTCTAATGATGATGATGTTTTGTAACAGCTGCTACAAAACAAAATAATATAATAAAACAATGTCAATCCACATAAGGTTAATATTTTGTCTGAAGTTAATTTCTAGGAAATTATTTAGTCCAGTTCTTATCAGAAATACATTGAAACTGGCTTAAATTTCATGATTTTTCAAGCCAAAGTCAGCTGATATTTCCCACCAAAATAAATGATGCTCTGTTTGCCGGTTAAAAAGATTTATTGCCTTCAGACCAAGAGAAAGGGAATGCAACTAAAGTAGTGACCTTTTAGAAGGCACAAATAGCTGTGAGTAAATGCTGCACCACAAACAGACTTATAAGGCTTCTCTCCTGTATGTACTCATTTATGATTTTGTAGACTACCACTACAGAAAATGCTGCACCACAAACATTAGACTTATAAGGCTTCTCTCCTGTATGTACTCATTTGTGATTTTGTAGACTACCACTACAGTAAATGCTGCACCACAAACATTAGACTTATAAGGCTTCTCTCCTGTATGTACTCATTTATGATTTTGTAGACTACCACTACAGTAAATGCTGCACCACAAACATCAGACTTATAAGGCTTCTCTCCTGTATGTACTCATTTATGATTTTGTAGACTACCACTACAGTAAATGCTGCACCACAAACATTATACACTTGTGAGGTTTCTCTCATGTATATATTCTTTTATGTTTTTTGTGGAATATCTCTCTGTGTAAATGCTGAACCAAAAAACGTTACAACATGTTAGGCTCTCTCCTGTTTGTAGTCTTATATAATCTTGCAGGCAACATCTTTGAGTAAATGCTACCTCACAGACATGACACATGTAATGTTTACTATCTGTATGTAATCTCTTATATTTTTGTAAGTTACTTGTCTCAGTAAATGCTGCCTCACAGACAACACACATGTAATGTTTACTATCTGTATGTAATCTCTTATATTTTTGTAAGTTACTTGTCTCAGTAAATGCAGCAACACAATCATCAAACTTGTAAGGTATCTGTCCTGTACGCATTCTTTTATGTTTTTATAGGCTACCTCTCACAGTAAATGCTGCACCACAAACATTACACTTTCCCTGCATGAATCCTTTCATGTAATTGTTTTAATTTTCTGGCTGAACACCATCACCAGCCAAGAACATTCTTTGATGTCTTGGTAGGTGATGAGTCACAAAGACATGCGCACCATCGTAGTGGGTAAACATTGGAATTGGGTTGACCACATCATCAGAAGAGATCCTGACACCATCACCAGAAATGCTGTGCAATGGACTGCAGATGGAAAGTGAAAGCAAGGATGGCAAAAAGTCACGTGACGGCGAACTGTGCAGGCTGAAATGTTAAGGCTTGAACCAAAGCTGGGGCAGCACATGAAGGATGGCTGTTGAACAAGCAAAGTAGAGACAGTTTGTTGCTGCCCTACAAGACACAATGAGATGTGTTGGTCATTGATTGCTTTATCAGGACCAAAGTAGAGACAGTTTGTTGCTGCCCTACAAGGTACAATGAGATGTGTTGGTCATTGATTGCTTTATCACGACCAAAGTAGAGACAGTTTGTTGCTGCCCTACAAGGCACAATGAGATGTGTTGGTCATTGATTGCTTTATCAGGACCAAAGTAGAGACAGTTTGTTGCTGCCCTACAAGGTACAATGAGATGTGTTGGTCATTGATTGCTTTATCAGGACCAAAGTAGAGACAGTTTGTTGCTGCCCTACAAGGTACAATGAGATGTGTTGGTCATTGATTGCTTTATCAGGACCAAAGTAGAGACAGTTTGTTGCTGCCCTACAAGACACAATGAGATGTGCTTGTCATTGATTGCTTTATCAGGACCAAAGTAGAGACAGTTTGTTGCTGCCCTACAAGGTACAATGAGATGTGTTGGTCATTGATTGCTTTATCAGGACCAAAGTAGAGACAGTTTGTTGCTGCCCTACAAGACACAATGAGATGTGTTGCTCATTGATTGCTTTATCAGGACCAAAGTAGAGACAGTTTGTTGCTGCCCTACAAGGTACAATGAGATGTGTTGGTCATTGATTGCTTTATCAGGACCAAAGTAGAGACAGTTTGTTGCTGCCCTACAAGACACAATGAGATGTGTTGGTCATTGATTGCTTTATCAGGACCAAAGTAGAGACAGTTTGTTGCTGCCCTACAAGGCACAATGAGAGATGTTGTTGGTCATTGATTGCTTTATCAGGACCAAAGTAGAGACACAGTTTGTTGCTGCCCTACAAGACACAATGAGATGTGTTGGTCATTGATTGCTTTATCAGGACCAAAGTAGAGACAAAAGTAGAACAGTGTTGCTGCCCTACAAGACACAATGAGATGTGTTAGTCATTGATTGCTTTATCAGGACCAAAGTAGAGACAGGTTTGTTTGCTGCCCTACAAGACACAATGAGATGTGTTGGTCATTGATTGCTTTATCAGGACCAAAGTAGAGACAGTTTGTTTGCTGCCCTACAAGGCATAATGAGATGTGTTGGTCATTGATTGCTTTATCAGGACCAAAGTAGAGACCAGTTTGTTGCTGCCCTACAAGGTACAATGAGATGTGTTGGTCATTGATTGCTTTTATCAGGACCAAAGTAGAGACAGTTTGTTGCTGCCACTACAAGGACACAATGAGATGTGTTGGTCATTGATTGCTTTATCAGGACCAAAGTAGAGACAGTTTGTTGCTGCCCTACAAGGCACAATGAGATGTGTTGGTCATTGATTGCTTTATCAGGACCAAAACGTAGAGACAGTTTGTTGCTGCCCTACAAGACACAATGAGATGTGTTTGGTCATTGATTGCTTTATCAGGACCAAAGTAGAGACAGTTTGTTGCTGCCCTACAAGGTACAATGAGATGTGTTGGTCATTGATTGCTTTATCAGGACCAAAGTAGAGACAGTTTGTTGCTGCCCTACAAGGTACCAATGAGATGTGTTTGGTCATTGATTGCTTTTATCAGGACCAAAGTAGAGACAGTTTGTTGCTGCCCTACTACAAGACACAATGAGATGTGTTGGTCATTGATTGCTTTTATCAGGACCAAAGTAGAGACAGTTTGTTGCTGCCCTACAAGGTACAATGAGATGTGTTGGTCATGATTGCTTTATCAGGACCAAAGTAGAGACAGTTTGTTGCTGCCCTACAAGGCACAATGAGATGTGTTGGTCCATTGATTGCTTTTATCAGGACCAAAGTAGAGACAGTTTGTTGCTGCCTACAAGGTACAAAATGAGATGTGTTGGTCAGTGATTGCTTTATCCAGGACCAAAGTAGAGACAGTTTGTTGCTGCCCTACAAGGTACAATGAGATGTGTTGGTCATTGATTGCTTTATATCAGGACCAAAGTAGAGACAGTTTGTTGCCCTACAAGGTTTCAATGAGATGGTGGTTTGGTCTTGACAAGGTAGACAGTTGAGATGTATTGTTGGTCATTGATTGCCTTTATCAGGACCAAAAGTAGAGACAGTTTGTTGCTGCCCTACA
>JAMPIV010022158.1:0-90952 GCA_024509875.1 Oreohelix idahoensis | reverse complement strand
CCCCAACGGCAAATCAATCCATCTGCTGTTGTTTCCGTAATCGAAGTGACTGGCAAACGGGTGATCAGCCCTTTGGTAGATTTATCTATATGGCAGGACATTTGTGGTCCAAACGGATCATTCACCTCTCGTATTCCTGTCACAAGCCAAACATGAAAATTCCAGATTATTAAGATGGTCATTATTATTACAGCCATACTCATTTCTGATTGAATATATTCCCGGCCCTCAGAACGTCGGTGCAGATTTTTTGAGTAGACATCCATGTGATGAAAATCAGATTTCTTCTTCTTCTTCTTTCGTTCGCTTGAACTATATTGTCTATATCTGCAATGTTGTTTCTTGTATAAACTTCACTGTCTTTTGTAGTTCATACAGAGGTCCATATAGTTTTGCTTCCAGTGTTGTTTCTCTGGGCCAGTGGGTTTGCCTCAATATATCATATTCGGGGCAATCTTGAAGTATGTGCTCCGCAGTCTGGGATGCCTGTCCACATGTACACATGGCTGAATTGCCAATCTTGAATTTTGTATACATGTGGCTGCGGAGGCGGTTGTGTCCTGTTCTGAGGCGCAGAATGACTATTTGTTCTGATCTGTTCATAGCTTGGTAGTCATCCTGCGTTGGTGTTGGTGGCTTTCTGATAGATTTGATCATCTTTTTCTTCTGATGGTATGTAACTGGTACATCCGGTTGCTCGTCTGCAGCACCTTCTTTAGCCAGTCCATCCGCTCTCTTGTTTCCTGGTATTCCACAATGAGACGGTATCCACTGCATGGTGACTCTGCGCTGGTTGCACAGTTCAGAAAGTAGGGCTTGTATGCCTGGCAATTTTCTGGACTGAAGTGCTTGGAGTGCTGATCTTGCATCTGTCAGGAATACTACAGGCTGTGGACCGAGATTGGTGTTCAATAGTTTCTCAGTTGCCACCTTGATTGCCTGGACTTCTGCATCATAGTTGTTACAGAATTTCCCCGTTGGTACTCTGACAGTATCCCTAGTGTTGTTTGGGTATTCTATGTACACTCCTGCTCCTCCATTCTTTACTGCATTCTGTGCTGACCCATCCGTGTATACTCGGACCCAGAGGTCCTGTGGGTATTCATCATCCAGGAAACTGAGAGTGACTGTCCTACGTTGCACGCTGTTCTGTTCATCCCTGTCGAATATTCCTTTCACTTTTGTGTGGATGTGTACTGGTAGCCCATGCTCCTCTCTCCAAGGGGTTTGTTCTGGCACAGACTTTAGGGGGCTGTTAACTTCAGGCAGGTCTGAGGTTTGTCTACGTAATCGTTTGGCCTGGTGGATAAAGCTGCTTCTTTTCAGTCGCGCCATTGCTAGGTTTTGGAATCTGTCCTTCATTGGATGGCTCGGCATACAGAGGAACTTTTTTGCCTGTGTTAGCACTTTCGTGTCTCTGCGTTCTCTCAGTGCTTGTATCCTCCCCATTTTCTCCATCTTCACTATAGGCGTTGATTTCATTGCCCCCGTGATGACCCTAAGCGCCTGGTTTTGCACCTTATCTAGCTCTTGTAATGTGGTGTTTGATGCTGGGCACCACGCAGCTGACCCATATTCCAGGTGTGGTCGTATGCCCTGCTGGTAAACTTTACTAAGTATTTTCCCGCTGGCTCCCCATGTGGTTCCACTTAGTTTTCTCAGGATGGCTAACTTCCTCCTGGCCTTTGTTGCTGCTTTGTTGATGTGCTGCACTTGTCTGTATCGATGCTGACACACCATCTATTTGCCCATGAGGTTAAGGCATCTATAGCTCTTTGTAGCAGTTTGGTGGCCACTGTTGCATGCTCATCTGTGCACCATATTACCAGGTCATCAGCGTACATTGCCACTTTCATTCCATGTGGTAGTTCAGCAACCAGGTCGTTGATGTAGACTAGGAAAAGTGTGGGGGACAGAACCCCTCCCTGAGGGACGCCATGACGCAGTAGAATTTTCTTACTCTTGAGGCCATCTAGTTGTACTCGGGCTCTTCTGTTATGCAGGTATGCTTTCACCCATTTGTACATCTTACCATTCACTCTACAATTTCTCAGTTTCTTCAGAAGCCCTTCTTTCCAAACCTTGTCAAATGCTTTCCTTAGATCTATCCATGCTGCTAGTACCAGTTTCTTATCTTGGAACGCATCCTCAATCTCTTGGGAAAGGTAAGTTGCCTGATCTTCGGTGGAATAACACTGCCTAAAGCCCGCCTGCTGTGGTACAAGAAGGTTTTCACTTTCAAGGTACCACTGTAGCCTGAGGTTGATGATACGTTCCATTGTTTTGCAGAGGCAGCTTGTAAGGCTGATTGGTCTGTAGCTGGAGGCAGTGGAACTGTCTTTTCCTGGTTTTAGGAGTGGTATCATGATTGCTTCCCTCCAGGTCTGTGGAACTCTGCCTGAGTTCCAACAGATATTGAAGATCTGCAGCAGCTTTGTTTTTGCTACGGTTCCCAAGTTCTTAATCATTTCATTGGACACTCCATCAAATCCTGGCGACTTTCTCATTTTCAATTTGGATATTGCAAGCTCCAGTTCTCTGAATGTGATTAGTGCCTCCATAACTTCAGGTATGGTTCCATCTCGTCCTGCATATTGTTGTTTCTCACGAGTCTCCTGTTGCTTCTCTGGGCTAACTTCGATGTTGTTGTCTTTAGCAAAGGAGTCTGCAAAGTGATCAGCTGCCTGTTTTCCCATGAGGATGTTTCCATCTTTGTACAGAGCAATCCTTGATTTTCTCTCTGTACCTTCATCGTTAAGTTGTTTTACCAGCTTCCACAGTTTCCTCGTATCTCTTTCGAAGTTCAAGGACTCTGTTTTCTCCTTCCAGCTTCTTCGCCTGGCCTGCAACTTGGCCCTTTGAAATTGGGCCTTAGCTTGCTGGTAGTTATTGTGGTGTTCTTGGCATGGACTGGTCTCTGCCTGCTTTCGAGATGTTTCCACGTCGTTGTGCAGCTGCTCTAGTTCACTATTCCAATATGGTTTGTAGTGCTTACGAGCCCCTCTAGGTATTGTTTCACGAGCAGCCTGTAATATGCATCTGCTGAATTCATCAACTAGCTTATTGATGTCTTTGTCTACAGTCAGATCTCTAGCCAGTATACTAGTACGGTGCTGGTACATTGTCCAGTCTGCCTTCTTGTAGTTCCACCTAGAGAGAGTGCTGCTCTCCTTGACAAGTTCATTTTCCACAATTAGGAAGACTGGCCGGTGGTCGCTGCCTCCAAGTTGTTTCCCTACAACGCGTGAGGTGTTCCACTCCAGGCTGGGTGAGTGGAATGCCAGGTCTGGTGTAGAGGTGGTGTGCCATGATCTCGAGTAGAAGGTTGGTGGGTTGATTGGCTGGTTAATCAGGATAAGCCCATTGTCATCCTGCCAGTTTTCAAGCTCCTCACCTCTCCTGTCCATGTGATCATAGCCCCAGCTCTGTGAGTGGCTGTTGAAGTCTCCGCATACAATCAGTCTTTCTTTTGCTGGGATTCTATCTAGTGCCAGTGGGCGGTCGCTCGGACAGTAGTAGTTGAGCAGGTGGAATTCTGAACTTTCTGTCCTGAGATGAAGCATCTGGTATTCCGCCCCCTCCATATATGTTTCAAGCTGACATGCACTGATGTTATTCCTCACGAGTGTCAGTATTCCACCCTTTCGCCTGTCTATTCGGTCAGATCGGTAGCACTGGTAGCCTCTGATTTTGAAGGCTATGTCCTTGTTGAGGTGGGTTTCTTGCAAGCAACATACATTTACTTGCTCTTCATTCAAGATATTTTCGAGCTCTAATTTTTTGCTGTAGCCGTCTTTTTTACTATTGACGCCTTCAGCATTCCAGTGCATTATTTTAAATGGTATTTTCTTTGCTTGGCCAGTAGCTCTATTCTCATGCCTCCTGGCTCCACGGGGCAATTGAGAAGGACCCCCAGTAGTAGGGGTTGGGCCCTTCCGAGGCAGAGGGCCCGGCACTGCGCCTGCCTGGGTGTCCGTCACAGGGCGAGTGCCATAATGTTTTGCAGATATAGGCATACTTCCATAGCTCATGTGCGTGGCATCCTGATTGCTGTGGTGCGCCTCTTCAGCACCTTGACTTGCTAGGGCAGACTGTGGTCTTGCTCGAGTGTAGGAGGGCCTGGCCAGTCTTGGTTTTTCAGCCGCTGATGGCTGTATTTGAGCCCCATCTCCACGTCAAGGAGCTGGCCTCGATGGGGGAAAATCAGATGAAAACGTAGGACTTTATTTGCGCTAAGTTATCTCACAGATTGTAACCTGCAATGGATGCATGTTTTAGGAAGGGAGGTGTGTAGCAAAATCTGTGAGATAATCGCTTATTTCAGTAAGATTTTAGTCCTATGATGAATAAATACAACGAAACGGTGGAAAAGCTTGTAATTAACGACTTGCCAGAGCTGTGAGACCAAACTGGCGTTTGAATTAACGTAATATGTTAACTTTAACACTAACATTTGTAATAATTCGGACATTTCACAGTAGTAAGAACGACACGATTGTAATAATTAACGCAAAACACTACCAAAGTTTTGAAAAACCCCTCTTCGCTCTGCACGTGGTCTCTTTAATATATACACGCTGTGGGCAAAGCCAGCAGAGGCAAACACACAGACAATTTTTCATTTCCTCCTAGCGGTAATATTCTGACGTCACTCAAACTAGTTGGTTTATTTGAATAGTGAGGAAAATGTTAGAGACAGGGGGGGAAGATGGCCGACTTGTGTAAAATTTATATTTGACGATTGACAGTGACATACTTGAAAATCTAAACCATACTGAAACTGACCATAAAAATCATATGGTAGTATAGCTTAGAGTCCCCTGAGCAAAAATATGTTTTAAAAAATATGGTAGTCCAAGTATTAGCCAAGTTATTGAGAAAATACTAAATGTCTACGAACGCTTGACCGGACAGACTGTTGTTCTTGCTCGTTACACATAACGTTATTGGGGACGCTAGTTTAAAAAAAGAGGCATTGTAGAAATTTAAATTCTATTAGTTGGTATAAGAGTATAGGAGTAAAAGGGGAGAGATAGGAAAAATGTAACTAAAACGAAACATCTTTTTCGATTGGCATAACTAACGCAGACTGACCAATGGACTACGAGGCACATAGTTTGTTTGGAATTGTTTTGTTTTTTTCAAACTAAATTCAAAAAGTTGTAGTAGTGCCTGCTTTCATTGGTCGGCTCTAATAGATATTGGCAAAAGGCATAGTGGTCTCGTGGCCATTTGACTAGAAAATTTTATTCAAACAACTACGTTGAGATCAGATGTGATAACTTGTAAAATTAACTACTAATTCACTATCTGGACGGGGCAGAGCAAAACTGAAGCCATATTCTTTGCCAGTCAACGTTATTTGTGACATATTTCTTTGAACTAGTGGTAAGAATGCTTTATGTATTTACATGCTTGATTAAAACTGAAAAAAGTCAGATACTGCTGTGGAAAAGTGAAGGACATGCCGGAAGCAAACATTATTGAGTCCTCACATTGAACTGTATTTGACTGTTGCATATTATTATGATTTTGTATTAATATTTTGTATTGAAAATGTTAGGAAGCCTCTGTGTTCTATGAACACTTTTCAACATGCCTAGAGCGTTTATAAGTTAGAAAAGAAAATAATCATATAAAAGGAGATGTGGTTACTCCACATTATTGCATTGAAGCAAACTATGTAAAAGTACAGGGGCGTATCTGCCATAGGGACCTGTGGTGTGGTCACAGAAGGGTGTGAGTCATAAATTAGGTGCTGATGCACATGAATGCACAAGAGGCTGACCCCATACCGTCATGTATATATAGGGATAAGAAGTTATGATCAGGTTGAAAAGGCCAGGGTGTCTTTTTATTGCAGAGTTTTTATTTCCTGTTACCATCCAGTGACAGGAAACCTGATGAGTGGGTGTAAAGTCTCCATTATAAAGTTTAAGCTGTCAGCTGATAGCCTGAAGGAGCTTACGTGTGGGTGCTGATCTACATTGTCTCTACATTGATATACTGACATATATTCGATCTACGAAGAATCCCAGGTGACAAGTTATCAGCTGGGACCTCTGACATTTCATCCTAAGAAAATAGTTCCTATCAAACTAACATTGAATTATATGAGGCTTGATGAAAACAACAGCTCCTCATAACAAATGACAATCACTAGCAACTATTAAAGTTTTAGTCTGTGAATACACCTATAGGAACTCTATATTAACAATATTCATAGGACCAAGAGTCCATAATTTTAGTTACAGCATTATATGTAAATATTTCCTCATTTTCAAAGACCTATTTAAAAGAAGTTGGCAGGACAGGCAGATTAAATTGTATAAAGAAAAAAACATTCTAATTTTAAAAGAAAACTGTAACCACCGTCTTATTCATTTTCTTTTAGTGAGTTAAAGTGTATTGTGTTGATGTACCATCATCTTCATTTCACCCCTAGACACTAGAGACATCATACACCAGCCACTAGAATCAAAATACAGACTGTGTGAGATCTAGGGAGGTAGCGTTAGGTTCCCTGATACAATATATCATCATCATCATCATTCCTTTTATAGTCAGGGACCTACATGTACTTGACCTCACACAGTTACCACAGACACAACTATCTTTCTTGTTAGGTATAACATCTTAACCTTCCCAGCAAAAATTACATTTGCTACAAATATGACCTCATTTTCTGGTAACAGAAGCAAGCAAATCAAAATATGGATGTACTAGAAATAAAAACAAAAAGAATGAAAGAGGTCAGAATTAGATTTAAAAAATATTTGAACATATAAAAGGAAATTACAATTAAACAAAAGTTATTATGAGGAAATAAAGTGTAATGCCAGCAATATTAATTAGGGAGATAGTATGTGGAGAAATTAAGAGTCTGCCGAAGTATACCAACAGGGCAAGAGAAGAAAATTATGGCAGACCTTTGATCGGAGGAGGGTTTTTGATTTAATCTGATTTGACGGAAAATGCCCCATTGATTAGCACTCTTAAATGAGGGCAGATTTTACGACAGAACTTTTTAACTGGTTCTGCAGGTACCACAGATGTTATGTGAAGCAGAATGTTTTCTACCCAGTAGTGACTGTGTCAACGTGTGAGGGACATGAAAGAGTTAATCATTGTAGTAGAAGTAGTTGCAGTGTAAGGGATGCGACTGCGTTTGTCACTGTAATAGAAGAAAACTGTCATGAGTTATCATTTTATGTAAACAGATGAAAGACTGTTTGTAATGTAGAACACAAAAAACCTTCGGGAAGATAGGACATAGTTCACAAGAACATTAGAACTTTCTGGAATGGGGGTATAAAAGGGAACGTAAAAGCCACAAGGCTCTCTCTTAAGATGTAACGTTGACCACAGTTAGTGTCACATGGCTCTTTCAGAAGCCATGGTCAGCCATGCACATATTATATAACTGACAACGAATCAAGAGACTATTGGCGAAGAGCAAGTAGAACAGATAAATTTTTTTGGCCGAGAATCCAGTTTATAACACAACTACAAGAAACCATTGGAGGGTATGTCATACTTTTGAATGTGACATTTTAGCAGAATAAATAACGTGGCATGATTTTTGAATAACTGTTGTTCAACCAAGAGACTTTTTCTTAGGCAGAATATGCTTGTGAGTTGCCACGTGTTGGCTAGTGACATTGTGTGTATCCTAACAAAATAAAGCAAGATGAATAAGGATATATTATAGTCTTGGAAAAATCAAACATCCCTGGTGGCTAAACCAGTTTCTATAATCCAAGCAGATACGTAAAGATAATGTAGATTTCAGATAAGATCAGTATTGAATTTGCAACATAAGTGATATAGTGTTCCATGACCAGTCAGAGGGAGACGAATTAGTATTCATCGAACTGTCAACCTCAGTAAAGATAGCAGGGTGATGTTCCCTGCACCAAATATGTCCAACTTGTATATATGATACCATTTGCTTAAATAAAGCATGACAAACTGTATCGAGGTTTCAGCTAGGTTCACAGTCAAGGCACTCTGTTTTAGAAGATAACAGTCAGTGTGAGTGCCAGTATCAATGTTAAAGTACAACGTGAAAGGATGAAAGACCTAGGGTCCACTATGATCATGAGACAGCTTGACTTGTCATGAGTGACCACCCGGCCACAACTGTTACTTTTGACAGTGTCAAGAATTATTATATGGGGACTTAATGTGCCCAAGAAAGGTGTCTGGACTACAGGTGGCAACTGGCATGATAAAATGATTCTGACAGTATATTTTTCTGACAGAAAAATTCTGGTGAAAGTGAAGCTTCACTAATTCAAGGAAGCCTTAGAAGGAAAACTCATGGAGGAAGAAACAGGACTTTCAGCTGAAAGTTCATTCAAACATCAGATAGTAACTTACAGAATCATCATAGAACATCCAAATCAATGGCAGACACCTGCTAAGCATTTCACGGTATAGCCACTCAGTATTATGGAAAATACTGAGACATTCAGAATCCTTGTTCACTTGTTCAAGGTATTCTAGATTTTTATCAGGTCTTTTAAATTATTTGCAAAAGCAAACTCTCAGAAAAAGTTTTTTATTTTCATAGTAGAGTCAGACAATGTGATCTGCTTTACTGAGCAGGCTGTTCATAGTCGTTGACTGGATGATAGGAGAAAGAACAGGTGGAGAACAAGAAATCGAAGGAAATTTGACAGACAAGTTAAGGATTTTGATTTTACATTCACGTTTGTCTTCTACCACATAAACAGCAAGACGTGGGAAAAGACAGACTCACAGGAGAAGCAGCACAATCTGGTGGACATAAAAAAAAAAAAAAAAAAGAAAGAGAGAGAGAGAGAGAGAATAAGTAAAGTATAATAATTCAGTACAGATCAAGAACAGATGATGAAGTGTGTGGCACTGCCTATTTGGTAAGTGGCATAGACAAAAGAGTAGCATAGTGGTTAGTGCACTGGCTTCCTAGCTCAGTGGTCTATGGTTCGATCCCCAGATGAGGTGGGATTTTTTAGGCCGCAAACGGCTCCTGGGTTGACCCAGCCCCAACTGGGTACCAGAACAACTCTGGGAAGGTTAAGGCGGCCAGCGTGATGCTGACCACATCACCCCTAGTGTGCCGATGGTCAAGAAAATATGGGCCTACCACCATATTCCCAATATGCCTCAACGAGCATGCCACGGGATCCTAGACAAAAGAGGAGGAACAAATTAGTTTACCAGTGCCAGAATTAAATTGCCATCAGTACCTCCTCCAACCAGTGTGCAACGTTACACGCTTGTTGTTAGTGGCAAACAAAAGAACAAAAATGTTGCAAAGTTCTGGTCAAAGAATAGATATGTTTATTTCATGTTGTTTGTACACTTATACAGCACCATTTTTCATTTTTATAATTCAAGAAATGCTGTTTTTTTTTGTATCTTGTATTCTGTCATATTTTTCTGTACCTGGTTATTTCAGATTTTGCCATGATGTGTTTGACAGAGAATACAAAGCCACAATTGGTGTTGACTTTGAAGTGGAAAAGTTCAGTGTTTTGTCAGTGCCAATAACTTTACAAATGTGAGAAAATTTAAGTTATTGAAGGTCTGTTTCCTATTTCATTCTTCTTTACTTTTCCATCTTCTGTGGTAAACGTTTTTCAGTGTTTTAATGTTGACGAATGTGGTTGGTATTGTTTATTGTTCCCCTTCTGTCTTTAATTCACATTTCTGTGTATTGTTATATTACTTTTTTCTTGTTTACATTTAGTTGCATTCTGATTAGTTTACTTGCATTGTTTATCTTTCTTAATACTTTTGTTGTTGTTAAAATTATTTGTTAGCCAGTTTTGTCCAGAAACTTGAAATGTTATGACTTTTATACACAGCACATATAAAGTAACTTTTATACACTTTCATAACAGCACAATTTAGATCTGTATTTCTTTACCATAGTGTTATTGTATGTCCATAACAATTCTTTTATGAAAACAAAAGTGCCGCGATATCATCATCATCAGCAGCACCATCTTCATTATTGTGGTCATCACCATTGTTATCATCTTCATTTGCCATCACCTTTCTCACTAGAAACTATCAGAGATGTACTGATGAACTCAGTCTATTTATTTGTGTGTTAAGTCAATTACATGTGCACTTTCATGATAGCTGACAGTTATCAAAATAAAACCAACCAAGTGCACAGTGCAGTGGATACCAACCCATTGCAACAAAGAGGCAGGTAAGCTTGCTAAAGAAGAGGGAGCACTTCAACAGAATGATATAGAGACAACTTATGAAATGGCTAAAACAACTATAACAGCTATAGGTCATCATTTTCCGCTTATGTACGAGTCACAGTAGGTTGAGGTACCATCTGTATCACAAGTACAGGATTGGTCCAACAGATGTCTGCTCCTGTGGCAGCAGCCCCATGACAGCCGAACATCAGCTCTAGTCCTGCCCAACTTACAGCAGTGAACGGAGTGGTATATGGTGTCACGAAATGGATTTAGGACTAGAGACTGTCTACCTATAGTGACAAGACACTAGTGAGAAGGAAGACTGGAAAATTAGATTCAGATAGAAATATAGTGCAAAATGTGAAAAGTTGAGACCATTGGCTCAGAGGTTGAGAACCGAGGTTGATTCTTTCCTCGCCACTTCGGACGTTTAAATTGCTATGGCCTCGAACCACCTCTAACTACCCTATGGGGATAAGGTTCAATTAAGATTCACAAACACCAAGGTACAGACAACATATAGCTACTGTACTAAAGGAAATGACTGATGCCAGCTACAATTTATACAAGTTTATTATACACCTATACACAAACTCATATACATGTCAAAATACATGAAGTGCGAGGATGCACACCTGAAACAAAATCAAGCACAGTTAAAAATGCATCAACCCCAACCCTTCTCCCACAATTGCAACCTGTATGGAGAAAGAAGGTAAGGTTAACTGAAATGAACTACACTGCACTTGATGTCGCCTACACTCCAAACTAGCTGTTCTAAATTCTAACTCTAACTCTAAGTCCACTGATAGCTGGAACGACTGCGAAGTGACTACACAATCTCTGCACAGACTTCGGTTCTACACAGCCTATCCTGGAATCTCCTGAACACAACTAACTGCACCTCTAAACTTCAGCAGCTGTCCTCTGCTATGATTCACCAAAACTAACAGTTCTGCCTATCTGTGCTGACTTCAGTAGAGAGAATGTTTACCCTCTCTCTCTCCACTAACTCTGGAATTGATGACTGAGGTTTAACAGAACCCCACTGGATTCTGGACTGGAACTGTAGCTGACTTCTACCACTCTGAAATTACCTGCCCGAGTACCTATAACTGGGCCGTCGGCTTTATTATGGCCGTGAAGAAGCGAACATAAAATTACCACAACGCTGGCAGCCTGCCAAATCTGCGTGTGTAACGAGCGTCAGAGCTCAGGATTTATCCACAAAAATCCTATTCGCTGGAAAATGTCTTCCCCTGGCTGGGAAAACGTATTTTCTTCCTCTCCTTCCACTACTGGCAACTAACGTAAAACCCTTGCGGTTCTGCGAATGCCCCAACTTTGCCGTGGGAGAAATTTTGTGGTCTCAAAATTCCGCTCTCATTCCCACAAAGCCGGTACCTGCTGTTTTAGACAAAACAAAACAACAGCTAAACAAACCATAATAATACATTTCAAATAACAATTAACTTCCTTACTCTTCACCACGTAACTCCCCTCTCTACCTGAGCCTACAAAGTAAACATTGGCTAACCCAGATCGCTTGTTCTGCCTGACTAACTCCGAGCAACAACAATATTTTCAATGGCCCGTCTGGGCAGACGTACTGTGGCCTACTTCTTACGCTGACACTAATGCCGTAATGTTTAACACAACTAAAACTAGCCTTCTCTAGGAATTCCTAAAATTCCCGTCAATAATAGTAATCACATTCAAAATGTAATACAAAATAATTCCCTTTAAAATTACTTCTCCCATCTTCTGAATTCACAGAACAATAATGCACAATCAATAACATATAATCCTGTTTACGCTAGCATCTACCTGCCGTCAAAAGTTATACATAACCCCTGATTATCAAATTGAAAACCCCGTAGTTCAACCACGTGTTTATAATTTTATGACCACGTGCTTATCTCCCCCTCGTCCCTCTGAACATCGTATCAATAAAGATACCGTAACCAACGCGCTCACGTGCTTCAATTAATACCTCTATCACTTCCGTCCACAGATATATGCGTAACTATATAAATGGCGAGCATCAATACTCTCACTAAAATCACAAATAAAAATACACATTACACACGCTCCCGACTATTCTGTAAATACATATGATTCGCAGATGCGAGTTTCTCTCCCGACCGACTTTGCAATAATACAAAGCGGTGATATCTCAACTTTTAAACCATGCCGCTATTCCTTCAACAAGGAATTAAATGGACCTATAAATTTTCAAGTCTATCACTAAGATCGTATTTGATGGCTCTGGCGATGAGAATTAAATTAAACTAAAACTTCCCAAGAAACTTAAATGATCGGCTAGGACTAGAAAAATTAAATAAAGCCCTCACGCAAAAATTCATGCTTACCAAATCTCGAATGTCCTACTGAAGGCAATCGACTTGACTTCTGGCACCCGCTTGGCAATTTTTTCATTAAAAGAGAAAGAAGCTATGAAATATAGGCCTTTTTATAATCAAGACCCCCACGCGCCGACTTCATGACGTCATATGCGCGGCGTGGTTCTAAAGCCAATGGCAGCTCTGCATTTCAACTGCAGTTAGCTCTCAGCCAATCAGAACCTTAGATCACGCTGATGCAACCAGTTTCTGCTAGACAAAGAACCGGGAATTGGTCCTAGCCCTATACTGCGGAAATGAAGCAAAAATGGCCGCAAATAATTTAACTCCCGAAAAATGCGTATATGGCCACGCAATATCTTTAAAAAAAAGACACTGGTGCAAATCCTGATCTAGCCTCTATAATCTTAATCTAGAATAATACTTTCTAATTCCCTACACCCCCATTCTAAACACATAGATCAAACTCCATCGTGATCTCATCTTGAAAAAAACGTAAATAATAGAAGGAGAAGAAACATGGAGAAGGATTACCTGTAATCCCTCCTAAAATATAGTGTAAATAATGCAAAGAGAAAGACATGGGGCCTTCTGAAAAAATAAATTACAGTATAGTATCACATTACTCCCCCCTTTTGAAGTACGGGATTCCGTGCTAGATTACTGGAACTTGTATTCTTTTCAGACTGGCCCCTATCTAGGTCTCCAGAGCTGTTGGTATGCCCTAAAGTTGTAAGATCACAACTGGTGAATACCGCCTTGCGACCGCAACACAAATGGTCGCTCTTCCTCTTTTCTCTCCCTCTGTCTTTGAATCGCTCTGCAACTGGCAGGCGGCTGGGCCAATCAACCATAACATACCTCCTTCCTGTGTGCACCTGGCCATGTTTACCTAATTTTCTCCTCCAGGGTTTCTTCCTGATAAGTGTTCTTGGCCTTGGGGAGTACAGCTCCCGCACAACTCCCTGACCACTGTACAGGTAATTAGCGGGTTATGTGCTGTCCGATAAAGGCTATTCGCTGGGTGTTTACGTTTGTATGGCCTGTACCTGGTTGACCTGAGATACCTGCGGCCGACTGTAATGTCCCTCGAGCGAGAATCACTGTTCCAAAATTGGAAAAGTTTGTTGGCCAAAGAAACGCGCACCTGTTTCTTCTTCTTCCTCTCCATAACTACTCCCATGCTCCGGTGGGAGAGTCGATCTCTCTTCAGACCTGTGCCCTCCAATGGCGGGTCTGGAACTTCCCTTGCCTTGTCCGGCGAAATGCTGGCTTGGTCAACTGCCATGACCGAATTGCTATGTAGAGGCCTGGCGATGGCGACTACCTTGCTGCTCATCAGCGGGTTTGAAACCGCTGGTACCTTAAAATGAAGATGCCCCATCTCGGGTTCCTCTGGTGTCGAGTTTCCGATCTCTTGCTTGGTTTCTACTGAATTCTCACTGATCCCAGTAGCTTCTATCTTGGGGAAAAGATAGGTAATATCTGCCCCTGGCAGTGGTTCTGTGATCGCTCTTCCCCTACCAATATGAAGCGGGACAGAGCTCTCCAAAATAGCTCCTTGCAAATGCGTAAGGTCGCTTTTCTCACTCTTTTCTGGCCTGAAAAGTTGGTGAGATGAACCTGTAGACCACGGGAGCTCTCCGTCTAACACCCTGGTTCTACCTTCAACCTTGCCCTCCCCTGTGAGAGTTACTGGCGTCAGTTGGAATGTGTCCTGCAATGACACTTGACGGTTTAAGATCCCGTTAGATCGCGGAGAATCTGAGATAAAGCTCTCAGTGACTTGTTCTACTGTTCCTTGAATACAGTTCTTGTCAGTATGTCCCTCTCCTGAAGGAGCTAATACCATCGGGGGCCTAATTCCCGACGACAAAGAATGTACTTCCACAATCACCACTGTTTTGCCATTAGGCTGCACAGGGATGTCAGGCGAATGCGCCTCTGCCTGTTTTTTTTCGCTGTCCCACTGGGGAGCTGGCGAAACATGCCTTATTAGGGATTCGAACCCTGACCTCGACTTTCCGTGTCGAGTATGTTGTGCTCTCTCACGAGCATGGGAGAATCGGTAGCCATCCGAATTATAATGCTTGCTCGCATTATTCCCCCTGTTATGCAGTTTCCACGCCTGGGATCGCTTCGTAATCTTCCCAGCGTTGCAAGGTCTGCTTTCCTTACTTAACTCCCTCCCTTGTTTGGGCTTCGGGTCCATTTCCAACGGAAAGTCCTTTTCCTGGAGTTGGGGCGCGGTTTGAGCCGACACGTTTGCTATGGGCGCAAGATTTTCAGAGGGGTGGTCCAATATGGGCGACATAACTTGAGAAATAGAGTGGTTAGATTCATCGGCTCTTTCTTGTTGCTCTTTTTCCCTTGCTAGTTGCTCCATCGCCTTTGCTAGTCGATCCATCTCCCGTTTCTTGGCGCTTTCTTGTCGCTCTCTCTCCCATTTCTTTAAAATGTCATCCGAGGCTCCAATTTGCAGTTCCAGAGAAACGCATGGCAAGTTTCATGTTGTCTCTCTGCTGCCTGCTCCTTTTCCTCCGCCTCCAGGTATGCCTTGGTCTCGGCCTTATCTATTCCCATCTCCTCGACTGCCTCCCGCCAAGCAGCTCGTACCTGGACCAATTCCGCCATCTTACTTGTGAACTGCTGTAACTCACCACGAGGGGAAATTCCAAAAAAAACAAGGAACAATTTTACTGTTACCTACTAGGAATATGCTGTCGCAAAACCCCGAACTCAGACTAGAACCAAGTCTGACTAATAACTACCTGAAAAAAATTCAAGTTATCCAGCTACCCAAAACCCGAATTTACTTTCCTGTTAAGAAAAAAAATTCAATTAGCCATCAATTACCTCTAAGTCATAAACAACCTTACTACAACTAACATCTAAACTGACTACAACCTGTGGAAAAAAACTTTATAGCTGGATCAGTCTTAATATAGCTCAAGTCTAGGGGATTTTATAAAGAATCTATTTCCAGAACTTTCTTCAGAGACAATCTATGAATCTAGAATTGATCCCAACAAAGATGATCCCAAGGACGACCCACTTTGTCAAGATCACAGAATTGAACGTAACAAAGATGATTCACCGGACTGTGTCACGAAATGGATTTAGGACTAGAGACTGTCTACCTATAGTGACAAGACACTAGTGAGAAGGAAGACTGGAAAATTAGATTCAGATAGAAATATAGTGCAAAAATGTGAAAGTTGAGACCATTGGCTCCGAGGTTGAGAACCGAGGTTGATTCTTTCCTCGCCACTTCGGACGTTTAAATTGCTATGGCCTCGAACCACCTCTAACTACCCTATGGGGATAAGGTTCAATTAAGATTCACAAACACCAAGGTACAGACAACATATAGCTACTGTACTAAAGGAAATGACTGATGCCAGCTACAATTTATACAAGTTTATTATACACCTATACACAAACTCATATACATGTCAAAATACATGAAGTGCGAGGATGCACACCTGAAACAAAAATCAAGCACAGTTAAAAATGCATCAACCCCAACCCTTCTCCCACAATTGCAACCTGTATGGAGAAAGAAGGTAAGGTTAACTGAAATGAACTACACTGCACTTGATGTCGCCTACACTCCAAACTAGCTGTTCTAAATTCTAACTCTAACTCTAAGTCCACTGATAGCTGGAACGACTGCGAAGTGACTACACAATCTCTGCACAGACTTCGGTTCTACACAGCCTATCCTGGAATCTCCTGAACACAACTAACTGCACCTCTAAACTTCAGCAGCTGTCCTCTGCTATGATTCACCAAAACTAACAGTTCTGCCTATCTGTGCTGACTTCAGTAGAGAGAATGTTTACCCTCTCTCTCTCCACTAACTCTGGAATTGATGACTGAGGTTTAACAGAACCCCACTGGATTCTGGACTGGAACTGTAGCTGACTTCTACCACTCTGAAATTACCTGCCCGAGTACCTATAACTGGGCCGTCGGCTTTATTATGGCCGTGAAGAAACGAACATAAAATTACCACAACGCTGGCAGCCTGCCAAATCTGCGTGTGTAACGAGCGTCAGAGCTCAGGATTTATCCACAAAAATCCTATTCGCTGGAAAATGTCTTCCCCTGGCTGGGAAAACGTATTTTCTTCCTCTCCTTCCACTACTGGCAACTAACGTAAAACCCTTGCGGTTCTGCGAATGCCCCAACTTTGCCGTGGGAGAAATTTTGTGGTCTCAAAATTCCGCTCTCATTCCCACAAAGCCGGTACCTGCTGTTTTAGACAAAACAAAACAACAGCTAAACAAACCATAATAATACATTTCAAATAACAATTAACTTCCTTACTCTTCACCACGTAACTCCCCTCTCTACCTGAGCCTACAAAGTAAACATTGGCTAACCCAGATCGCTTGTTCTGCCTGACTAACTCCGAGCAACAACAATATTTTCACTGGCCCGTCTGGGCAGACGTACTGTGGCCTACTTCTTACGCTGACACTAATGCCGTAATGTTTAACACAACTAAAACTAGCCTTCTCTAGGAATTCCTAAAATTCCCGTCAATAATAGTAATCACATTCAAAATGTAATACAAAATAATTCCCTTTAAAATTACTTCTCCCATCTTCTGAATTCACAGAACAATAATGCACAATCAATAACATATAATCCTGTTTACGCTAGCATCTACCTGCCGTCAAAAGTTATACATAACCCCCCGATTATCAAATTGAAAACCCCGTAGTTCAACCACGTGTTTATAATTTTATGACCACGTGCTTATCTCCCCCTCGTCCCTCTGAACATCGTATCAATAAAGATACCGTAACCAACGCGCTCACGTGCTTCAATTAATACCTCTATCACTTCCGTCCACAGATATATGCGTAACTATATAAATAGCGAGCATCAATACTCTCACTAAAATCACAAATAAAAATACACATTACACACGCTCCCGACTATTCTGTAAATACATATGATTCGCAGATGCGAGTTTCTCTCCCGACCGACTTTGCAATAATACAAAGCGGTGATATCTCAACTTTTAAACCATGCCGCTATTCTTTCAACAAGGAATTAAATGGAGCTATAAAGTTTCTCAAGTCTATCACTAAGATCGTATTTGATGGCTCTGGCGATGAGAATTAAATTAAACTAAAACTTCCCAAGAAACTTAAATGATCGGCTAAGACTAGAAAAATTAAATAAAGTCCTCACGCAAAAATTCATGCTTACCAAATCTCGAATGTACAACTGAAGGCAATCGACAATGTGCTTCTGGCAACCGGCTTTGGCAATTTTTCATTAAAAGAGAAAGAGGCTATGAAATATAGGCCTTTTATAATCAAGACCCCCACGCGCCGACTTCATGACGTCATATGCGCGGCGTGGTTCTAAAGCCAATGGCAGCTCTGCATTTCAACTGCAGTTAGCTCTCAGCCAATCAGAACCTTAGATCATTCTGATGCAACCAGTTTCTGCTAGACAAAGAACCGGGAATTGGTCCTAGCCCTATACTGCGGAAATGAAGCAAAAATGGCCGCAAATAATTTAACTCCCGAAAAATGCGTATATGGCCACGCAATATCTTTAAAAAAAAGGACACTGGTGCAAATCCTGATCTAGCCTCTATAATCTTAATCTAGAATAATACTTTCTAATTCCCTACACCCCCATTCTAAACACATAGATCAAACTCCATCGTGATCTCATCTTGAAAAAAACGTAAATAATAGAAGGAGAAGAAACATGGAGAAGGATTACCTGTAATCCCTTCTAAAAATAGTGAACAAATAATGCAAAGAGAAAGACATGGGGCCTTCTGAAAAAATAAATTACAGTATAGTATCACATTACTCCCCCCTTTTGAAGTACGGGATTCCGTGCTAGATTACTGGAACTTGTATTCTTTTCAGACTGGCCCCTATCTAGGTCTCCAGAGCTGTTGGTATGCCCTAAAGTTGTAAGATCACAACTGGTGAATACCGCCTTGCGACCGCAACACAAATGGTCGCTCTTCCTCTTTTCTCTCCCTCTGTCTTTGAATCGCTCTGCAACTGGCAGGCGGCTGGGCCAATCAACCATAACATACCTCCTTCCTGTGTGCACCTGGCCATGTTTACCTAATTTTCTCCTCCAGGGTTTCTTCCTGATAAGTGTTCTTGGCCTTGGGGGAGTACAGCTCCCGCACAACTCCCTGACCACTGTACAGGTAATTAGCGGGTTATGTGCTGTCCGATAAAGGCTATTCGCTGGGTGTTTACGTTTGTATGGCCTGTACCTGGTTGACCTGAGATACCTGCGGCCGACTGTAATGTCCCTCGAGCGAGAATCACTGTTCCAAAATTGGAAAAGTTTGTTGGCCAAAGAAACGCGCACCTGTTTCTTCTTCTTCCTCTCCATAACTACTCCCATGCTCCGGTGGGAGAGTCGATCTCTCTTCAGACCTGTGCCCTCCAATGGCGGGTCTGGAACTTCCCTTGCCTTGTCCGGCGCAAATGCTGGCTTGGTCAACTGACATGACCGAATTGCTATGTAGAGGCCTGGCGATGGCGACTACCTTGCTGCTCATCAGCGGGTTTGAAACCGCTGGTACCTTAAAATGAAGATGCCCCATCTCGGGTTCCTCTGGTGTCGAGTTTCCGATCTCTTGCTTGGTTTCTACTGAATTCTCACTGATCCCAGTAGCTTCTATCTTGGGGAAAAGATAGGTAATATCTGCCCCTGGCAGTGGTTCTGTGATCGCTCTTCCCCTACCAATATGAAGCGGGACAGAGCTCTCCAAAATAGCTCCTTGCAAATGCGTAAGGTCGCTTTTCTCACTCTTTTCTGGCCTGAAAAGTTGGTGAGATGAACCTGTAGACCACGGGAGCTCTCCGTCTAACACCCTGGTTCTACCTTCAACCTTGCCCTCCCCTGTGAGAGTTACTGGCGTCAGTTGGAATGTGTCCTGCAATGACACTTGACGGTTTAAGATCCCGTTAGATCGCGGAGAATCTGAGATAAAGCTCTCAGTGACTTGTTCTACTGTTCCTTGAATACAGTTCTTGTCAGTATGTCCCTCTCCTGAAGGAGCTAATACCATCGGGGGCCTAATTCCCGACGACAAAGAATGTACTTCCACAATCACCACTGTTTTGCCATTAGGCTGCACAGGGATGTCAGGCGAATGCGCCTCTGCCTGTCGTTTTTCGCTGTCCCGCTGGGGAGCTGGCGAAACATGCCTTATTAGGGATTCGAACCCTGACCTCGACTTTCCGTGTCGAGTATGTTGTGCTCTCTCACGAGCATGGGAGAATCGGTAGCCATCCGAATTATAATGCTTGCTCGCATTATTCCCCCTGTTATGCAGTTTCCACGCCTGGGATCGCTTCGTAATCTTCCCAGCGTTGCAAGGTCTGCTTTCCTTACTTAACTCCCTCCCTTGTTTGGGCTTCGGGTCCATTTCCAACGGAAAGTCCTTTTCCCTGGAGTTGGGGCGCGGTTTGAGCCGACACGTTTGCTATGGGCGCAAGATTTTCAGAGGGGTGGTCCAATATGGGCGACATAACTTGAGAAATAGAGTGGTTAGATTCATCGGCTCTTTCTTGTTGCTCTTTTTTCCCTTGCTAGTTGCTCCATCGCCTTTGCTAGTCGATCCATCTCCCGTTTCTTGGCGCTTTCTTGTCGCTCTCTCTCCCATTTCTTTAAAAACGTCATCCGAGGCTCCAATTTGCAGTTCCAGATAACGCATGGCAAGTTCATGTTGTCTCTCTGCTGCCTGCTCTTTTTCCTCCGCCTCCAGGTATGCCTTGGTCTCGGCCTTATCTATTCCCATCTCCTCGACTGCCTCCCGCCAAACAGCTCGTAACTGGACCAATTCCGCCATCTTACTTGTGAACTGCTGTAACTCACAAACCGAAAAATGACAGAAAAAGGAACAAGAAAAGTAGAATAGGTCGCAAAAACTACCTGAAAAAATAACTTGAAAAAAATTCAAGTTATCCAGCTATCCAAAACCCGCCTTTACTTTCCTGTTCAGAAAAAAATTTCAATTAGCCATCAATCACCTCTAAGTCATAAACAACCATACTACAACTAACATCTAACTGACTACAACCTGTGGAAAAAAAACTTATAGCTGGATCAGTCTTAATATAGCTCAAGTCTAGGGGATTTTAAAGAAATCTATTTCCAGAACTTTCTACAGAGACAATCTATGAATCTAGAATTGATCCCAACAAAGATGATCCCAAGGACGACGCCACCCACTTTGTCACACAGAATTGAACGTAACAAAGGATTTAGGACTAGCAGACTTTGTCACGAAATGGACCTATAGAGACATAGACACTAGTGAGAAGGAAGACTGGAAAATTAGATTCAGATAGAAATATAGTGCAAAATGTGAAAGTTGAGACCATTGGCTCCGAGGTTGAGAACCGAGGTTGATTCTTTCCTCGCCACTTCGGACGTTTAAATTGCTATGGCCTCGAACCACCTCTAACTACCCTATGGGGATAAGGTTCAATTAAGATTCACAAACACCAAGGTACAGACAACATATAGCTACTGTACTAAAGGAAATGACTGATGCCAGCTACAATTTATACAAGTTTATTATACACCTATAAACAAACTCATATACATGTCAAAAATACATGAAGTGCGAGGATGCACACCTGAAACAAAATCAAGCACAGTTAAAAATGCATCAACCCCCAACCCTTCTCCCACAATTGCAACCTGTATGGAGAAAGAAGGTAAGGTTAACTGAAATGAACTACACTGCACTTGATGTCGCCTACACTCCAAACTAGCTGTTCTAAATTCTAACTCTAACTCTAAGTCCACTGATAGCTGGAACGACGGCGAAGTGACTACACAATCTCTGCACAGACTTCGGTTCTACACAGCCTATCCTGGAATCTCCTGAACACAACTAACTGCACCTCTAAACTTCAGCAGCTGTCCTCTGCTATGATTCACCAAAACTAACAGTTCTGCCTATCTGTGCTGACTTCAGTAGAGAGAATGTTTACCCTCTCTCTCTCCACTAACTCTGGAATTGATGACTGAGGTTTAACAGAACCCCACTGGATTCTGGACTGGAACTGTAGCTGACTTCTACCACTCTGAAATTACCTGCCCGAGTACCTATAACTGGGCCGTCGGCTTTATTATGGCCGTGAAGAAGCGAACATAAAATTACCACAACGCTGGCAGCCTGCCAAATCTGCGTGTGTAACGAGCGTCAGAGCTCAGGATTTATCCACAAAAATCCTATTCGCTGGAAAATGTCTTCCCCTGGCTGGGAAAACGTATTTTCTTCCTCTCCTTCCACTACTGGCAACTAACGTAAAACCCTTGCGGTTCTGCGAATGCCCCAACTTTGCCGTGGGAGAAATTTTGTGGTCTCAAAATTCCGCTCTCATTCCCACAAAGCCGGTACCTGCTGTTTTAGACAAAACAAAACAACAGCTAAACAAACCATAATAATACATTTCAAATAACAATTAACTTCCTTACTCTTCACCACGTAACTCCCCTCTCTACCTGAGCCTACAAAGTAAACATTGGCTAACCCAGATCGCTTGTTCTGCCTGACTAACTCCGAGCAACAACAATATTTTCAATGGCCCGTCTGGGCAGACGTACTGTGGCCTACTTCTTACGCTGACACTAATGCCGTAATGTTTAACACAACTAAAAACTAGCCCTCTCTAGGAATTCCTAAAATTCCCGTCAATAATAGTAATCACATTCAAAATGTAATACAAAATAATTCCCTTTAAAATTACTTCTCCCATCTTCTGAATTCACAGAACAATAATGCACAATCAATAACATATAATCCTGTTTACGCTAGCATCTACCTGCCGTCAAAAGTTATACATAACCCCCGATTATCAAATTGAAAACCCCGTAGTTCAACCACGTGTTTATAATTTTATGACCACGTGCTTATCTCCCCCTCGTCCCTCTGAACATCGTATCAATAAAGATACCGTAACCAACGCGCTCACGTGCTTCCAATTATACCTCTATCACTTCCGTCCACAGATATATGCGTAACTATATAAAATAGCGAGCATCAATACTCTCACTAAAATCACAAATAAAAATACACATTACACACGCTCCCGACTATTCTGTAAATACATATGATTCGCAGATGCGAGTTTCTCTCCCGACCGACTTTGCAATAATACAAAGCGGTGATATCTCAACTTTTAAACCATGCCGCTATTCTTTCAACAAGGAATTAAATGGACCTATAAAGTTTCTCAAGTCTATCACTAAGATCGTATTTGATGGCTCTGCCGATGAGAATTAACGTTAAACTAAAACTTCCCAAGAAACTTAAATGATCGGCTAGGACTAGAAAAATTAAATAAAGTCCTCACGCAAAAATTCATGCTTACCAAATCTCGAATGTCCAACTGAAGGCAATCGACAATTTGCTTCTGGCACCCAGCTTGGCAATTTTTTCATTAAAAGAGAAAGAAGCTATGAAATATAGGCCTTTTTATAATCAAGACCCCCACGCGCCGACTTCATGACGTCATATGCGCGGCGTGGTTCTAAAGCCAATGGCAGCTCTGCATTTCAACTGCAGTTAGCTCTCAGCCAATCAGAACCTTAGATCATTCTGATGCAACCAGTTTCTGCTAGACAAAGAACCGGGAATTGGTCCTAGCCCTATACTGCGGAAATGAAGCAAAAAATGGCCGCAAATAATTTAACTCCCGAAAAATGCGTATATGGCCACGCAATATCTTTAAAAAAAAGGACACTGGTGCAAATCCTGATCTAGCCTCTATAATCTTAATCTAGAATAATACTTTCTAATTCCCTACACCCCCATTCTAAACACATAGATCAAACTCCATCGTGATCTCATCTTGAAAAAAACGTAAATAATAGAAGGAGAAGAAACATGGAGAAGGATTACCTGTAATCCCTCCTAGAAATAGTGTAATAATGCAAAGAGAAAGACATGGGGCCTTCTGAAAAAATAAATTACAGTATAGTATCACATTACTCCCCCCTTTTGAAGTACGGGATTCCGTGCTAGATTACTGGAACTTGTATTCTTTTCAGACTGGCCCCTATCTAGGTCTCCAGAGCTGTTGGTATGCCCTAAAGTTGTAAGATCACAACTGGTGAATACCGCCTTGCGACCGCAACACAAATGGTCGCTCTTCCTCTTTTCTCTCCCTCTGTCTTTGAATCGCTCTGCAACTGGCAGGCGGCTGGGCCAATCAACCATAACATACCTCCTTCCTGTGTGCACCTGGCCATGTTTACCTAATTTTCTCCTCCAGGGTTTCTTCCTGATAAGTGTTCTTGGCCTTGGGGGAGTACAGCTCCCGCACAACTCCCTGACCACTGTACAGGTAATTAGCGGGTTATGTGCTGTCCGATAAAGGCTATTCGCTGGGTGTTTACGTTTGTATGGCCTGTACCTGGTTGACCTGAGATACCTGCGGCCGACTGTAATGTCCCTCGAGCGAGAATCACTGTTCCAAAATTGGAAAAGTTTGTTGGCCAAAGAAACGCGCACCTGTTTCTTCTTCTTCCTCTCCATAACTACTCCCATGCTCCGGTGGGAGAGTCGATCTCTCTTCAGACCTGTGCCCTCCAATGGCGGGTCTGGAACTTCCCTTGCCTTGTCCGGCGAAATGCTGGCTTGGTCAACTGCCATGACCGAATTGCTATGTAGAGGCCTGGCGATGGCGACTACCTTGCTGCTCATCAGCGGGTTTGAAACCGCTGGTACCTTAAAATGAAGATGCCCCATCTCGGGTTCCTCTGGTGTCGAGTTTCCGATCTCTTGCTTGGTTTCTACTGAATTCTCACTGATCCCAGTAGCTTCTATCTTGGGGAAAAGATAGGTAATATCTGCCCCTGGCAGTGGTTCTGTGATCGCTCTTCCCCTACCAATATGAAGCGGGACAGAGCTCTCCAAAATAGCTCCTTGCAAATGCGTAAGGTCGCTTTTCTCACTCTTTTCTGGCCTGAAAAGTTGGTGAGATGAACCTGTAGACCACGGGAGCTCTCCGTCTAACACCCTGGTTCTACCTTCAACCTTGCCCTCCCCTGTGAGAGTTACTGGCGTCAGTTGGAATGTGTCCTGCAATGACACTTGACGGTTTAAGATCCCGTTAGATCGCGGAGAATCTGAGATAAAGCTCTCAGTGACTTGTTCTACTGTTCCTTGAATACAGTTCTTGTCAGTATGTCCCTCTCCTGAAGGAGCTAATACCATCGGGGGCCTAATTCCCGACGACAAAGAATGTACTTCCACAATCACCACTGTTTTGCCATTAGGCTGCACAGGGATGTCAGGCGAATGCGCCTCTGCCTGTCGTTTTTCGCTGTCCCACTGGGGAGCTGGCGAAACATGCCTTATTAGGGATTCGAACCCTGACCTCGACTTTCCGTGTCGAGTATGTTGTGCTCTCTCACGAGCATGGGAGAATCGGTAGCCATCCGAATTATAATGCTTGCTCGCATTATTCCCCCTGTTATGCATTTTCCACACCTGGGATCGCTTCGTAATCTTCCCAGCGTTGCAAGGTCTGCTTTCCTTACTTAACTCCCTCCCTTGTTTGGGCTTCGGGTCCATTTCCAACGGAAAGTCCTTTTCCTGGAGTTGGGGCGCGGTTTGAGCCGACACGTTTGCTATGGGCGCAAGATTTTCAGAGGGGTGGTCCAATATGGGCGACATAACTTGAGAAATAGAGTGGTTAGATTCATCGGCTCTTTCTTGTTGCTCTTTTTCCCTTGCTAGTTGCTCCATCGCCTTTGCTAGTCGATCCATCTCCCGTTTCTTGGCGCTTTCTTGTCGCTCTCTCTCCCATTTCTTTAAAATGTCATCCGAGGCTCCAATTTGCAGTTCCAGAGAACGCATGGCAAGTTCATGTTGTCTCTCTGCTGCCTGCTCCTTTTCCTCCGCCTCCAGGTATGCCTTGGTCTCGGCCTTATCTATTCCCATCTCCTCGACTGCCTCCCGCCAAGCAGCTCGTAACTGGACCAATTCCGCCATCTTACTTGTGAACTGCTGTAACTCACAAATTACCGAAAATGACAGAAAAACCCGAAGCCAAAGGAAGGAACTACCTGAAAAAATTTATAAGTATCCAGCTACCCAAAACCCGAATTTACTTTCCTGTTAAGAAAAAAAATTCAATTAGCCATCAATTACCTCTAAGTCATAAACAACCTTACTACCACTAACATCTAAACTGACTACAACCTGTGGAAAAAAACTTTATAGCTGGATCAGTCTTAATATAGCTCAAGTCTAGGGGATTTTATAAAGAATCTATTTCCAGAACTTTCCTCAGAGACAATTTATGAATCTAGAATTGATCCCAACAAAGATGATCCCGGACGACCCCCCACTTTGTCACGAAATGGATTTAGGACTAGAGACTGTCTACCTATAGTGACAAGACACTAGTGAGAAGGAAGACTGGAAAATTAGATTCAGATAGAAATATAGTGCAAAATGTGAAAGTTGAGACCATTGGCTCCGAGGTTGAGAACCGAGGTTGATTCTTTCCTCGCCACTTCGGACGTTTAAATTGCTATGGCCTCGAACCACCTCTAACTACCCTATGGGGATAAGGTTCAATTAAGATTCACAAAACACCAAGGTACAGACAACATATAGCTACTGTACTAAAGGAAATGACTGATGCCAGCTACAATTTATACAAGTTTATTATACACCTATACACAAACTCATATACATGTCAAAATACATGAAGTGCGAGGATGCACACCTGAAACAAAATCAAGCACAGTTAAAAATGCATCAACCCCAACCCTTCTCCCACAATTGCAACCTGTATGGAGAAAGAAGGTAAGGTTAACTGAAATGAACTACACTGCACTTGATGTCGCCTACACTCCAAACTAGCTGTTCTAAATTCTAACTCTAACTCTAAGTCCACTGATAGCTGGAACGACTGCGAAGTGACTACACAATCTCTGCACAGACTTCGGTTCTACACAGCCTATCCTGGAATCTCCTGAACACAACTAACTGCACCTCTAAACTTCAGCAGCTGTCCTCTGCTATGATTCACCAAAACTAACAGTTCTGCCTATCTGTGCTGACTTCAGTAGAGAGAATGTTTACCCTCTCTCTCTCCACTAACTCTGGAATTGATGACTGAGGTTTAACAGAACCCCACTGGATTCTGGACTGGAACTGTAGCTGACTTCTACCACTCTGAAATTACCTGCCCGAGTACCTATAACTGGGCCGTCGGCTTTATTATGGCCGTGAAGAAGCGAACATAAAATTACCACAACGCTGGCAGCCTGCCAAATCTGCGTGTGTAACGAGCGTCAGAGCTCAGGATTTATCCACAAAAATCCTATTCGCTGGAAAATGTCTTCCCCTGGCTGGGAAAACGTATTTTCTTCCTCTCCTTCCACTACTGGCAACTAACGTAAAACCCTTGCGGTTCTGCGAATGCCCCAACTTTGCCGTGGGAGAAATTTTGTGGTCTCAAAATTCCGCTCTCATTCCCACAAAGCCGGTACCTGCTGTTTTAGACAAAACAAAACAACAGCATACATTTCAAATAACAATTAACTTCCTTACTCTTCACCACGTAACTCCCCTCTCTACCTGAGCCTACAAAGTAAACATTGGCTAACCCAGATCGCTTGTTCTGCCTGACTAACTCCGAGCAACAACAATATTTTCAATGGCCCGTCTGGGCAGACGTACTGTGGCCTACTTCTTACGCTGACACTAATGCCGTAATGTTTAACACAACTAAAACTAGCCTTCTCTAGGAATTCCTAAAATTCCCGTCAATAATAGTAATCACATTCAAAATGTAATACAAAATAATTCCCTTTAAAATTACTTCTCCCATCTTCTGAATTCACAGAACAATAATGCACAATCAATAACATATAATCCTGTTTACGCTAGCATCTACCTGCCGTCAAAAGTTATACATAACCCCTGATTATCAAATTGAAAACCCCGTAGTTCAACCACGTGTTTATAATTTTATGACCACGTGCTTATCTCCCCCTCGTCCCTCTGAACATCGTATCAATAAAGATACCGTAACCAACGCGCTCACGTGCTTCAATTAATACCTCTATCACTTCCGTCCACAGATATATGCGTATTGTAATATAAATAAATAGCGAGCATCAATACTCTCACTAAAATCACAAATAAAAATACACATTACACACGCTCCCGACTATTCTGTAAATACATATGATTCGCAGATGCGAGTTTCTCTCCCGACCGCCTTTGCAATAATACAAAGCGGTGATATCTCAACTTTCAAACCATGCCGCTATTCTTTCAACAAGGAATTAATTGGACCTATAAATTTTCAAGTCTATCACTAAGATCGTATTTGATGGCTCTGGCGATGAGAATTAAATTAAACTAAAACTTCCCAAGAAACTTAAATGATCGGCTAGGACTGGAAAAATTAAATAAAGTCCTCACGCAAAAATTCATGCTTACCAAATCTCGAATGTCCTACTGAAGGCAATCGACTTGACTGGCAACCGGCTTGGCAATTTTTCATTAAAAGAGAAAGAGGCTTTGAAATATAGGCCTTTTATAATCAAGACCCCCACGCGCCGACTTCGTGACGTCATATGCGCGGCGTGGTTCTAAAGCCAATGGCAGCTCTGCATTTCAACTGCAGTTAGCTCTCAGCCAATCAGAACCTTAGATCACGCTGATGCAACCAGTTTCTGCTAGACAAAGAACCGGGAATTGGTCCTAGCCCAATACTGCGGAAATGAAGCAAAAATGGCCGCAAATAATTTAACTCCCGAAAAATGCGTATATGGCCACGCAATATCTTTAAAAAAAAAAGACACTGGTGCAAATCCTGATCTAGCCTCTATAATCTTAATCTAGAATAATACTTTCTAATTCCCTACACCCCCATTCTAAACACATAGATCAAACTCCATCGTGATCTCATCTTGAAAAAACGTAAATAATAGAAGGAGAAGAAACATGGAGAAGGATTTTTCTGTAATCCCTCCAAAAATAGTGAACTAAATGCAAAGAGAAAGACATGGGGCCTTCTGAAAAAATAAATTACAGTATAGTATTACATATGGCAGTAACCCACTTCTCTCAATGAAAAACTGTTTGGAGATGCCAGGAACTTTGAGCTGACTACTGCCTTTATTAGTCATTAATGTAGAAGTCTGATGGTGAACGAAGAAGAAGAAACCAACCAAAGTCTTACTGTTTTATGTAGACATGTGACATGAACATGGTTAGGAACTTGCTGTCATCACCATAATAATAACCCAACAGCTTCCCAAGGATCACAGGCCAAATCCTCCTGTTGCAAAACCTTTAGTTTAAGGTCTAACTTGTCCTTATGTTCATTTTCATTTCTGTCTCCAGTTCTCTTCTCCATGTGTTCTTTGGTCTGTCTCTACTTCTCTTATCTTGGGGATTCCAGAATAAGGACTGCCTAGATATGCTGTCAACAGATTTCCTCAATGTGTATCCTATCCATCGCCAGCATCTTCTCATCTTTTTGTACCACTGCTATATGTCTGGTTCTTATTATCAGTTCCCCGTACGTGACCTTGTCGTACAATTTCAGTCCTTCTATTCTACACAAGCACCTATTTATGAAAGTATGTAACTTCCTGGATGTTGTTTTTTGCTGTCTTCATTGCTTCAGAGCCATACGATAGGAGTGACTTGACATTCTGAAATGAAGATTCTTATTTTTGTGTAGGACTCGATTTCTTTTGAATTCCAGTGCAAAAGCTCCTCTATTCTGTTGTATCCTTATTTTGATATCACTGTCTGTCCCTCTTGCTCTGACTGTATTGCTGTTAGCATACTGTCATATAGACCACACACACAATTTCCAAGAATTTCCTGAAGTGCTGAACAGGAAGAGTAGTAGAAATAAGTAAAGCTAGTAAGAAAAATGTTAAATAATACAGGGTGTCCATAAAAGATTGTACCCTTTTCAAAAAATTTATTCTCAGCCCCCATGATGTGGTACGAGGATAACAGACGTCGTTTTCGCATATTCTACTACACAAAACGCCTTCTATTGTTTGGTAGGCGCCATTTTTCAAAGACCGTGCGCATGTGCACGGCGGGTATTTCAAGTGAAACTTTCGCAGTTGAGTTGCAACCAGTAATTGTTACATGTGTCTCCACACACTGGTCAAGTAGGTGAAAAAAAAAGAAATAGGAACATTCTTTTATGGACACCCTGTACTTTGATAACCATTATCATTTTTTGTGTGTGAGAGTGCAGTAAAATTTGCGTTTGTCACAGCTGGGACACGGCAGGTCAAGAGAGATTCAAGTGTATAGCAGCCTCGTATTACAGGGGTGCGCAGAGTAAGTATTATTTTGGTAATGCTTTGTGCCCAGTTCTTATCTTCATCACTATCTCTGTAGTCGTTATCATATAGTATTTATGATAATCATATTCCTTGATGGAGTTGTTGAAAGGTGTACTTACAAAAAGACAAACAAGTAATTTGAAAACAGTCGCCCTCACAAGACATTAATGAATCTCCTCAGGAGGCTTAACTCTTAAAGGACGATCGACCAGTTTTCTTGGTCGATATTTCTAGCCTCAGATGACGGAAGGCCCCGAATCTTGATCGACATGTATGAAATAAGTTTTTGTTTCGTTTCATCACAGTTAGAAGTTTTCGATGACTGGGAAGCGGAAGTATAGCCATTTTTATTATTATTTCTAACGTGGGAGAGTTCTAGCGTTATTCTTTCGAGTAAATACAAGCGAATTACGATTGCAACCACGTTTAAGTTTTACAAAATTTGGGTTACCTATTTTCGATACATATTTTCTGTGGCATCTAATTCATATTCTCGCAAGCGACCTGCTCGTCTAAGTGCTCAGCAGGCCCTTAGTTTGCTAGAACATTTCAGCGAAGATGAAGATGGGTACAGCAGTAGCGATTTCAGTGTTAATAATTCTAGGTCTAGTTCATCTTCCAGCGATGTGGATTCAGAGAATGAAGGTGTTATATCAGGAAGAGTGGGCGTGGTTCCATCACCTAACATTAATTCTTCAACATCAGACCCAGTAGGACCTAATTTAGTTTTACAAGAAGGGGAAAGACGAAAACAGGAGTGTGTCAGAAACATAGAATGGCAGGAAACAAAATTGGGGGCACTAACAACGAATAGCTTTAGATTTCAACCTAAAGATGGAAGAGCAGTGGGTGTGTCCACAAATTTAGGTCTAAATGAATCATCTACCCAGATCCAGTGTTTTGAAACCCTTGTATCATCAGCTGTAAGGGAGGATATTTTAAAAAGCATAAACATGCTTTGCAGAAATTGAAGTACAGAAGCATACACCGTCACTGAAAAGATCAAGATGGAATCCAGTAAGCGATTATGAGCTGCTAAAATTTTTTGCTCTGCATCAAGCAATGGGTATCGACAAAAGGCCAAGCATAAAAGATTATTTCTCCTCACAAGAGCCTATGTTTCACACTCCATTTTATTCCCAAATGATGGAGAGAGACAGATTTTTGTCTATATTGCAAACTATGTTGCATATCTGTGAGCCAGTTGCAGAAGGGAAAAATAAAATAGAGCCCTTCGTTCAAATGTTATGCTCTAAATTTGTTGCGGCATACACTCCGAACCAAGACGTAGCTATTGATGAGATGATTATAGGATGGAAAGCTAAATCCTCCAAGGCCAAGTAAATTATCAGATAACCCATTGGAAAGACTGGAGGGTGCAAAACATATAATGCAAAGAAGCACTAAGTTCAATAGGTGTAAAGTTTGCAGTACACCTGACGACAGGAAAAGGACAAACTATTATTGTGCCGGATGCACTTGCCACCCCCATCTGCACATAGATGAATGTTTCCTAAAATAGCACACTAAAGCTAAGTTGTAAATATAAGTTGGGGTGTAATGAGTGTTCTTTGTGAGAGCAGTTCAGCATATATATCACATTTTGTGATCTTTTTCAATTACTTGTAAATTTGTGACAGTAGAGTGTATTTCATTTTCTGGATGACACATGGAAAGTAGTTAGAGTATAAACTTGATGTGTGGTTTATTTCCAAAATGGATATAGTTTACAGTGATTTCTATATTGGATGGTGGATTAGCTGTCTTCAATTGGTAAGTCTGATATGTTTGTTTTGTTTTTTTAGTAAAATATTTTTCTGTCTCGTCTTTAACTACTTTATATTCATAAAAATTTGTAAATTTTTTAAACTGAAAATTTTTCACAATCCTCATTCATTTTCCTTTTTAAATATATATAACATGACTATATTCAGTTAAAAAACTTTGAAATAACTGACACTTACATGTTAACACTATATGAAAAACCTGTGCCGCAGAAAATTTGTGACAAAAGAGTGTCTTTCCTTTTCTTGAAGCCAATTGAAAAGTAGTTAGAGTATAAACTTGAACTCATATGTATTTTATTTCCAAAATGAATGTAGTTTACAAATATTTGTATCTTGGATAACATAAAAGATTTATTTGCTATCTTGAGTGGGTAATTCTGACATGTTTTTTTTTTTTTTTGGTTTTTTTTTATAAAATGTTTTTCTTCACAGTCTCCAACTATTTTATACTCATAAAAAATTTTTAAATTTATAAACTGAACATATTCAGAATCCACATTCATTTTCCTTTTTAAATATATATAACATGACTATATTTGTTAAAAACTTTGAAATAATTTACACTTACATGGTAACACTATATGAAAAACCTGTGCCGCAGAAAATTTGTGACAAAAGAGTGTCTTTCCTTTTCTTGAAGCCAATTGAAAAGTAGTTAGAGTATAAACTTGAACCATATGTATTTTATTTCCCAAATGAATGTAGTTTACAAATATTTGTATCTTGGATAACATAAGTGATTGATTTGCTATCTTGAGTGGGTAATTCTGATATGTTTTTTTTTTTTTTTTTTAAATGTTTTTCTTCACAGTCTCCAACTATTTTATACTCATAAAAATTTTTTTTAATTTATAAACTGAACATATTCAGAATCCACATTCATTTTCCTTTTTAAATATATATAACATGACTATATTTGTTAAAAACTTTGAAATAATTTACACTTACATGGTAACACTATATGAAAAGCCTGTGCCGCAGAAAATGTGTGACAAAAGAGTGTCTTTCCTTTTCTTGAAGCCAATTGAAAAGTAGTTAGAGTATAAAATTGAACCATATGTATTTTATTTCCAAAATGAATGTAGTTTACAAATATTTGTATCTTGGATAACATAAGTGATTGATTTGCTATCTGTCGTGAAATTCTACATCCACATATATAAATTAAAAGGAAAATGTAAAGCCTAACAAATAACTTCACTAAAAGGAAAGAAGAATGGTAAAGAACAGTGCTGTCACAATGACTGTAATCGAAATCCCCCTTGTTTTCTAATTCGTCTGCAAATTGTAACGTTTCACGTTGATAGTAAAAGCCTACTGCATCACTACACACTTTCTTCAATAAAACGCGTACTGCCTTTCTAAGAAAAACCTTGAGATACGCAAGCTGACCTATATTTAATATTCCATTCATGTCATTTTATACACTAAGTTACCATAAACGAAGGACAGATGGACTAAGGATAGAAAGAAAGGGAGGGGCTGAAAGCCGGAACGCAGGCAATACTACCACAGTCTCGCGATATACAATTACTACCAACACGCATGTAAGGCCACAAGCACTAGCTTTTTTTTCAAATCGACAGTGATAAAAAACACTACCCATACGAGTTAGGTTTTAAAAAAACCTGAAAAACGCTTATTAGGAAACATGACATTATACTAGTTTACGTTTGAAAACATTACAGTACCCAGACACCACATCATATTCGAAGCGAACAGGAGGTAGAAGAAAATGCATATTTTGAACGCAGCCCCTTAGCCCCATTAAATTTATATATTTGGGTTCCTTAGGACTTGCTGACAAAGAATATGTTAAACGTTACGCAAATAGTCTAGGAATTAACAAATTATAGCCAAAAGAAATAGTGAGGGATGTCAGACAACACCCAAATCAGAATCGCTCAGTGGCAGATTTTCACACCACCATTGTACGGGAAATAGGCTGACATGTTACCTCCTATTTGATTGGCGGAAAGTAAATGTAAGGCTAAACACGATTAGTCGGACTATAAATATTGATTCTTTGTTGTTAGGGAAACGGGAGTAGGAGTACTTTTTTTCAAACGCTTGGGTAAACATGGCACGATTGGTTAGACCCGCCAATATAGTCAATCAGAGGCGGCAGGTCAGGACCACATTTTCAAATAAACTTACTAAAGAACCAGTGCGTTGAGCGCCAGTGCATATTTTTCTAAATAAAAGCCTGGGACATCGGCAGATCGAAATTGTGCTATATTCATTGCCAGTCAACGTAACTGTGTATTATTCCATGAATTGTGGTAAGCTTGAAATATTTGATATCTTTTTAATGAAAATTGAATGTAAATTGATAATTTATGTCTGTATATATGTGTGGTACAGTAGCAAACATGAGGTAAAGCCTATATAGTGCTCCAACCTGAACAGAAGGTGTCGGAGGAAAGTAAAACTACATGGAATTGCCAAACAGTACACTGACACCTATCTTATTGACTAGAAAGAAATAATGCTGGAATTGCAGAGGCGTAGTAACCATTAGGGAGGAATATACTGGTGAAAATTGTTTCAGATGAAGATAGCAGGAGTGTTTGTTATGTATTGTGTTCAGTCTGGAAATTTATTATAAATTAGTTCTGAAATAGGAGGTACAACCTTCTTGTTTCAGGGACCGTGGTCCTAAAGTTATTGAGCAGCACCTGGTCGGAGCTTTGCTGAACCTAGAGGCTGACAGCATACTCCTGGGTCCAGATAGTGACCAGTGAGGTGTCTCCAGAACACAGGGAGGCTATCGAGCAGAGGAGTCCTTCCTGCAGCCATCACGAAAGATAAGCGTCTGTGGCCAGAGGAGCTCAACATTATGCCCCCCCCCCCCCCCTCAAAATCTGACTTTATAATAAAACAGAGGGAAAATACAGTGTTTAAATTGATAGGAACTGTAAACTTTTCCCCATACTATTTCCAAGATAAACAAACACTTGAAGTCATGATGACAAATAACAACATAGCTTGAAAAAAACAAAACCAGTATTACCTCATATTACTACTACACAACTGACACACATAGGATAATATTAATAAAATATGTCACTACAAGGTTCATATTGATAAATTCTGTACATATAAATTGTAATTACAATTGATTGTGATTCCTGGTTCACTTTGTAGTTGAATCAGGACATATATATTAGTGAAAGTAATTAATACATATTTATATTTGAAACTTTACCAGTGCCTCATTTAAGATAGTCTTATAGAGTGTTAAATGTGTGTGAGTGTCACAGTGTTGTCAAGTGTGGTGGAATAAATTAAATTGTTTATCTGTTGTTGTTGTTGTGACTTACACTTCATCATATACATACCCTAGACATTTAACGTAGTCATCACAATATTCCAGAATAATTCTGACTGAGGTATAATGTGGTAGCAAGTAAGGTTATCTGCAAAACACTACACCTATTAGATACAGATACCTTCACAGCTGATCTCAGTCAGTACACTAAGTCCCCTATAAATATTTATAACATCCCACTTTACCACATATATTGGGGTCTCGCTCCAGGGATATTGAACTTTCTCCTGTTATAGATATTGGGAATAATAAGAATTAAAAGGTATCCTTGGGTGGAAATAAATAAGGTTGAGCTCTCAGTGCCTGTAGTGTCCTTAGATAATTATTGAAAGATTGAATTGTTTACAATTGCATGTTAGACAATGGCCGACTTGGCAAAATTTCGATCTGCTGCTGTACAGACTGCGAAAGAGTTAGGAATGGACGGGCAAATTATGATTGCTTATGTCACTGCTGAATGTGACAAATATATTGAACGGGAAGAAAGAAGATTAGAAAAAGAGGCCGAAAGAAAGTTAGAGGCTGAGACTAAGAGGTTGCAGATTGAGGCTGACAAAGAGGCAAAAGCATTGGAAGCCGAGGAAAGAAGACGGACTGCAGAAAGGGAAGCAGAAAAGGAGGAGAAGAGATTACAAAGGGAACACGAGTTACGACTAAGGGAGTTTGAGTTTCAAGGCCATGCTCCTGAAAATGGTGCCAGTCCCTTTACCTCTGATGCCACTGCTAGCCAGGGAGCCTCAACCTCAGCTATGAATTTTCATTTAGATCATTTTGTTGAGAAAGACGATGATATTGAGAGCTATCTAAATAGGTATGAACTATTAGCTACCACATATGGGTTAGAGAGAGAAAGGTGGAGCTTAAAGTTATCTCAAGGTCTTCGTGGGGCAGCTTATGAAGTTTTTGCCAAAATGAGCAGAGGTGATCAAGAAAATTATGACGTTAAAGCAGGCTCTTTTGTTAAGATATGAAAAGAACGCAGAATTTTATAGGAAAAAATTTAGGAATGCTAAACTACTGTCAGGTGAAACCTATCACCAGTTCTCTGCACGGTTAGAGACATACTTGGAGAAATGGACTTCTCTGGGGAAAACCCAAGATCTTAAGGAAATGGTCCTTATAGAACAACTAAGAGAGTCCATGGCTCCAGACCTGAGAAAGTTTCTCATGGAACAAGGTGCAGAGAGGCTGGGTGAGTTGCTAAATGTTGCTGAAAGGTATCAAGCAGCTCAGGCAGAAGTAACAGGTAATAAGAAGAGGCAGGTAGACAATTATCAGGCACCACAAAACTTTAATGAATTTGATCATAGAGATCAAAACAAAGGTAAGCACCAGTTTGATAATCCACGAAATGACTATAAAAATAAAACCCCACAATTCAATGAAAGGAAATATGATAACAGGAAACCCTTCAGACAGGAAGGAAAATATTGTCAAATATGCAGGATGCATAATCATAATACTAGTGAATGTGGTAGGAAGGTTCCTCCATATCACGCGGCATGCATGATAACAGTGGACAAGGGGAAGAAGAAACTGACAGAGAATCATATAAATCTTCAACATCCCCCCATCTGTGAAGAAGTGACATGTAATGGGGCCAAGGTTAGGTGCCTTTACGATTCAGGTTTAGAATATGACTCAGTTGTGAGTGCAACCCTAGTGCACCCTGAACAGTATACCACAGAGAAAGTGGAGATACAAGGGGCCGTAAAGGGAATATCCACCATGACACTTCCCGTAGCCGAGATCAATGTAGAGACAAGGTACGTGCAAGGAGTGATTAGAGCAGCCGTGTGTGACGATCCTAATTACCCGCTGGTGTTAGGAAGTAAATATGTTTTTCTAGGAAGCCCTGTAAAACCTGTGGTAATGGCCACGCTTCAGGTCAGGTCGACCCCTAGTAGAAAGGAGGAGGAACCCCCATTAACCTTTTCTGATAAACAGATGAGAAAGGCCCAGGCAAAGGACAAATCTTTAAAACCTTGCTTTGACAAATTGCTAAACAGCCATGCACACCCTAAGAAAGGACAATTTTACTTGAGGGATGGACTGCTCCACAGGAAGGCGGGAGCAGGACCCAAAGGATATGGACAGTTGGTACTCCCAACTCCCTACAGAGAAGAAGTGATGGCAAAATCACATGTTGTACCAGACGGTGGACACCAGAGAAATGGGACTACCCGTCAAAGGACATCAGAAAAATTCTACTGGCCCCAAGTAGCTGCTGATATTGCACAATTTGTGGGGGGCCTGTGAAAAATGTAGCAAGGTACAGTCCCCAAGTTGGGAAAATCATAATCAGATGCCAGCCAAGCATTCTGAAACATATGGGCCTAACAATAACAAGGAAAATAACAATAATAAGGTTGACATAGAGGATAGGTATCCACCTTCCCCCAACAGTGTTCACCAAAAATATTTAGATTCGCAACTCTGAGAAAGGCATCCAGAGAAAATAGAAATTCAGACCAGTCAACCCAGGGACAGTTTGAAGCCGCATTTAGGGAGCTGGCTGACATTGACATTGAAGATGATCCGCCTAAGTTAAAACCGAAACAAATTGTTAACATAAGAACAGTGGGCAGTGGACGAGTGAGCAATTCGGAAAATGCTCACAGTGCTTCACACTATGGCTATTAACTTAGCATTAAAAGGGCACTGGTGACATTGGTAGTCACCCGACCCTACACCGTCCAAGGGAAAGTATTGCTCGGACCCTGGATGGAGATAACCCACACATCTTATAGCAATGCTAAGGGCGAATTGATTTCTGATGCAGAAACTCATTTCCCCACATATTATCTTAATTCACCAGATTGTCGGTAGGCGAAACTATAGTTGGTGAATATAGCCTCCATTTGAGCGGCACATTATAGAACATTATAAATATATTATTAGAAGGGTGTTTCCACATTCAATCCCGCCTGAGATAAGACCAATTGTTGGCTGTGAACATTTCGGAGGAGCAGAGTGTCTCCATTGTTACCTTTTGAATTGAGGATAGTCCGAGTGTTTATTAAGGCTGATCAGGAAATTATTGGATCCCTTCCACAACTCAGATAGCACCATATAGATCAACTCCTCATAACGTACAATTTGAGGAACATCTAATATTCTCGGGACATGTCGTTGAGCAGACTCAGCGAAGAGAAAATGGTGAATATTGATTGCTAAGCAGTAGTAAGACAAGCCGTAACACTTGCAGCTGTACAGTAACATATCTGAAATGGATTCTTGGATTGCAGAGGTCTGAGGCAACCTTCGTCAGTAGTGCTTACTTTGAATTGACCCACCTGCATTAATCCATGATCAAAATAAAATTAGAGAAACGTTGATGCAGATTTTTTAAGTCGCCATCCGTGCGGTGAAAATCAAAGAAAGCACCAGGAATAATATTAAATTTCTCTATGTGTATATAGAATTATAGACTGACGTATAACGTCTGTTTTAAGTGGGGAGGATTTGTCGTGAAATTCTACATCCACATATATAAATTAAAAGGAAAATGTAAAGCCTAACAAATAACTTCACTAAAAGGAAAGAAGAATGGTAAAGAACAGTGCTGTCACAATGACTGTAATCGAAATCCCCCTTGTTTTCTAATTCGTCTGCAAATTGTAACGTTTCACGTTGATAGTAAAAGCCTACTGCATCACTACACGCTTTCTTCAATAAAACGCGTACTGCCTTTCTAAGAAAAACCTTGAGATACGCAAGCTGACCTATATTTAATATTCCATTCATGTCATTTTATACACTAAGTTACCATAAACGAAGGACAGATGGACTAAGGATAGAAAGAAAGGGAGGGGCTGAAAGCCGGAACGCAGGCAATACTACCACAGTCTCGCGATATACAATTACTACCAACACGCGTGTAAGGCCACAAGCACTAGCTTTTTTTTCAAATCGACAGTGATAAAAAACACTACCCATACGAGTTAGGTTTTAAAAAAACCTGAAAAACGCTTATTAGGAAACATGACATTATACTGGTTTACGTTTGAAAACATTACAGTACCCAGACACCACATCATATTCGAAGCGAACAGGAGGTAGAAGAAAATGCATATTTTGAACGCAGCCCCTTAGCCCCATTAAATTTATATATTTGGGTTCCTTAGGACTTGCTGACAAAGAATATGTTAAACGTTACGCAAATAGTCTAGGAATTAACAAATTATAGCCAAAAGAAATAGTGAGGGATGTCAGACAACACCCAAATCAGAATCGCTCAGTGGCAGATTTTCACACCACCATTGTACGGGAATTAACTTTGTTGATTTTGAAAAGGCTTTCGACAGCATACACAGGGACAGCCTATGGAAAATTCTGAGGGCTTATGGAATTCCCAGCCGCATTGTTTCCATTATAAAAAGCCTCTATTCTAACTTTACGTGCAGTGTTGGATCGAGTAATGTAACTTTCGAAGTGAAAACAGGAGTACGACAGGGATGCCCCTTATCAACAACATTATTTTTGACAGTCATAGATTGGGTGATGCGCCAGACAACAGAGGGCAGTCCAAGGGGAATTAGATGGACAACGTTTTCTACACTGGAAGATTTGGAATATGCAGATGACATTGCAGTGCTCGCGCATTCACACCAACACATTCAAGACAAAACTGATAGACTGAATAAGTATGGCCAGCAGGTTGGCCTGAACATCAATCTGAAGAAGACAGGTCATGACACTAAATGTGGGCAATCCTGAGCCAATAACAGTAAGGAACCAGAAGTTAGAACAGACAGACACATTTACTTACCTAGGAAGCATAGTAACACCTGACGGCGGAACAAGCAAGGACATTAACAACAGAATGAATAAAGCGAGAACAGCCTTTGCTATTCTCAACAACATTTGGAAGTCTTCCCAGTACAGCACAAACACCAAATTAAGACTGTATGAGAGCTGCGTACTTTCTGTGCTTCTCTATGGTGCGGAATGTTGGAGAGTAACAGAGAAGGAAATGTCGAAACTGTCCTCCTTCCACACAATCTGCCTAAGGAAAATTCTCCGAATCTTTTGGCCAAACACCATCAGCAACCAAGAACTACTTATTCGGAGTAACCAGGAGGACATGCACACCATCATAGCTGGCAGACGCTGGAGTTGGGTTGGCCATGTCCTCAGAAGGGACCCTGATACCATCGCAAGAACAGCTATGCTATGGACCCCCGAGGGAAAGCGAAAGAGAGGCCGACCAAAAACAACTTGGCGGAGAACTGTGGAAGCTGAGATGCAAAGAATGAACCACAGTTGGGGCACTGTACAAAGGATGGCCGCCGACCGAGCAAAGTGGAATCAATTTGTTGCTGCCCTACAAGACGCCACCAGGCGTGATGGCCGCTGACTGCTTTGACGGTTGGCGGTTATGGATCAAAGAAGAAAGAAGAAGATTGTACGGGAAATAGGCTGACATGTTACCTCCTATTTGATTGGCGGAAAGTAAATGTAAGGCTAAACACGATTAGTCGGACTATAAATATTGATTCTTTGTTGTTAGGGAAACGGGAGTAGGAGTACTTTTTTTTCAAACGCTTGGGTAAACATGGCACGATTGGTTAGACCCGCCAATATAGTCAATCAGAGGCGTCAGGTCAGGACCACATTTTCAAATAAACTTACTAAAGAACCAGTGCGTTGAGCGCCAGTGCATATTTTTCTAAATAAAAGCCTGGGACATCGGCAGATCGAAATTGTGCTATATTCATTGCCAGTCAACGTAAAACTGTGTATTATTTCCATGAATTGTGGTAAGCTTGAAATATATTTTGATATCTTTTTAATGAAAATTGAATGTAAATTGATAATTTATGTCTGTATATATGTGTGGTTCAGTAGCGAACATGAGGTAAAGCCTATATAGTGCTCCAACCTGAACAGAAGGTGTCGGAGGAAAGTAAAACTACATGGAATTGCCAAACAGTACACTGACACCTATCTTATTGACTAGAAAGAAATAATGCTGGAATTGCAGAGGCGTAGTAACCATTAGGGAGGAATATACTGGTGAAAATTGTTTCAGATGAAGATAGCAGTTGGCCTACCGCTCTGAACTCAGTGTTTGTTATGTATTGTGTTCAGTCTGGAAATTTATTATAAATTAGTTCTGAAATAGGAGGTACAACCTTCTTGTTTCAGGGACCGTGGTCCTAAAGTTATTGAGCAGCACCTGGTCGGAGCTTTGCTGAACCTAGAGGCTGACAGCATACTCCTGGGTCCAGATAGTGACCAGTGAGGTGTCTCCAGAACACAGGGAGGCTATCGAGCAGAGGAGTCCTTCCTGCAGCCATCACGAAAGATAAGCGTCTGTGGCCAGAGGAGCTCAACATTATGCCCCCCCCCCCCCTTCAAAATCTGACTTTATAATAAAACAGAGGGAAAATACAGTGTTTAAATTGATAGGTACTGTGAACTTTTCCCCATACTATTTCCAAGATAAACAAACACTTGAAGTCATGATGACAAATAACAACATAGCTTGAAAAAACAAAACCAGTATTACCTCATATTACTACTACACAACTGACACACATAGGCTAATATTAATAAAATATGTCACTACAAGGTTCATATTGATAAATTCTGTACATATAAATTGTAATTACAATTGATTGTGATTCCTGGTTCACTTTGTAGTTGAATCAGGACATATATATTAGTGAAAGTAATTAATACATATTTATATTTGAAACTTTACCAGTGCCTCATTTAAGATAGTCTTATAGAGTGTTAAATGTGTGTGAGTGTCACAGTGTTGTCAAGTGTGGTGGAATAAATTAAATTGTTTATCTGTTGTTGTTGTTGTGACTTACACTTCATCATATACATACCCTAGACATTTAACGTAGTCATCACAATATTCCAGAATAATTCTGACTGAGGTATAATGTGGTAGCAAGTAAGGTTATCTGCAAAACACTACACCTATTAGATACAGATACCTTCACAGCTGATCTCAGTCAGTACACTAAGTCCCCTATAAATATTTATAACATCCCACTTTACCACACTATCTTGAGTGGGTAATTCTGATATTTTTTTTTTTTTTTTGTAAAATGTTTTTCTTCACAGTCTCCAACTATTTTATACTGATAAAAATTTTTTTAAATTTATAAACTGAACATATTCAGAATCCACATTCATTTTCCTTTTTAAATATATATAACATGACTATATTTGTTAAAAACTTTGAAATAATTTACACTTACATGGTAACACTATATGAAAAACCTGTGCCGCAGAAAATTTGTGACAAAAGAGTGTCTTTCCTTTTCTTGAAGCCAATTGAAAAGTAGTTAGAGCATAAACTTGAACCATATGTATTTTATTTCCAAAATGAATGTAGTTTACAAATATTTGTATCTTGGATAACGTAAGTGATTGATTTGCTATCTTGAGTTGTTAATTCTGATTTGTTTTTGTTTTGTTTTTTTTTTGTAAAAATTTTTTCTTCACAGTCTCCAACTATTTTATACTCATAAAAAAATTTTTAAATTTATAAACTGAACATATTCAGAATCCTCATTCATTTTCCTTTTTAAATATATATAACATGACTATATTTGTTAAAAACTTTGAAATAACTGACACTTACATGGTAACACTATATGAAAAATCTGAGTCGCAAAAAATTCCTTGCGTAAAACATGGAAAAAACCCTACGTCCTGAAAGAGTTAACGAGAACTATGTTTGAGAAAATAAGAAATATTTGAGGATTATTATAATTATCAGTGTCACCACTCCTCATCTTCTTGTAACAGGGTAATATTGTACACATCAAAGTTAGCATGAGTGAAAGAACAATAAACAAACAAAGTTACTTGAATCATGCATGTGTTAAAGTGTAGACACTAACAATAGAATTGAGTGTCTTTTCTGTGTATTAGGAGTATCCTTTTTTATCTTTGCCACTATTCTTTGAGGCTGATACCAAAGACACCATACTTGTCTTATAGGAAAGCTCAGTGAAAGATTATGATATGCAGATCTGACAAAAGCGTTTATCGAAATTTGGTGTGGTTTTTAAGGACCATCTTCATTGCACGCGATAAACTCCATAAGTGCTCCGATCTCCTCTCTAGGATCACACAATGAGGATCTCAGCTCAGTGCACGAACTCCGTAGCACTGGCGAGGATCCCAATGTGTGTATACAGGAATCACACATTCTATAAATGTTTTTGTGATGGATCAGTTTCCTGTTTGGTAAAAGACTATTTTAGAGATCTCTTGTTTAGAGTTACTTCCCTTTGGAATGACCGTTCATTGTTGTTACAAAAATTCATATTGTCAAAATAGGGTGGTAGCCCTAGCAAGCCCATCTATCCTCAGTTTTCAGACAAAATTTTATAAAGGTGTTGTGAAGGAGACCTGCTCAGATGTGGAATTATTTAGCAGATAAGACTTTATCAAATCTGCCAGTTCTGTTTTTGGTAGCTCTTCTTTAAATGGAGAATTTGAAATGTTCAGGAGTTCAAGGGGTGACGACTACTGTGGTGCTTGAGATGCACCTTGAGATGCAGAGGTTGCCTTTGTTGTAGAAAAATGCTCCTGAAAATAGCTATTGTAATATATTATAAATTGGAATTAATGTTTAAAAAAAAAACTTTAAAAAAAAGGGATTTTCAGTTATTTAAAATGCTGCGAAGGGAAATGCATGCTACCATCCTAAAATGAATGACACAGGCCAGTTAGTATTGCATCTGCATGACTAGTCATATACATGTAGTTATATTAATTAATTTTTGTAAACATTAAGAAAATAAAAAGATCTAAATAATTTTTATAAAACAATGATATGTTGAAGTGCCCACATGAGACTTCCCGTAATCTTCAAAGAGTATTGCATCATTTTTTTTTTTTTTTTAAATTAATGAAGATAAACAGAAATCCCGTTCAACCTCTGATGGGTTATAATTAGGATATATATTGTTTTCAATTCCAAATAATATGAAAAACTGCCGACTATTGCATCATTGTTCCACCACCCGTACAACAATGTAGGTAACGCCAATATGACAAACTGACAATTTGTGCCGGGCAAGCAAACGGAATGCATAAAAGGGATATTAGCTTTGGTACCAATTGTTATTGTTGTTTAACTAGGGCTACTGAGCTTCTTATTGTTTAGCAGCCAATACCAAGTTGAAGACTCCTTGGCATTATCTACACTGTAGATCTAGGCTTTTCTGCCATTCCAAAACATGTTGAGTTGAAGTCATGAGCTCCAGTTTCTCCATCTTGGCTTGCATTTAAAGGATTGTCGCATCTGGTCCCAAGCTAGGAGTAAGAAGTGCATGGCATACTGTGCATTCCGCCATCCAAGGGGGCTCCCAGCTATGCAGGGCTAAAATACTGTACTCTGGTTCTGGGCTCTCCCAAGGAATTGTCACGTCCTGCACATAGCCACTTCTCAGCTTCCCCTGCCTATCACTGGGTCCAGAGTGAGATCCTTCTGCATGCAGTCAACCAAGTCAAAGCCAAAGAATTATGCCTGGGGCTCAAGTGACTTCTCCAAGCTTAAAGTGCAATGCTGGATTCTCAACAAGTTTCACTACAGGGGGAATCCCTAGAATTGTGTGGATGATTTCAAAAGTCAGTAAGGATGTAATTAGCCTCACAGACATAGGTTCACTTCCACGTATGTATATTATAGCATTGTGCATTGCTGATGGCCCAATGGGCTGATCACCCGTTGGCTTGTCACACCGATTACGGAAACAACGGCAGATGGATCTATTTGTTGTTGCCCTAAAGACGCCGCTAGGCGTGATGGGAAACTATAACAGAGAAAATCAATCTGCTGTTGCCCTTAAGACGCCACAAGGCGTGATGGCCTCTGACTGCTTGGTCGGTCTTTGGCTAAGGACGGAAGAAGAAGAAGAAGAAGCATTGCTGATGGTCATATAAGGATGACTTCAGATATGCCTCCATGCATTAGGTACATAGTCTATAGCATGTTTTATCTTCATTTTATTATTATTTCTGTATGTTCTAATTTTTAATTTGGCTTTATTTCACATTCTGTTTTCTCAGAGTTTTAATAAATAATCTTGTATGTATTTATTTAAAAATTCCTGTAAATAATTAGAATAATTTACAATGAAAGTTGTTTTGTAATTTTACCCCTTGGTCAACCAAATGAGTAAAGCTGAATCTGCGTACGTTAAGTCTGCGTAAGATGCGATCGAACTGTACTGTATATTCAGTCTGTATATAGAGTGGTCTTTATGTTTTTATTTAAATGCGTCTGTTACTCAAAAAATCTTTTTCTGACTTATTTATGTCAAATTGTATACTGATAATGTGATTCTCTGCTTTATCTTTTGCTTGCCACCTTTTTGGCCATCTGCAACAAGCATTTACATGAATGTCTAGGAATTATGGGAAAACATTTGGAAGTTAAAAGAATTGTGTACTTGTACTGATTTTTGTGCAAGTGTCTCCTGCTATATTTGGATATACCTAGTGTGCTTTATTGTAACTAGTAGCTTCAAGTCATTATTTGAAGTATTCATATCTTACAGCATGATCCTGTTGTTAGTATTGGTGCTGATAATTTAATACATTTGTCAATGTGTTGAGGTCCTTGAGATCTGTTGAGCTTTGGGTAATGTTTTATTAAAACTGAGCACATATTTGAGTGTAGTTAGAATGTAAATGCTTCTGTGTTTCACCATTAAGTAAGTGTACTGGGGAGATGTGCTCCATTTTACTGTAGTCATGTCACACTGATCACCATGTAGTTTCTGGGAGTCTCTTGGCAGACGTAGAACTGCAGTTCCCTCTGGTGTATCATATATGGAAATTAATAACTAACAGGGGAGCCGCGCTAGCGTAGTGGTTACAACACCGCTCTGGCGACCGGGTGATTCAGGATCAAACCCGGGCGACAGCATTTGAGGATTTTTCGTTGACCGGGAATTGGACTGGATTAACTTGAGACCTGGCGAGGACATTTGAAGGAGTGTCGTCGACCAGGGATTGGCGGCTCCTGAGCCGACCCAGCTCTAATGGGTACCTCCGAAATCGGCGAGTATCTGCCTGAATGGCGAGGGACACCTGTCTCTGCACAAGAAAAGGGATACTCACGTAAAATCAATGTCAGGTTAGACATTAACAATAACCTGAGATTTCGCCTCGAGTATTAGCGGGCGTACGAAAAAAAAAAAAAAAAAAAAAAAAAACTAACATGAGACTGTGAGTAGAGCTGACAAGCCTTACTGTGTAAAGGTAATGCTACTGAAACCACTGCTGCAAGAGCACATGATTGCTTTGGTGCAGGCCTTCTGCAAAGAGCCTAGCTGCAGTGATAGTTCCATGTTCCAGAGGGAGCAAAAGGGAAATGTTGACAATGAAACATGTGGGAGAAATTATTGCAGAGATACAACTAAAGACAGAGAGAGAGAGAGAAACATTAAAGTAGGACAAAAAAGTGTGCCTGAAGTCATATGAAAAGTGCATCTTCGGATACGTAAGGGAATTTTAGAAAACAATGATTTACAACCTCCTTATACTGTGTGGTCTGAATAATTAGAAGTCGTTTGGACGATTTAAAATACCTCTTCTTATCCGAAATTCTGCTTATCAGAATTCTACTAAAAGGTGCAAATTTTTATCAGAAGAAGAGGTAAAACATGAAGCAATTATTGGTATTTGGTAAAAGATTATTTTAGAGATCTCTTGTTTAAGTTACTTCCCTTGGGGTCTTAAATACGTAACAACAATGAACGGTCATTCCAAAGGGAAGTAACTCTAAACAAGAGATCTCTAAAATAGTCTTTTACCTCCTGTTTTTAAAAATTCTGCCAGGGCATTGGCCGTATGGCCTACTCTAACAATTTCCAACTGCCAAGGGATTTTTAATGTGCGCAATTTGCTTACGGGACCTCCTATTTTTTTCACCCTTATCCAAGAAGGCTAGGCATCTGATCTCACTACCAGGAGATCAGGGGAGGAGTATGACATCATTAGGGACCACTGGTTCTAAAACATGTCCACCAATTATATTCCCTGTGCTGGGAGTGAAACCGGTTTACTGAGATTTAGATGGATATTACCTAAAAGCACAAGTATAATAGCCATACATCACTGTACAATGTTTAAAAAAAAAATGAACGACATAAACAAGCATAATTAAACTGCTTTACTGTTTTTAATTTTTTTCCAGTGCTTTCCTCTGCCGTTACATTAATTTTTATGTTGGGCCCTGTTGACTCTCCCTTTTGTGTCTCTATACAGTCAGCAGTTCTGAATCAATTTTTTAATGAGCTATCATTTGGACTATGTGTGGTGAGATGGAAGTTAGAAAAAAATAATGGATCTAGTTCCCTGCAATGGAGAAGAGAACTGGTGGTCTAGTTAGGAACAGGGATGGCACAGGACAAATCAGGTAGTTAACTGCACAGTTTTAGATGGTAGCTGTAGCTGTGAAGTAAGTTGCCTTCTCGCTAGACCTATCCTATGCTCCTAGGGTGTCTCTATTAATAGTGGGTGTTAAATGCAGCTCGTTAATTATCCCTACCAATTTCATTATTAAAAAATTCCCTTAATTTTCACACAATAACAAAATTTCTAACAGAACTGGAATTTTACAAAATCAATCAACTGCAGTTTATGAAATATATCTGTACATTTCTTAAGTTGAAGGTTGGTAAAGATTGCAGATATGTATTTACACAAATCACAAGTTGGAAATTTAGAATCTGTTAATGTCTTTGTTTATCGTTTTGGCCATTGGTGACTTCTGGATCTTGTTTCTTCAAGGTAACTATTACTTATCTAGTTAAGGTCCTTCCATTATGGATACTTCCCATAATTAATTAGGTGTTGATTTCCAACATACGTATTCCCTGGACAGGTAGCCCGGTGCTACTATTTGGTGACTTGCAGAGGTGGTCCTTTAATCACCCCCACTGCAATCTGTTATGCTTCAGCTCAGAAGCTTTTATTGTGACTCTCTCGAATAAGTAACCCTTCAGACACATTATTATGGATCTGAGCTTATCACTTATGCAAGTCTGCTCACAAGCAGGTTCAGCTTTGCTGTTCTCAGCTATGGGCTGTGGCTTTGACAAGTGTGTGTCAGTCCACTGGATGTCTTTTCAGCTACGAGTGAAATTTTGAGAGTCCAGAATTGAATCTGAGCGGGCTTATATACCCAACCTAGATTTAACCTTTTCCTTCTCGGAAGTCCATGCTTCACTTCACTTTTCTACTTATAACTTCAGAGGGATTTTAAGTCTGTTGTGCAAATTTGATGTCAGAATCCTGATTTCCTCGTCATTTACCAAAGATAATGATTTTCCACTGCCATAATTACATGTATTTGTAGTTGCTGTTCAAATCTCAAAAAGAATTTTTCAGTTCGGGGCTTTAATCGTAAAGTTATAGCAGAGTTACTGGTGTGTGATGCATAATTTATCATTAGTTGACGTGGCAATTCCAGAGTGTCTTACCCGTGTTAAGACACTATGATACTGTGCAATAAGGTGGGAAATTTGTAGATGTATAAAAAATTCTCCTGAAGCTATAAACTAAGCAGACTAGTCTGGATTGGTACCTTGACTAATGAGGCTGGCAGACTCATTGTGTAAAACAAATTGCCACAAAAAGCAGCACTGCAGGAGCATGTAACTGCTTGGTGCAGGCTTCCTGTAAAGGGGACCAGCTGTAATGATGGCTACATGCTCTGTAATCCCTAATCATCTGGAATATAATTGTCCATAAGGGTAAAGGAATTACAGTGTTTCTTCTTCATACATTCTCAGGCGTCCATTTGAAAGTTCTCAAAGAAAGCAGTAGTCAGTTTGAGGCTATTTGAATCCCTGTAAAGCTTTTCCACAAAAGGAACTGGCGTCGGCCATATGCGCTTTCTCTGTACCGCATATAAGGGGCAACTTTGAAGCAGACGTTACTGGTTACGTTAATTAAATTAAAATTAAATTTTTAAATTTAATTTAATAAATTTAATTAAATCACATTTAATTAATGGGATGTTTTCAGTGGTCGGGTTCTTAGGTAGAAGGAGGAGTCTCATCGTTTCATTACCTCCTTGTTCCCTGTGGAGCACAGACCATTGAACTTATACATGCCAAACATTCCTGTCCTGTGCTGTCTGTTCAAGGTCTTTTCATGTCTTCTCTATCCTCTTCATGTCTGTACCTAATTCCCTTCTCTATGTGCTTCAATTAATTTAATTTTTAAATTTAATTCAAAATTAAATTAATTAAATTGAATTAAAATTAAATGATTTAATTAAATGTGATTTAATTAAATTTAATATAATCAGTCTGTGTTAATTACAGTGTTTGAAGAACCATTCAGAAAAGCTCCACTGGGCAATGTTTTTCTGCTAATTTGTCATTATTTTTCTTGTTTTATACATTCACTGTTGTCATTTGGTCCTTATTCTCTCTTGAGCCAAATTAAAATAAAATGTATGTGGTATTTTAAATTAACAGTATAACAAAACTCCTTTACGGGCAATGTGTTTTTATGTTTCTGCAATTTTTTCCAGTTGTCATTGTCGTCTTTGACTTAACGGATGAGGAATCCCTACATCACACGGTGAAATGGATGGAAGATGCTTGTAGCAGTGCAGATGACCCTGTGAAATTTCTGGTTGGTACCAAGAAGGACTTGCTTGTGAGTATAGTTGTCTCATTATGTTAAGTTTAATATCAGCTAGCACATTTTATGTTGTTTGAACGTTCAGAGGTCAACATCGTTTGGCACATATTGTTGCACTGTTTTCAATGTTTAAAATTTCATTATCTTGTGTTGTTTTGTCTTGGATCCACCATCACTGAGCATTAACTCTTAGTGATTTTGATGTCATAATGTCAAACTGTGCAGTTCTGATTAGTTGTTCAAGTCTGCTGTATGGGATGTTTTCAGTGGTCGGGTTCTTAGGTAGAAGGAGGAGTCTCATCATTTCATTACCTCCTTGTTCCCTGTGGAGCACAGACCTTTGAACTTATACATGCCAATCATTCCTGTCCTGTGCTGTCTGTTCAAGATCTTTTCATGTCTTCTTTACCCTCTTCATGTCTGTACCTAATTCCCTTCTCTATGTGCTTTTTTGGTCTCACCCTCACCTCTCTTACCCTGCAGATTCCAGAACAAAGACTGCCTTGTAATGCTACCACCTGGTTTTGTCATTGGGTGGCCTGTCAAACGTCAGTGTCTTTACCTCACATCTCGTTCCATTGGTACTTGTCTGGTTCTTTTCATCAGTCTCGCATTCATCATCGTCAGATGCTATCTCCACATCAAAGGTCGACTGCAATGGATCTCCAGTCTCTTGTCTCTTGCCTTGGTGGTGCACTCTGATGGACTCTTTGCTGTCCATCTCTTGACGATATCTTCCCACTTATCTAGGGCTGTCTTCCTCTTGCGCGTTTGCCTTCAACTCTTCCTTTTATTATGTCTTCATTGCATTCTATAGGGTTTTACATGTTAGGGCTCAAATCCACAGTGGCAAGTTATCTTTTTCTATGTCCTGATATGCCTCTAGTGTGCCACACACTTTGCTTTTTTCTCATCATGAGCTTCATGTATGTATATATACACACACACATATACATATATAATATTGTACACATCTTATCACTCAGAATAGAGATTAACAGATATTGTACACGTCTTATCACTCAGAATAGAGATTAACAGATATTGTACACATCTTATCACTCAGAATAGAGATTAACAGATATTGTACAAATGTTTTCACTCAGAATAGAGATTAACAGATATTGTGCACATTTTATCACTCAGAATAGAGATTAACATATATTGTACACATGTTATTACCCAGAATAGAGATTAGCAGATATTGTACACATTTTATCACCCAGAATAGAGATTAACAGATATTGTACACATGTTATCACCCAGAATAGAGATTAACAGATATTGCACACATTTTATCACCTAGAATAGAAATTAACAGATATTGTATACATCTTATCACTCTGAATAGAGAGCAGAAATTGTATACATCTTATCACTCTGAATAGAGATTAACAGATACTGTATATATCTTATCACTGAATAGAGATTAACAGATATTGCATACATCTCATCACCCAGAATAGAGACTAACAGATATTGTATACAGCTTATCACTGAATAAAGATTAACAGATATTGTGTACATCTTATCACTCTGAAAAGAGACTAACAGATATTGTACACTATCTGAAATATTGTTACACCAGGGAAGAATGGCTGGAACAGGGTTGCCACTAATCGGGATTCACTGCCTGGTCTACTGTCACTGCTTTCTAAAGCAGGGTTTTGTAACCTTTTTTGTGCCCCGTTCCTATCCGATTGTCTGAATGTTATGAACCCCTATGATTGTCTGATGAATGTTATGGACCCCTTTGATTGTCTGATGAATGTTATGGACCCCTTTGATTGTCTGATGAATGTTATGGACCCCTTTGATTGTCTGATGAATGTTATGGACCCCTTTGATTGTCTGATGAATGTTTTGGACCCATTTGATTGTCTGATGAATGTAATGATTGTTTGATTGTTCATTGAAGACTATGGCCCCTTCTTGGAAATAATGTACATAAAGCATAATTGTTGTTGTTATTGATCCAGCGGCGCTTAGGCTCTCGCCCTTCGACCCAATGCCATGTAGTGATTGATATCTGCATGTGTTTGCAAGTGTTGTTTCTCCGAACAAGGTATTCCACTTATCTGGTCTCGGAGGAAGGAGCGTTTTCCTAACATCATTGAGTGCTGGTTAATTCTATCTTAACCCTAAGGGTCTTCTATGTTTGGACATGCGCCCTAATATAACCAACTAGGTTGAACGGGACGCGCCTCGCCAAAACAAGGCAAAATTTTATTTAAAAAAAAAACACTCAAAGAGGTGGTGGTCAACAGTTTTGTAGGGATAGTTACATAGCTGGCACTCTGGAGAGTGTTGTGGTTGGATTCTGTTCAAGTGTCTGTTGAGTGGTATATGTTCTGATTAAAAGTATTACATTTTAAATGTTAGGTTATGTACACAGATCCTAGAGTCCATTCATGGACCCCTGAACCACAGGGTAAATAACTAGTGTAAAGGGTGTTAAATGGACCAGTAGTTGTTAAATAGTTCTAAAAAAAAAAAGGAGAAAGTGATGTTCTTAATGACTCATTGAAAATAATTATTAGCCATTCTACAAGGGGATTGACATAAGTCTTGGGCCTGACCATGAAGGAGTCACAGGAGGAAGATGAAACTTGGCACATTGAAAGTTCATCATATTTGCACTGAATGTGTGAAGTACGCTTTTGTTTCTTCAATGGGTTTTTCCGCTACGGTGCACGGCGCAATGTACCCTATTGACCGGATCTGCTGCTCCAAAGATTTGACAAAACAATGGAAAAGAAGGAGGCCAGAGCTGTGATAAAATTTCTGATGTTTCAGGGAAAAACACCTACAGAAATACACAGGGAGATGGAACAGGTGTTTCATGATTCTTGTCCTTCATATACTTCGGTAAAAAACTGGTGTTAACAGTTTAAGTGCGGCCGCTCAAATGTTGCTGATCTGCCAAGATCTGGTAGACCAGCCTCAGAGTGGAACGATGAAAATGCAACAAGAGTGAAGAAAATCATTGACCAGGATTGAAAAATGACAATTGTGGAGATAGCTAGTAGAGTAAAACTAAATGAAAGAACAGTTTATAGAATTTTACACAACAGACTGAACATGAGAAAAGTGTGTGCACGCTGGGTTCCGCGACTGTTGACACGTGAACAGAAGCAAACGAGGGTAAATTGCTGTCAACAGTTGCTCAAAAAGTGTCAGTCAAAAAATTATTTGGAGACCATGGTGACAGTAGATGAGACTTGGGTACACCATTATGACCCCGAATCCAAAATTTCCAGCATGCAATGGAAAACCCCGGGCTCCCCAACACCTGTCAAGCCGAGAGCGCAGAAATCTGCAGGAAAAGTGATACAGACTGTTTTTTGGGACGGCAAAGGTGTCCTTTTGAAAGATTATCTGCCTCGTGGCAACACAGTTAATGGACAGTACTATGCAGATCTTCTCACCAAACTAAGAAAGGTTGTGACCAGGAAACGAGGGATAACGCGCACTCAAAATCTTCCTTTGCTTCAAGACAACGCGCCCTCTCACAAAGTACGGCTTGTGCAGCTAGCAGCCAAAGATTTGAATATTAAAATTCTTCCACACCCACCATATTCTCCAGATTTGGCTCCATCAGACTTTTTTCTATTCCCAAATCTTAAAAAAACAGCTAAAAGGAAATCATTTTGACAGCGATAAAGAGGTTATACTGGCATGTGATGACTGGTTTAGTTTGAAAAATAGGGTGTTCTACATCCCAAGGTCTTTTCAAGGTCAAGCAGAGATGGCAGAAGTGTGTCAATTCAGACGGTGGCTATATTGAAAAGGAGTAAACACTATACAAAATTTCAGCTCTCTGTGATATGTCCTTCATGTTCAGGCCCAAGACTTATTTCAATCCCCTTGTACAGTGGACAGAGAACGGCGGTACAGAAAGGTCTTAGTCAGCTTTTGTGGTATGGTTATTGCTGTTCTGGGTGCTAAATTGGTATGGCTTAGTTTGGTTTAGGGACCATTTTCATTGCACACAGACAACTCCATCAGTGTTCCGATCTCCTTCATTAGATCACACAAAGTGGATCTCAGCACAGTGCATGAACTCTGTAGCACTGGCGAGGATCCTTATAAATTGGTATGGAAGAGGGCTGAATGGTTAACAGTTGCCGTTAACTGGAAATTTATGAGCGGTCAGTTAACCTGTTAGACAATTAACCATTAACAGCAATAAACCTGTAGCTGCAATTTTTATTATTCTGAATTTAACATCAGTTATTACATCAGTAGTTTTACTGTTCTGAATTTATACATCAGTTATTACATCAGTAGTTTTACTGTTCTGAATATATACATTTATAATTTCACTATTTGGAGTAACACATTCAGTGTTATGTATATACTTTGATTTTGTTACAGCCTTTTCTCTTTAATTATTACTTACATAATTTTTCTTCGCTATATTACAACTTTTTTTACTGGCTCTTTAGATGGGCTCATTGTCATTTTCTTTACCATGTAAATCCATCTCTTTTTAAAATCAATACCTTTGCTATTCCACCAGTCTCCAGCAGCCTATAGCGATATTGAGCAAAGAGCTATCAAGTATTCAAGTAAACTGGAGGCAGAGTTCTGGGCTACATCCTCAAAAACAGGTACGAAATGTTCTACATTTGAATTCAGTTTCAGCAGAAATCTGAGACGTTCATCAGACTTGTGATTGTCCATCACATAATAGTGTATGTTTTCTTATGTCATATACCCATATTTTCATGTCGTACAAAGCAACTAATATTAGTTTGTGTGCATCAGGCTGGCAACTTCATCATGTAAAACCAATAGCCACAGAAACCACTGCTGGAAGAGCATGTAAATGTTTGGTGCAGGCTTCCTGCAAATGGACCACCTACAATGGGGGGACTTCATACTCTGTAAAGAGCGCAAAAGAAAATGATGATGCCCATATTTGGTGTATGTTTTTATATCCTTTAGTTGTAATTCTTGCGTTATCTCTTTCACATGGTACCCTGTCCTTCACTTGTCACACGAGCATGTCCTTTACTCATGTCCCTGATACATAATGCTGTACAAACATATTAGACTTCACCCCCCCCCCCAATTCTGTGTATCTGCCTGTTCTCATCGGCGCCAAATGTCACTTAGTTATCTGATTCACAGCTTTACATTTCACCATTGTCATTTATCGTTTTAATTCTGTTCTTATTTTTAAGAGCCCCTTTTGACTGATATTTTTAAGGTTGCCATATTGGCTTTACATTTCTGAAGAATAATTACTTTTTAGATACGTTTACTTTTGTCTTCTATTTATTGTAGATTTAGTCTTTGTATTTCACTGTATATCAGTTATATCTATTAACTCTCTCTCACCCTTGGTTACTAATATTGTGTCCCTGGCATATTTTTATCTGTGCAAGCCCAGTCCAAAAACATATATTCTGATCCATTTAATGCAGAATTTTTTTTAACAGAAGTTTTTTGGTATGATTTTATTGAGAAACATAAGCCTAACAGAAGCCATGTATTCCTCTGTACTGATTTTATTGTTATTGTTGATCAGAATTGATGTCATTGCACTTTGGGCAAACCCATAGGTGCTCAGTCTCCCTCAGCAAATGTCAAAGGGTATGAATACTAATTGTTCCTGTTGCGCACTGGTTGTATACATGCCGGATGCGTCCTCTCATACGTCTATATCGGTTTTACTTTTGATGCTAAATTCCAGCAGTCTTAGCCTTGCACTCTTTACCAAGGCTGATGATGACTTGCTGGTAGTTCATCCAGCTCTCATCTGACTTACTCCACTCTTCTCCTTTGAATATATTTTTAACTGTGGTCACTTGTTTAATAGTTGCCTCTGACTGCACCATCCATGACATCCCCCTCTTTATTCTCGCTCCGTTGATGTCAGCTGTGTTTCCATGCAAGGGATGCCTTTTGTCTGTGGTTACTCGCATATAGGCTTTTACCTGGGCCATCACATATCTGGGTCTAATTGACAGCAATCCAAGCATGTGCCGCATTGTCACAATGTGGGTATCTAGCGTACAGCCCAAGACTATACGCATCCCTTTGTTTTGAATGCGTTCCAGCCGTTCACATTGTGAAATTGACAGCATGAGTATTCCTAGGCCATGCTCGATTACAGAAAAGACCAGCTGATGATACAGGAGAAACAGTAGTCTCTGCTCCAGGTGCGCTGCAGCCATTGTTTTTAGGACTAACAGACCTCTCTTGCACTTCTGTATGATGTGATCAACATGGTGCTTATACGATAGCCCACGATCGAATGTTACTCCAAGGTATTTCAACTTGTCCTGCCTTTCAATTTTCTGTTCACTGAGAGTGATGTCTGGAAGATCTGTGTTCAATATGGAGTTATTCAAGGAGCACTAAAGCACACAGGCTTTGTTGGGATTGACCGTGGAGCTGGTTTCGTCGCACCATTTAGAAACTGCCTGAAGTGTATGCTTTTAACCATTTCATGTCTATCTGAGCCACTCCTCTAAATGAGCAAGTCATCCGCAAAAGTTAATGTTTGTCCCGAACCTATTGGTTGAATTGCAGCTATTTTTGCTATATAGATGTTAAACAGCACCAGTGACAGTGGAGAACCCTGGTGTAATCCTGGGCAAATGTGCATTGGTTCTGATGTCCGTGTTCCCAAGCGAAATGCAAATGTTCTCTCAGTTAAGGCAGCTGCTATCCACCTTGTTAGCCATGGGTTTACACCACATTCCATTACACAGTCCATCAAGGTTGCAAAATCAGCACTGTTGTAAGCATCCTCTAGGTCAGTTGCCTCAGCCACTGCTTCTTGTTTACCCTGGAAACCCCCATGTACATCATACGCAAATGTTTCAGCATTACCCCATGTTACTTTTATTGGTCTATAACTGCCCAGGGTATCAGGGAGGATGTGTGCATTTTTAAGGTGGTTCATTAATTGTAGTGATTTTAACTGCTGTTATAATAGTCTAACCAGAGAAAGACCCTGAATGTGAAAACAATGTTAGCTCTAGCATACAGTGTTTAGTGTTTCTAACTTTATTCTGTATTTAGTGACTTAAAAGACTCTTCTATATGTTTAGCTTTGTTCAGCATTTATGTTTGTATTTTTTAGTGTTGTTGTGTTTGTCATGGATGTTACTTTCATGGATAATCATTGCAATGATTGCCTGACAGAATTTTATTTTTTAAGTTAATACTTTCTGAGCTATAAAAATAAGGAACCCAAAAGCTGGAACAAACAGATACAATTACATATCTAGGAAGCATAGTAACACCATACGGCGGAACAAGTAGAGACATCAGTAACAGAATGAATAAGCCATAATAGCCTTTGCAAATCTAAACAACATTTGGAAATCTTCTCACTACAGCACAAATGCCAAATTAAGATTATACGAGAGTTGCATACTTCCTGTACTTTTGTATGGTGCGAAGTGCTGGAGAGTAACAGAAAAGGAAATGTCCAAATTATCCTCTTTCCACACAACCTGCCTAAGGAAAATTCTTTGAACATTTTGGCCGAATACCATCTCCAACCAGAAACTGCTTACACTGTACAGTCAAAAAGGCATACACACCATCATTGCAGGCAGACGCTGGAACTGGGTTGGCCATTTCCTCAGAAGGGACCTTGACACCATCACCAGAATTGCTATGCTATGGACTCCAGAAGGACGGCGAAAGAGAGGCAGTCCAATGACAACCTGGCGGAGAACAGTGGAGGTCAAGATGTAAAACATGAACCAGAGTTGGGGCACTGCATGAAGGGTGGCCACCAACCGAGAGGAACAGTTTGTTGCTGCCCTACAAGATGCCACTAGGCATGATGGCCACTGACTGCTTTGTTAGTCAGGGGTTAAGTATCCAAAAAGATTTTCTGAGCTATTTATCCTCCTTAAAAAGGAAATGATCTGTGGCCATGAAATATGTGTGTTTATCTTGGCAGCAATAGGAAGGACTACATTGATTTCAAAATAAGAATTCAAAAAGGGAATCCTTCATTGCATTGAGAAATATATGGAGATCAAGTCAAATCAAGTACAACACAAAAATTAGAATCTTCAAATCAGATTACAAGTCAATCTTCTTGTATGGCTTTAAAACATGGAGGAAAAAAAACAACAACAAAGAAGCTCTAGACTTTCATAAATGGGTGCTTGTGTAGAATAGAAGGATTAAAATGGTATGACAATAATACTAATAAGGAACTGATGACACAAACCAAGTGTCAGTGGAACAAGAGATGAGAAGGAGACAGTGGCGATAGATAGAGAAGTTCTTGTTCTGGAGTCCCCCGGGTAAGAGAGATAGAGGGAGACAAGAGAACATACGGAGGAAAGAATTGGAGACAGACATGGAAATGAGGAAGACATGGAGAGACCTTGAGCTGATGGCACGGAGCAAGAAGACTTGGCATAAGTTGGTTGAAGGCCTTCGACCCTTGGGGAGTTGAAGGGTGATGCGTGAAGTAGGACTTCTTTAGACTGTATTAGAAATATCACCACTTTAAGGTCTTCCTTAGACGATTTCTTGGACAAGGTACCTCAGAGTTCTATTCCAAGCATCTACGGATCTAGCTAAGTGACCTTTTACTTGTTCCAAAATTTGGTCATTCTTTTTTTCATGTTGTTGATTATTTACTTTCTTGTTTCAGTATTTCTTTCAGGTTTTACGGTTTTCCTGTATTATTATTGTTCTTTTTTCACTCATCACTGTGGGTGTTTACTTTTTCCATCTGCTTGTATCGCTCATTTGGTGTATGTTTCTCATCATCGTATGTTTTTGTAGTACCTGTATGTAATTCTTGTCCTTGTCACCTGTTTGTAACTGACTGACGAAGGGTAAAACCCGTAATGTCCCTTGTTTCATGTGAACCGTTATTTGTAGAACTGATTCAATACCGTTTTATTGATTTATATACTTATATCACCACTTTAAGAATTAGCACTACTCTGTATCGTATTAGGAAACATTGTCCTGAGATCTATAGATTTCTTACTAAAAAAGCAGTTCTTATGCACAAAGCTTATCTAAAAAACCAGATGCTCCAGCATATGCATAATTAAATCTTTGCATTTATAATCCAGGTGAAAATGTCCAAGACTTTTTCTTTCGAGCCACATGTATGTCTTTCGATGCTTCTCTCCTGAGAGAGTTAAATTCAGACAACTCCACTGCCAAGCAGATTGGCAATGATTTAATACGTAAGTAATCATTGTATGTTATTATATGTATTCATTGATGTATTCATTCATTCATACAAGCCTTTCTGTGTTGGACCATCTCTTCAAGATCTTTCCATGTTTTATTCCTTTCATAAGTTTCCAGTTCCCCTCTCCATTTTTTTTGGGTCTCCTCTTTATCTCATCTGCCACTTCCAGAATAAGGACTGCATTGCAGTACTGGTTCTTGAATGTTAGTCCTATCAAACGCCAGCATCTTCTCTTCACCTGTATTGACACTGGTAATCGTCTAGCTCTTTCCATCAGTTCCACATTGGACTATATGCTCATGGAAATGATTTAATTCATAATACATGCATGTAGCTATCATGTTACTAATTGTACTTACAATCAAGCCTATCAGTACCCTTTAGCTTCCCATAGAGCAAAGGCCTTCAGCAAACACATGCCAAGTCCTCCTGTCATGTGCCATCAGCTCAAGTTCTTTCCATGTTCTCCTCATCAAAGGTTAGTCGGCAACCCAGACTCCTGTCAGCTTTCTCTGGGTTGCTTCATGTGCCTCCTTTCCAGAGGACCTTCTTCTGTCTTGGGCGGCTGAGTTGATTTATTTTCTATATTTGACTTATCCACTCCTTGTGCTTGTTGACGTTTTTGTGGTAAAAATTTTTGTTACGGGATGGGGTAACCAGCACCATGCCAAACCCTCCTTAATCACTTTTTACGACATGCCTGGTAGGGTACAGTGTTAATATTCTTTGCTCCTCTTTCGGGCCTCGGTAACACACGGGTGAATTGTACTAACAGTTCCACAATTTTTCTCAAAGGATGTAAATTTGATTTGGCAGCGGAAACTACATTTTAGTGGGCTGGAATATCTTCCTTCTTCCTCATTCATCCTGAATAGGACGTTGGTTGCGTTGTGTCGCCATTTACAGTGAAGCTGCGATATTTGCGCCTTTTGGCCCGACACATCCAACTTCTGCACGACATTTTTTTAGACCGGGTTTGCCTTCTCTCTTCGATCCCTACTCTCTCAGCCAGACTGCAGTGATGCAGCCTGTTTCCAGGACCACCACCAATTCTGGTGGAGGTGAGTCGCTGACTGTTCAGGCGCCTCTTGGTCAAAACACGGCGCATAAGGCAGAAACCCAGTGCTCTCCAGGTTGTTCGTTGTGACGCCACTCCTCTTAGACTCTTGCACATTGTTTATACCCTCAGGAACCCAAGTGAGCGCCTGTAGTGGTATTCTGTTGTTTTGCATTCGTAGGACATGACCGATATATGACCATCGTCTTTTCCTTATATAGTCAGAGACATATTTCTGCCTAGAGTCTTCTCTTATTTGTCGATTAGTCTTGAATTCTTTCCAACTGATGTTCATGAGTTTTCTAAGACATTTGTTCTCGAATGTATTCAGCTTGTTCTCCAATGATTTTGTTATTTTCCAACTCTCACAGCCGTTCCGGGCTGGAATAGAACCGCATAAGTCAGAACCTGTATAAACCAAACTGTTTTAAACAGAGGACTTACTTTAATGCTGATTTGTTTTAAAATTTTAGATTTGGGAATATATTGATGAAAATAGAATTAAAAGTATTTAAATAGAAGTTAGAAGATGGGTCAGTAATGGCATATTTTATTTTGGCTTGATCACTGTTCATAGAATTTGTATATAAGTTATTTTTATTATTGCTCAACATATGCTCCAGAATTAGAGTTTTTACTACAACAAAGTCAGAAAAATGAAATAGAAATCATATGCCAACAATTTATTGTTAACTTCCAAGGAGTTTTATATACAGTTACGTTTTATTGAAGCCAGAGAACACGTGGTGACAGACGGACATGAAGAGGATGAAAAAGACATTGAAAGACTTTGAGCTAAAGGCACGAGACAACAAAACTTGGCATAAGTTTGTTGAAGGCCTATGCTCCTCCAGGAACTGAATACAATTACATTTTTTAGTGGTATGACAATATCACTAATGTGGAACTGATGACAAGAACTAGACACTGACCAGTAGAACAAGTGATGAAAAGAAGACACTTGGGATAGATAGGACACACATTGAGGAAACCTGTTGATAGCATTACAAGGTAGTCCTTGTTCTGGAATCCCCAGGGTAATAGAGCCAGAGGGAGACGAGAACATATGGAGAAGAAAACTGGAGATAGACATTAAGGGGTGAAGAAGTCGTGGGAAGACCTTGAGCTGATGGCACGGGGCAAAGAGACTTGGCAGATGTTTGTTGAAGGCCTACACTCTTTGAGAACCTGTATAGTGATGATGATGATGACATGTTAAAACTTTTCAATTAAAACAAAAAAATGTGACAGGGATATTTATGCTTATTATTTATTTTTGGTAAATGTATTCAACTGTTATCTTTATTTGTGTTCTAGATATCCAGTCATCAGAGTCAGACTTGTATGAGAAGAAAAAGAAACAAGTTCAGTGCTGCTCATAGGCTGGGCACTGTGTAAAACCACATTCCAGAGATTTGTCCAAATAGTTTAGTGATGTCATTCTAGCATGGGAAAGAAAGAGCTCTGGAATCTTATATTTGTGAAGGTACTCCAAACTGAATTTTTAAATTACATATTTCTGTTAATAACATATATAGATGGGTAGATCTTTTCATTCGAAGTATTTTGGTACCAAATTTAGTGCCCTAGGTTAATTTGTTCAAAAGTTAGGCAATTTTGAATGTTTGAAAAATTTGGCATGTTGTGTAACTAGTCAAAATGCCAACTTTGAGTGGTCATGCATTTAAAATTTACAAACTCACACTGACAAAACTTTGTAAATACACTCTCATGTAAACAGACAACAAACTCAATTTTTTTTCATGAATGTCAAAGAATAAGAAGTTCATATTTTATTAGCTTAAAGATGGCTCGAGGCCCAATTTAGCAAAAATGACCAAGGGAGTTAAAAACTAACAAACATTGTCATTTTTTAAAAATCATAAAAAAAATCAACAATTGTATCAATAGTGATAGAAATATACCAAATTATCAGGAAATTCAAGCTCTTTAAAAACAAACATCAATATACTAATAACACAAAATATCATTCAACATATTGATTGCTGAACAGAGCAATCTGCAGCAAAATTTGAAATTTTATTCAATTTTTAAAAAATCATTAAAAATTTAACAAGTGTACAAAGATGAAAATTACATCAAATTGTCAGGATTTTTATGCTCTTACATGGAAAATATACTTCAAATGCCCCGCCATAATAATCTGTATTATCTTCTTCTTCTTTGATCCTTAGCCGCCGACCGTCAAAGCAGTCAGTGGCCATCACGCCTAGTGGCGTCTTGTAGGGCAACAACAAATTGATTCCACTTTGCACGGTCGGTGGCAATCCTTCGTACAGTGCCCCAACTCTGGTTCATTCTTTGCATCTCAGCCTCCACAGTCCTCCGCCAGGTTGTTTTTGATCGGCCTCTCTTTCGTTTTCCTTCAGGGGTCCAAAGCATAGCTGTTCTTGTGATGGCATCGAGGGTCTCTACTGAGGACATGGCCAACCCAGCTTCAGCATCTGCCAGCTATGATGGTGTGCATGTCCTCTTGCTTGCTACGAGTAAGCAGATCTTGGTTAGTGATGGTATTCGGCCAAAAGATTCAGTGAATTTTTCTTAGGCATGTTGTGTGAAAAGAGGACAATTTCGACATTTCCTTCTCCATAACTCTCCAGCATTCCGCACCATAGAAAAGCACAGAAAGCACACAGCTTTGATATAATCTTAATTTTGTGCTTGTGCTGTATTGGGAGGACTTCCAGATGTTGTTTAGGCTAAAGAAGGCTGTTCTTGCCTTATTCATTCTGATGTTGATGTCTTTGCCTGCCCCGCCGTCTGGTGTTACTATGCTTCCTAGGTATGTGAAGGTATCTGTCTGTACCAGTTGCTGATTCCTTACTGATATGGGCTCAGGGTTGCTCACATTGAGCGTCATGACCTCAGACTTCTTTAAATTGATGTTCAAGCCCACCTGCTGGCTAAACTTATTAAGTCTATCCATTTTTTCCTGGATGTGTTGATGTGAATGTGCTAGTAGTGCAATGTCATCTGCATATTCCAGATCTTCCAATGTAAAAAATGTTGTCCATTTTATTCCTCTTGGACTGCCCTCTGTTGTCTGGTGCATCACCCAGTCTATGATTGTTAAAAATAGAGTGGTTGATAAGGGGCATCCCTGTCGTACTCCTGTCTTCACCTCAAAGGTTAGGTTGCTCTGCCCAACACTACACGTAAAGTTGGCATAGAGGCTTTTTATGATTGACACTATGCAGCTTGGAATTCCATAAGCCCTCAGTATTTTCCATAAACTGTCCCTATGTATGCTGTCAAAAGCCTTTTCAAAATCAATGAAATTAATGTAAAGCTGTCTTTGCCATTCTGAGCACTGCTCTATAATGTTCCTGAGAAATGGACTGTTTGCTATAATCATAATACAGAATCTGTATTATGATTATAGCAAACAGTCCATTTCATACATAATAAATACCTTTTCTAGTAGTATTTAGTACATTCAGTGTGTGCACTCTGGGCATCTACCTTTGCCAGACCGAAGAAATCGATTTTCCAACGATTTGTAAACATCATCCACTGAAACATAAAAAAATATACAACTATAAGAAGTTTCTACAGTGTTATATTACACATGAAAGTTTTATATCACACTTATTCTTTCTAGGAGAGAAGTTTGCAATGGATGGTTGAGTCCAAGTTAGTTAGGAAATACAGTTCAGTGCTGGGATGATATGTTTCAATTCCAGCTACATCATTTCAAACAAAAATGTGATACTACTAGAGAATGCATGTGTCATGTTAGTGCAAACTTCAAAATACAAACAATTGTGATCCCTTTGCTAATTTTTTTTAATTAAAAAGGGAACTAAAGTCCCCTCACCAGAAATGGTTAAACCCACTGACAAAAGAAGGACAAAGCAGTTAATCAAGGGAAAATAGTAAGGGCTTACAACTTGTATTTAACATAAATATTTGTAGCAAAATTAAGAGCAAATAAATCCAACACAAGGCCAACGATAACCAGATTACAGTCAGGGGAAGGAAAAGCTTGGAGCAAATCAACAGAAAGACATACTAAGGAAGGAACACCAAAATGGACAGAAAATGATAGGAAAGGTGCCCCGGACTAAAAGACACAGAAATTAAGGACAACGTAATGAGAGGAAAAGGTGCCCCAGACAAAATACACAGAAATTAAGGACAAAATAGAAAACATTAAGGACAAAATAAAAGTGAACTCAGAATCAAATAAAGGCAGAGACTTAAATAAAAGCAGCAGCGAGAAAGAGATAGAAATATGGATATCAAACCAAAGTGCAGGATGAAATGGAACACCATCTTCAAGAGGAAATAAAACCATAGAACCCATTAGGAAGGACAAACAGGGAAGTACAGAGCAGTGTAATCAGGAAACCAAAGAACACACAGGAAATACCAAGGACAGTCTGAAGGAAACAAAACCCCAGAGAAAAAGAGTTAAAATCACTCTAACAGCAGGGATAGAAGCCACTCTACGAGCCAAAATGTCCTGATGACAAAATCATGGTTATCCTCGAAAAAAAAAAACAATAGACAAAAAAATCTATTTACAAATTACAAAAAACAAGCAATGGTGTAATACACTGCTTAACAGCACAGAAAAAACAAAGGTCCTAATAAATGAGCTGAAATAAAACCCTAAAGAATTGCAACTCCCACATAAAATAAAAATACAAATGGAGCTGATCAAAGAGATTCGAAAAGTCGTTATCAAGGGCTCCGATCCAAACTTAACAGAAGAGGAGATCCACACAAACATAGTGAAAGAAAACCCAGAAACCAAGATAGAAAAGGTAGAATGAATTAAAACTAAGCAGCAAAAGAAAACTCCAGTGGTAGTGTTGAGTATACAGGGTACAGAAATACCCAAGGAAGTCAAACTCTGCAAGAGAACTAAAAAGACTGAAATATTCATACCAAACATCATCCAGTGCACAAATTGTCAAGGCTTGTAAAAGAGCAACAAGATGCAGTTTCTGTGCAGGAGCACACAAACACGGAGACTATGCAATGGCTAAGGAGGACAAAGATTACAAAGAAGAGAATAAAAACAGAAGATGTACAAACTGCCAGGGTAACCACAGTGCCAGGTACCAGGGGTGCCCAGTCTTCCAAGAGACAAAACACATACTCAAAGAAGCTCTAGAAACAAACACACCAATCTGGAAAGTCAAAGAAAAACAGAAAACAAACAGCCATCTCCAAAACTTCCAAGAAAATAACATCAAGAAACAAATAAACATTGAAGTAAAAAACATAAAGGAGAAAATACAGAAAGAAGGTGAAAGTAAAACACGCATAAGTAACAGCAAAGAAGAAAACAACACAGAAGAGACAAAATGTAACCTCACCCAAGCCAGGCAGGTATTAGAAGAAATTAAAATAGCACAACAGGCAATAGAGAGAGACCTCAAAAAAATATAAGAAATAAAGTGCAGTCTAATGAAGAAATCCTAAAAAAAATAGAGATTGAAAGAGCACTTTTTACAGAAGAAAAAAGGCAAGAGTCCAAAATATTGAAAAAGCAGGAAAACAAAGAAAATATGGAAGAAAAAAATTAAGGAAACAGTTGAACTACTCCTACCATACCTCGTAGAAAGAGTGTGGAGTAAAATGGTTACTTGGAATGAGGAGTTTGTAGAGAACATGAGAGATGGTAGGCAAAGCAAAACTATAAGTAAATAGGGAATCTAACAAACAACCAAAATAAATACAAGAACATAACTATGCTAACCATATCAAATGGAGACTAGAGATCATAGAGCTATCAAAGTAGTTCAGTGGAACTGTTGGGGTGCCAGGAAGAACCTGATGTCTCTTGTGGGGCAGGATAAGGAATCAAAACCCATATTTGCAATACAAGAACCCTTCTAAGCCCCCAACAAAAACTGAACTATCAAGGATATAAAACACTTAGAAATGATAGACTGGAGGGAAAAGGAGGAGGCGTGGCCTTTTTAATACATGAAGACTACAAAATATTAAATTGGGAACAATTCAACACAGAAAATATTGAAGGGATAAGTGTAACAGTAGACAGTGAGCCAGATAACTTAAAAATAATAAACATTTATAGCCCCAAGGGTAATATAACCGATAGGGACATAGCCACTATTAACAGTAGATTACAAATGAAATTTTAAGAACAGCCATAAAAAATATACCACACAAACACATGCCGAAACACCAAATATCAACACAAAACAGAAGTAAACTACTTAAATTGTAAGAAATGAAGCTAATAAAACTATTCTAAAGGCTAAAGAAATTAACTGGAAAACATTTTGCCAAACTTTAAACAACAAAACACAATTAGGGGAAGTATGGAGAAAATTGAAAGCAATTAAAGGTGGTAATACCAAAAAAGATCTAATTCCAACAATTAAAGTACCAGAGAGAGCTGAGACAGACAAACAAAAAGCAAATATATTGTCTAAATATTTCTATCAAGTTAGTGCTGAAGACAGTCTATGCAAGTCCAAAATAAATAGGCGAAAAATATTATTAAAGGAATTTAAAGAAAGTAAAGATGATATACAAGAAGCAAACTACCTAAATGCAGATATCACAATAGAGGAGATAGAAAGAGCAATCGCAGGAAAATGTAACACCACCTCAGGGCAAGACATTCTAAGCTATGAAATTCTAATAAAAGTTCCACACTTGACTCACAGACTTATGGTATCCCTATTCAACAAAATCTGGCACACAGGAAAGATTCCACAAGCATGGAAGGTGGCAGTGGTAATCCCTATTCTAAAACCTGATAAGGAAGCGCATGATGTCAGCTCATACAGACCAATGGACCAATAACATCACACCTAGGGAAAATTTTGGTAACCATAGTTAATAACAATAAAATTTCATTTAGAAAAATACAACTTATATAGCCCAAACCAAGCAGGATTTAGAAGCCACCATAGCACAGTAGATCAACTACTTAAACTAGAACATGAAGTTAAAATAGGATTTTAAAAATGTGAAAAAACAGTAGCAATTTTCTTAGATGTGGCAAGAGCTTATGATGAATACTGGAGAGATGGTGCCCTACACGAGATTAAGAAAATAGGCATAATAGGCAGGGCATATAATTACTTAGAAAACTTCTTACAAGATAGATTTTTTACAGTGCAGATAAATAATGAAAGATCAGACCTATTTGAACAACAAAATGGTATCCCCCAAGGCTCTGTGATCTCACCTACGATTTTTACAAATATGGTAAATGACCTTCGGAGATGAGTTTACAGACCTAATAATTAGTCTATCCCAGTTTGTCGATGATGCTGCAATATGAAGAAGTGGCACAAATTTACTATTCCTATATAAAACCATACAAATATAAATAGACAAAGTGTCAGAGTGGATGAACACTTGGGGATTCCATCTAAATGCCAAAAAAACAATAGGAATGATCTTTAGTAGAGGACAGATAGTTAAAAATAGTATAATAGATATAAAAATAAATGAACAAACAGTACACACGGCCAAAACCGTGTAGGTTCCTAGGAATGATATCAGATCAAGAACTTAACTGGAATAAACATATAGAAAAACTAGTAGAAAACAGCAGAGGACTGATAATTATTCTAAAATACATAAAAGGTAACCGATGGGGAGCCAGCAGTAAGACAATGTTAACCTTTGACAAATCATTCATAATAGGTAAGCTGGACTATGCCAGCATAGTCTATGAATCAACAGCCCCCAGTAATAAAAAGAAATTAGACTTCATTCACAATCAAGCAATGTCAATCATAGCTGGAGCGGCAAGAGGAACATCTGCGGAAGCACTAGAAGTTGCGCTGGGTATCATGCCACTGGAACTGCAAAGAAAGGAACTGAGACTAAACTACTGGGCAAAAGTGGTAAAAGACACTACACACCCAGCGCACAAAACATAAGGCAAAAATAACCAAAACATAGGGCACATACCACTTGACCACAATAAATATCCTGCTGGGTGGAAAACGGTAGAAGAATTAGATCATTACCCATACATGTACAATATAGTAAACGGTAGTAGTCAGTATAAAGGAAAAATTCCACCATGGGAACTAAAAGTACCAAAAACTAACTCCCACCTCAGAGAGATAATTAACAAATCTAAAGACGCTAGCGTAATAAAAGACAAAGCCATAGAGCACATCAAACAGTACAATGACAACAGTTTAACTATATATGCAGATGGGTCTAAAGATGACAATGAACAACTAGGGGCAGGAATAGTGATACCAAAATGGAGAATTAGAAAAAGATACAAAGTAACCAAAAATGCATCTATCTTCACGGCAGAATTAGTAGCAATACTCAAGACTTTAGAAATAGTTACAGAGAACCCACCACAGACAGTAACAATTCTCATGGACTCACACTCATCAATACAAGCAATTAATAACAGAAATGAGAGTAGCAGACCCAATATAATAGAAGAAATATTACAGATAAAGACATACCTAAGTACTACTGGATGCAAATTCACGGTAGCATGGATCCCATCTCATGTTGGCATAACAGGAAATGAACTCACTGACAGGGAAGCCAAGCAGGGAAGAAATAGCAATAAAAAAATTGAAACAGAGCTAGGAAGATTCGAAATAAAGAGTCTAATAGCAAAAACAATAACCAAAGAATGGAGAATAGCATGGGACCAGAGCACAAAAGGAAGACCTGCATACCATCAGACTAGGAACCAGCTACTTTAGAATAGAGGAACCCATCTGTGAAGAATGTTATGAACCTAATACCACTAAACACTTCTTTCTGGAATGCAAGAAATATGACCAACACAGACAAAATATAAAAGACTATTGTAATAACTGCAAAATAGAACTTAATGTAGAAAATCTAATGGGCACCAAGCCCCCACTAGCAGTACAAAAGTTAGTAAAACAATATATCATAAAAACAAAAGCAACAATTTAAAAGACGACAGGAGGAAAGGCCCCCTCCCCAAAGAAAAAATACAGATATATATATACCTATATATATATATATATTCTGAAAGAAACTCATAACAATGCTAACAGTAGTAACAGCTATCTCATCGGAAAGAAATAACACTATCTAGGAGGAAAAAAAAACATAAATAAACTACAAACCAATATTAAAATCATGCCAGCATAGCCACAAATGTGCTTCTGAAAAACAACAAACGGAACTACTCACCAAAATGTAAAAAGAACCTTACGTGAGGAATAATACAGCACAGAATGTATAACAACCACAATCAAGAAAAACGCACACCAAAGGAAAAAATGTCCTGATATAACCAACAGTACCATTTATCTGGTAGATGGTTGAAAGAAGCGCCACACAGAGGAAAGTAGCAAACACCCTTAAAATCTGCAGACATGGCCAAACCATCTTAGTTGGGACTGTTCTATTTGGGTCTGCAGCGGATGGGATTTTAGGCCTTGATGGATCGTCTGGTTGCGGACCATGTCTCTTCTTGTTACTTCAACCACTTTCCTCAGATACCTCATTTCTGAGGTTTGGATCTGGCTTTTGTGGGTTGTAGGCTAAAAACACATAAGTTCCAAATTGCTGCACCCATAAAAACTCAAGAACACCGCCAGTCCACAGCTGTGTTAATCACACTGTGACAAGTATCATCACTTAAAAACTCGCCTAATTAAATAGGGAAGGTTTAGAACACAAACATTTATCTCACCCAGTCCACATCGTATCTGACGACTGCAGTTAAAGCACTCAATGTAGCTTTTAAACAAGAAAACAAATTAATACGTAATGAAATCACTTCCAAAAAAAAAAAAAAGAACAGAAAAACTACTTAGCTATACATTCGTGTAAAGTTAGTGTTGGATTCGACTCAGCCATGATTGGTAGTTTATCCGTCTCACATAGATCCAATGTTAGCGTGCAAAACCAGCGGCCGGATGACAGGGTGACTAGCAGCTATGTGACTATGTGTTTACGTTTTCACAAAGCGCTCCTTGTCTTGTCTTCGGATCACTTTCATTTTTGGAAATTATGTAGGAAAATGGTTTTGCTCTTTATTTTGATACAGGACACTTGAAAATCGACCATTTTCAGCAGAAAATATAGCTTTTTTGTTGTAAAATTGCAAATTTTACAATCTTATTGTTGTTCTATAAATATGCCTTAGGCACCAATAGAAAGGGCATTCACTGCTGAAGAATATGAGACTATATAAAGCAGGCTGACTTCAGTTACCACGCATCACTGGCAATTCGAAAAGGGTAACCCCCTACTTCTCCTTTGTCGGGACTGCTTGAGACCCCTTTGCACATACTTTTTAAACACTTAAAAGACAAATGCGTTCATAATATTTCAAACTATTTTTGCACCCATATAAACAATAAGAAAACAAGCTTTCTGTTGATATCAATTTTATTTAAATGCTATATGAAATAAAGTTGCAATCCTTGGTTGAAGTTATAGACAAAATGAGAATTTTGTGCCGTAAGCGGTAATTACGGGCAGTTTGGAGTACCTAATTTGTGTATTGGGCATTGCTGTAATAGTTTCATTGAAGTTGTTCTTACTGGAATGTGTGCATATCCATGATCTATTTTATAATTGTTTGAGTGCTTTGACTCATTCATTCATCGCCATTCAAATCCCCCAGAAGTGTAGGCCTTCAACAAACGTCTGCCAAGTTTTCATGTCCTGTGCCATCAGCTCAAGGTCTTTACATGTCTTACTCATCCCCTTCATGTCTGCCTCCAGTCCTCTTCTCCATGTCTTCTTTGGTCTTCCTCTGCCTCTCTACAAACTTATTGGTGTGCAAAATATTTCATGTGTCTCTTCAGCTTACACCAAGGAGCATAGACCCTCAACAAATATATGCCAAGTCCTCCTGTCACATGCCATCAGCTCAAGTTCTTTCCATATCTTCCTCTCCATTTTCACTTCTGTCTCCATTTCTCTTCGCTGTGTGTTTTTTGGCCTACCTCTGCCTCTTTTTTCCCTGGGGATTCCAGAACAAGGACTGCTCTGTAATGCTATCAACAGGTTTCTTCAATGTGTGTCTTATCCATCACTAGCGTCTTCTTGGCCGTAATGACATTATTTTAAAAAAATCTTTATTTGCCATTTGATTTCATGAAAGCCAAGAGTTTCAGCATTTTGCTAAAGTGTGTTCACCATATATTATTTAAAAAACATTTCAGGTAAGAAAGAAATCTTGTTTAATATGAGCAGTTTAATGCTCATGTCTGTGATTTACCTACAGATATATACATAAGGTGACTTGAAGTTTGATTTTATTGATTTAATCCTGTCAATATTTACCTATTTGGGATATTTGTAAATGAAGTGTTATGTGTTTAATGACTTTCTTATATCATTTTTACCATAAGCCTTTTGGGAAGTTTATTAATCTCGGTATGAGATCTGATTGGCTGTGGCAGTGAATTTTGAAGATATCTGTGGTTTTTACTGACTACACCTCGTGACATTCTTCTTTTTCTTGAATGCTTAGCCCCTGACTGACAAAGCAGTCAGTTACCATCACGCCTAGTGGCATCCTGTAGGGCAGCAACAAACTGTCCCCATTTTGCTCCGTTGATGGCCATCCTTTGTGCTGTGCCCCAACTCTGGTTCATGCTTTGCATCTCAGCCTCCACTGTTCTCCGTCAGGTTGTCTTTGGTCTGCCTCTCTTTCGCCGTCCTTCTGGGGTCCATAGCATAGCAGTTCTGGTGATGGTGTCAGGGTCCCTTCTGAAGACATGGCCAACCCACTTCTAGCACCTGCCCGCAATGATGGTGTGCATATCTTTTTGGCTGCACCGTTTAAGCAGTTCCTGGTTGGAGATGGTATTCAGCCAAAAAAAAAATTTGAAAATCCAAAGTCTGCCTAATAACGTTGCATCACTTTTATTCAGAATTGGGGGTTTGAATTTCTGTAATCACCTTGCAGATTTTTTTTCTCTCCTATTGTCAGAGTGTTTATCTTCAGGATTATGAAGGTTTTAATCTGTTTAGTGTCATTGTAGTTTTTACCTTATCATCATCATCATTAACTTTTAGCTCCTAAAGGAGTACAGGCCTTCAACAAACTGATGCCCAGTCCTCCTGTCCCATCCCATCCCATCATTTTAAGATCTTTGCATGTTATTCTCATCCCTTTCATTTCTGTCTGCAGTTTTCTTCTCCATGTGTTTTTCAGTCTTCTTCCACCTCTCTTATTTTGGAGAGTCCAGAACAAGGACTGCCTTGTGATGTTGTCACCAGGTCTTCTCAGTGTTATTTCTGTCCCTCGCCAGGGCTATGTGTTATTATTTTATGTCATAATAAATGTGTAATACCCGTTACTCCATCCATCCATCTTCTTGATTGTTCTTGTTGGCTGGAATTCTCACTCAATGTCCAGAATATCTGACATTATATTTCAGGTCATTTAATATAAACACATTAAAAGTAGGGCTGGGATTGATTAAAAAAATCTTAATCAATAATCAAATTTCTTTAATCGAAGATTAATCAATCAATTTAGAACAAATGTTATTTATGATTTTTATTTAAATCACTAAGGACTTTATTTATTTTACTTGTTATAAAGCATCGTCTTGAAAATGTAATGAAAATACTGAAAAGTTACAACCAAACAATTTATTATTATTGACCATAATTCCATATCACAAACCTCTAACATAGCAGATGCTCTTGCATTTATGCAAATAACATAAACATTGCTAAAAATGGAACAGTCGATTACAATTTGTTTTATCATTTAATCAAGTGAAACATTTTATTTTACTGATTAATTGATTAATTAATTGTTAAAGACCCCAGCCCTAATTAAAAGTTATAAATGGAAGAATCGTTATATTCAAAAGCTTTGTGGTGAGGCTTGGGTGATTATATCTGTCCACAGATGTTGATGCTTGATGTTCTCTATCACACAATATCATTATTTATGAATCTCATATCTGCTGTTGTATTCATGAAGCAGATTTCAGTTTTTTTTTTTTTTACAAAATTTTGCCTCGTTCAACCTAGTCGGTTATATTAGGGCGCATGTCCAAATATAAAAGACCTTTAGGTGTGGAGAATGAACAGATTTCAGTGTTTATGTTTATATGAAGGTCACTTGGAAGAGTCTGCATGATTTGTTTTTTTTTTTAATGGTACTAAAATGCAAACAATAACAATTGTTTATTTACAGACCTTGATGAGATTATATCTTCTGTATCTTTGCATAATGAGAACATGGGATTGCAACATTTATCTAAATGTCGTTTATGTTTTGTTTTTTTAAAATTAGTTATTAATTTCAACACCGTGATTCTTTGTATATATCATGTGTATCATTTTGTTGTTGTTGTAGATTATGTAGCAATTTGAATTACATGATGAGGTTGCCAGCCCTTTAGACACTTTCATATTAGTCACCTTACACAAAAAGGAGGACAAATGCCATTTTTTGGTCATAAAAATAGGACGACAAGGGAGGACAGTATTTTTTAAAAAGTAGGATGAAAAGTAGGACACCTTTATTCAATAACCACAAGATGCTGAAACATTTTTTTTTTTTTTACATTCAAACAGTAAGCTAATAAAATCACATTGATTTCGTGCCTACTTATATTTTTCTACTGCTAAAATCTTCTTCAACAAAGTTGGACTACTTTTTAAATATGCATAGAAATCAGAGCATGAAAACTCCTTGAAATTGTACTGCACAAGTAGAGTGCCTTTAATAAAATCTACGCTCAAAATGTTCCTTTCTTTTGTCCATTGGCCCTGCGTAAGTGAAAAAAAAGTCTGTCAACATTGGCATTGTGACCAGGAATTGCAAAAATAAATTGTGCAAGTCTTAAGAATTCCGAATGCAATTTGACATTTCTCGATTGTTCAAAATATTTAGTCCATTTCTGATGAGCCAGTGGCTGACTGAATTCTTCGTGACTGATATGACTTTCCACAAATATTTTTTAATTGTTCAGTTGGTCGAAGCATTTTGTGTCATCAATGTGAATGCCTTTATCATTCAGATTTTGCAGTGAGGCTTCCACATCTTTCCAAACAGGTACTTCCTGTAAGGCCATCCAGGAAAAAATTGCAAAATCTTCTAATGGCTTTGTCCATTTGTCTAAATATTCAATACAACTGGAATAAAGGAGCTTCACATCTTTATGAAAACTGTCACGAAACACAAATGATCGAGCCCCTCCCTACATTTCTGTGCGGTTTCTGCCTAAACTTTAAGAGGCACAAATTCTTGACCTAGACGTTCAGTAAGAATGTCTTTCACTGTGTTTAAACTGTCGCAAACCTCAACAATTGAGTTACTTTCTCTTTCAGTCCATTCAATATGGCACTGAGAAACACTCATAAGCGAATGGACCAACCACAGATACACCTCTGCCAAGTCTTGTTCAAAGAAGCCTTTTGATGACTGTAGGTGGATTGTCTTATGACTGAAAAAAAGCCTTCAGTGGCGGAAACATCTGGATCATTCTTACAACACATGGGAATATAATGACAGCCACCTTGTTCTGCCATGGTTGAGAAGTTGTCTGTATTCTATGTCCACAAAATTGCAAAATTCCTTCAACTTCTCCGTTCGAACTGTATGAATATGAAAATATTGGTAAACCTCAAGAATATTTTTAATATCAATGTCCAGTTTTTCAGCAGCATTGTGAATGCAGTTGTTCAAAAGATGTGCTGGACAGCCTACATCATTCAACAGCATTGTGAATGCAGTTGTTCAAAACATGTACTGGACTGCCTACACCATTCAGCAGCATTGTAAATGCAGTTGTTCAAAACATGTGCTGGACAGCCTACACCAAATACATTTTGTTTCTGTAACACAGTCTTTAATTTTGCAAACACATTGTTACTCTCTGCATTTCACCCAATTCTACCAAACATTGTGTTATAGTTATCCCCAGTAAATGCAACACACTTCCCCAAGAGGTCATATTTTACAATGGTGTCTGTTACATACTTTGAAATTGTTTCTGCTGTCTCATTTTGTGTATTCTGCAACTCAATTAACTTAGACTGTAGACAACCATCTTTCCAGCCAAAATACTGAATGATTATTGGAAATACTTTGACAGAGCCGTGATTGCTTCCATCAGTGGAAACTCCATAGTATGGAATGCTGCTTTCCTTCAGTCCTTCCAAAGCTTCTTCAGTCGAATGCTGTGCAATCACAGGAATGACAATGGCAGCTGTTTTGGTTCTGGCACATGAAAATTTGCTGGAAATTTCTGAATCATGGAAAGCATTCTTGAGTAACACTGAAGTACAGTCCTTTGATGTGAAAGCGTTGTGATGTTTTACGGTGTGAAAAGCAAAAGCACCCTCGGCCGCGGCAACTTGAAACCTTTCCTGGCTTATTTCTTTAGTAGCAAATGTCAGTTTTGATTGTAAACATTCAGACGCAAGTGCTTTCTTGTGCTTTTCTGTTTCTATATGTTTTTTAAAATCAGCTGCACCTTTATTTGCTACTGATACAAATGTGCCACCTCTGCATACAAGACATTCTGCTTCATACACTGGAAAATTTCATAATAAACAAATGGCAATAAATATAAAAGCAGTACGAACTAAGGTTAATATTATTTGTAATTTGCAATAGACAACGAAGTTATAATTGACTAAATCCAGCCCCAAGTTCTTATTCATGCCGTTTTGTCTGTGATATTTTCCCCTAACAAATGCCAATAAACCTAAACAGTGTTTAATCTGGGTTAAAATATGATAGTAATCTATTATAAACTATCGAACAACATGACAACTTACGGTAGTGTTGTAGGCAATTTGCGCGATCCGTTGATTTTGTGGAGATAAACATTTTAAATTCTGTACTCGGAAATTGCATTCCAATAAAGATTTTTCAGAATGGTGTCTTTCATGTGAGTAATTTAGCCATTGACATGAAAGTCGGATATTTCAACATCTAAAAAATATCCAGCCGGGTGCTCAGTTTGTGGCAGAGGCATTGCATACAAGACGTTAATTGTAATGTCCCCTAATTTTAACAGGTTTATGTATGAGTCGGAGGAATTTCCAAAGAAAACGAGACCTACAGTTTTAATTTTTTTTTTTCTAGAAATAATGTGATTATATACATTAGTAGATATTATATAACTTTTTTGCACAGTGTGTTGTTGCCATAAATCTCAGTAAGTAACTCTTTCTGCAGTGAGATTTCATTGTTGTCTCTGAAATATTACGTTGCATTATGAAAAAATGATTATTTTGTAAGAGGAAATGCCCGACTGTTTAAAATAATGGTTTAAAAACAAAGGTAGTCCCTTAGCAGATACTGCTTAAGGGAGTGAAGTGTTAGAGACTACACCATACTAGGTTCAGCCTTTTGTTAATGAGATGGGGTGACTAGTTCCCTTCCTTGCTGCCTTTCTGCCTTCCCTAACTTCTCAAGAGCAGAGTCAGGTACTCATTCACAGCTGGGTAGACTGGAGCATAACGCTACTATGTTTTGATCCCAGAACCCGGTAAATGTGCAGGTAGAGGAAAGCGGTCTGACTGCTTACAATTTGCACTTAAAATAATGGTTTTATGCTGTACCTCTCAGAGAGTCAATGCTTTAGTTTTATATTGGTTGTTTTGAGTTCTTCTTTTAACACAGCAAAATTTATTATACAAAACTGTCTAGTTTCAGATGATTTTAACTCAAGATTTTGCAACAAGAAGAAAATATGAGTTTCCCAATAAAATATTTATGCACCAATATACATCACTGTCCTTGTATACAACATTTCAGCCTATGTTACAAAATCATTTGAATGATGTGTACTTTAGTTTTTCTCCATTTTCTATTTAAGGATTCCTGTTTGAAACATGCTCCGCTTCCTACCAAATTGTTAATTACCAGACAAGTAAATGAAAGTAAAGAAATAATGAAATTGTATATTATGTTAAAATTAAATGTCATTTGTTAAAAAAGTATACTGTACATTTTAATTTTGAGACAAGGTACATATATTTTTGAGTTGTAATGTAATCCGTCCATTCATGAACAAAATACTGTCTTTTGCATCTAAATTAAGCTGTACTTAATAGACATATTTACAGTACTTCATCTGTTTTGTACATAACCCAGAAATTGTTCTCAAGTCCCTCCATTTCTGTTGAGATTATTTTAGCTGTTTACCTGCTGTGGGTGTTTACGATAGAAGCTAGCTTGTGGTTATTTATATAATTAGGCATAAGTCAGCAGTAATTAAAATCATTTTGCTCAAACACAGTGCCTGCAGTTTATCAAACAATCAAGAGCTGTACTAATTTCATTAGATATCACTTTAGTTATTGTGACAAATTTGGTTGGCAAACCATGGTTTATGACCAATAATTCCATCAGGGCTCTGATGTATCACTTTAGATATTGTGACAAATTTGGTTGGCAAACCATGGTTTATGACCAATAATTCCATCAGGGCTCTGATGTATCACTTTAGATATTGTGACAAATTGGGTTGGCAAACCATGGTTTATGACCACTAATTTAATCAGGGTTCTGACATATCACTAAGTATTGTGATGAATTGGGTTTTAAACCATGGTTTATGGCCAATAATTTTTTCAGGGTCTGACATATTACTTTACGAATTGTGACAAATGAGGCCTGACAACCATGGTCCATTACACGCAGCCTTCATTAGGGGTTTGACATATTACCTTAAGTATTGTGACAAAAGGGGCAAAATTAGCTATTGTTAAAGACCATTAATTTCATCAGAATTCTGGCTTCATGAAACATTAGGGTTCTGATAGATTACTTCAGGTTTTGTGACAAATTGGGCCAACAAACCATGGTTAATAACCACTAATTTTATCAAGTTACTAACATAATTACTTTAGGCACTGTGACAAAAGAGGCCCAAAAAACCATGGTTAATAACCACTAATTTCATGATGGTTCTGTAATATTACTTTAGGTATTTTGAGAAATGAGGCTAGCAAACCATGGTTCATGAACACTGTATACAACATTCATTAATGTTCTGACATATTGCCTTAGGTACTGTGATAAATGAGACCAATAAACCATGGTTCATGACCATTAATTTCGTATGATTCTGACTTCATGAATAATTGGGGTGTTAACAGTTTACTTTAGATGTTGTGACACATGGGATTGACAAACCATGGTTTATGACCACTAATTTCTTCACGGTTCTGACATATTGCTTCAGGTGTTATGACAAAAACCATGGTTCATGACTACAAATTTCATTAGGGTTGTGACATATTACTTTAGATATTGTGACAAATGGAACAGCAAACCATCGTTCATGACTACTGGTTTCATTAGTGTTGTGACATATTATTTTCCTCTTGCACGTTTGCCTTCAGTTTATGGTTTTCAGTAAGGTGTTATGTCTTTTTACATGGCCAAAATGAGTAATTGAGTACCGAACTGTCTCTGACCAACAGGAAATGGTTAATAGCACACATGGGACACTACAGGAGGTGTTTAAATGGTGTGAGGAAACCTTCCAGATATTACTCTCAATGGACAGAAAATTGAAAGGCATGAAAAGCTGAAATACCTTGGAGTTACCTTAATTGTATAAGTACCATGTTGATCACATCATACAGAAATGCAGGAGAGGTCTGGCAGCCCTGAAAATAATGACGTCTGAAGCAGAGATTATTATTTCTTCTTTATCTTCATTTAGTCATATTGATCATTTAATATGGGCTAAGAATACTCACAGTGTGAACAATTAGAATGCATTCAAAATGAAGGGATGTGTATAGTCTTGGGCTGTATGCAAAATACCCCGATTGTGACAATGAGGTACATGCTTGAGTGCTGTCGATTAGATCTAGATATGCAATGGCCCAGGCAAAAGCCTGTATGCTAGTAACCACAGACAAACGGCTTCCTCTGCATGGAAACATTGCTGACATGAAGGGAGCAAGAATAAAGAGAGGGATGTCATGGATGGCGCAGGCAGAGACAATGATCAAGCATGTGACCACAGTTGAAAATATTTTCAAAGGGGAAAAGTGGAGTATGTCGGATGAGAACTGGATTAACTACCAGCAAGTCATCATCAGCCTTGGCAGAGAGTGTAGAACTTGGGGCAATGGGAAAGCAGAATTGGAAATTAATGAACTAATACATGATCATGCCAGCGATAATGATGCCATTGTGTATACAGATGGGTCTGTGATTTGTGGTGAGAAATCAGGTTGGGGCTTTTCTACTAGGGTAAAGGGCAGAATCGTTGCCGAACATAGCGGGGCTTACAAGATAACAACTTCCAGCATGACAATGGAGGTCAAGGCTATTACTGCAGCCTTAAAGTGGCTAACTGAAACTTCATTAACAAAGGCGGTCATTGTGTCAGACTCTCAGTCCATGCTTTGAAAGGTTCAAAATGGTTGGTTACGGCATGAATGGAATACATTCATAGAAGCTTCAAGTCTGCTGAAGCTGGTGTGGATCTACTGTCTTGGTCATGCAGGGGTGTGCGGTAATGAGAGTTCTGACACTAGCATCAAGAGCACCCACAGTGGGGACACTGGATATGTAAGCGGGAGATATACTGAGAACAATTAATGATCACCTGTTAGAGAATGACACTGGAATAGATGAATCATCAAGGTTGAGACTGTTGGTATTTGGCATCACACATAAGGCTAGCAGAGAAGATGCATCTGTCGTGTATACAATCAGCGAGCTACAGGAAGAGTTAGCATTCACACTCCTCGACATATCCTGAGGGAGACTGAGCACCTATGGGTTTGCCTGGAGTGCAATGATGTTGATTCTGTTTAATAATAACATGACCAAAATATTTTAGCTGTCTAATTTTGATCTCCTTAATTAATTCTCTTTTCATACCTAGGTTTTCTAGGACCTCTTTATTGGTTTTCTTCTCTTTCCATGAGATGTGTCCCATTCTTCTATATATACACATCTCAAGGGCCTCAATTCTTTCTTCGAATTGCTTGTTCATTGTCCATGTTTCTAAACCATACAGTAATAAAGAGTATATATAGCATTTGATGATTCTCAGTTTGAATATGTAAGATAGTTGTTTAAATGTTAGTATCTGTCTCATGTTGTTTAGAAGTTAGTATCTGTCTCATGTTGTTTAGATGTTAGCATCTGTCTCATGTTGTTGAATGTAGCTTTGACCATTCCTATTCTCTTCTTGATTTCTGTTTCGAATCTGCCACCTACCGTAATAGCATAATATAAATGGGGGAAAGTTCCAGAAATGTTGTCATCGAAAAGCAGCAAAGACAGGATTATATTTTAAAAAATCAATCAGCACCAGGAAATATACTGGGAGCAAAATATACCTTGTTTCAGCAGGCGTGCAAATTAATTCTTCATCTCCATGACAAAAGTTTGCAACGTTGGTAGGAAAGGATGGGACATAATAATGTCGTGGAGGGATATGACAGTTCTTTATATGTGGAATAGCTACTGTTATTTGTGCTATATCCAGGTTTTTTTAAAGCTATCCATAAATTTTGAGGTTTATTAAATGGTTTGATATATGAAACTTTCTTTTGTGTCGTTTGAATATAATAATGCAGTTACAGTAACTGCTTATCAGAGCAGTGAGCAGACTAATTATATTACCTATGCTGTATGAACATGTACAGATCTTAAACAGAATGTGGAAATATATTAGCAAACTCATTTTAATCTGTTGATGAGACAAAAATGACTGAAATTCACATCAATAATAAAAAAAATGAAAGTGGCTAAAGTACGAAATGCTGAGGAGACAGCCAAATAACTTGCAAAGCTTAACTCTCAGTTAATTTCCCACCATATCAGTATGTTTAAATATATTCTGAAATAAAACCTTGTTTAAAAAAAAACATATTTAAAAACTGCAGTTCTAAACATCTTCACATACCACAAGGAGAACCCTACATATCCCGCAGATAAAACCACACACATGTTGATGAACACCACACTGTACATCAGGTAGAAATGTAAAAGAGAAGGTTTGTCTGCCCCATGAATATAAGACACTGTTCCATTGAAAATGAAAGAATGCATTACAAGAGATGCAAATCAAATAGTAAGGAGATGAAAAAAAAAAGGAATTCTTTGCACTCAAATGATCTAAGGCATCTACTGATTCCCTGTATTAGTGGAAAGAATGTCCTCATGGCTTAGATGTAGTCAGTCAGTTTAGCTTTCATTCATACTTTTCTGTTGTGCTTCTTACAGAGCATGGAGCCACCAAAGCATCTGGTCCTCTTGCAGGAAGCCTGCACCATACAGTCACATGACCTTACAGTGGTGGTTAATGTGGCAGATTGTTGTACATGACAAGGTTGCCAGTCCCGTCCACACAACCTCAAATTAGTTGTCTTGTACGGCATTCCTTACATAGCAGTAATCTTGTTCTTTATTTATGTCTTCAGAGAGTTTGGGGAACAACATGGGGGCTTAGCTTTCATTGGTTATAATCAGTTTGTGTCTTTTATGTGCATTTATAAAGACATTTATGTTAATTATTTTACATTCTGCTTTTTAACGTGCGTCTGTATAATCAATATTTCTAGTTTCATTGTATCGTACTTTACTTATTTTCTTTGTGTTTTTAAATTTATTATTGCAGTTACAAGTTTAAGATCTGTAATAGGCTAAGGAGTAAAACAATGAAGATAGATTTTATTATTTAAAATGCATGCAACTTGGTATCACATGATCTGTATATATCAACATTTTATGAAATGGGATCTTTTCCCAGACACGTGCATAATGTTTTTTTTTATTATATAACTTGAGTGTTTATTTATGCAAGTTAATATGCACATACAAGTTAATATGCATTTTTTTCTGGTAAAATGTCTTCTTTTAAAGTCAACTTGTTCTATATATTTTAGCTATTATACAGGGTGTTCCACGTAAAAGCGGCCCGTGACGTCATGGTTATGGCAGTAATGTACATTATTAATAAAGGAAAACTGGCTACTTTCACTTTGTGAATGCGGCCGCTTTTTCGTGGAACACCCTGTATAATTATTTGATTGTTTTTATTGAAATAAAGAGATGAAACTAAAAAAAAGTTATTGAATAATTTGTGCCATTATTTTCACACTAGGATGCATAGTGACACTGGATGGCAGAGCGGGCAAAGACATCAACAACAGAATGAATGGGGGCGAGAACAAACTTTGTTAGTCTAAGCAATGTCTGGGGGTGCTCTCAGTGCAGCACAGACACCAGATTAAGATTATGTGAGAGCTGTGTACTTTCTGTGCTTCTCTGTGGTGTGGAGTGCTGGAGAGTGGCAGAGAGGGAGATGTCGGAATATTTCTTTTTTCCACACAATCTGCCTAAGGAAAATTCTTGGAATCCTTTGTCCGAATACCATCACCAACTAAGAACTGCTTAGTCAAAGCAACCAAGAGGACATGCACACCATCATAGCTGGCAGATGCTGGTGTTGGGTTGGCCACGTCCTCAGAAGAGACCCTGATGTCATCACAAGAACAGCTATGCTATGGATCCCTGAAGGAAAGCGAAAGAGAGGCCAACCAAAATCAACTTGGCTGAGAACTGTGGAGGCAGAGATGCAAAAAAATGAACCAGAGCTGGGGCACTGTACGAAGGATGGTCGCCAACTGAGCAAGGTGGAAGCAGTTTGTTGCTGCCTTACAAGACGTGATGGCCACTGACTGCTTTCACAGTCGGCACCTAAGGATCAGAGAAGAAGCAGTTCACACGAATAACTTTTTTTTTGCGTTCTGATAACAAACTTGCTCACAAATGATACCTAACTGGTCACAAACATAGTACCATATCTTTATATGGTCCAGTCTTTGTATTGTATCAGTTAGTGTTCACAAAAAATTCAAATTAAAAACCATGCATGTACATTTATATCGTGTATTAAGTTCATTCTTTGTATAAAGATACACATTTATTAAATCTAATATAGATGTAGGTAGAGGGAATCATTATTCTGCGATTGTCAGCAACCTCCTGTCCTGTGCCAATTTTTTTCATAATCTTTCCATGTCTTCTGTATCCCTTTTAAGTCCACCCTGTGTGGGTCAGGGTCGTTCGTGCCTTTTAAACGGTGGAGTAAACCAAATAGAAAGCCTACGTCATATCAGAACAAAGGACAAAGAAACGGCCAGCGTTACAATCCCATTGTCTTTGTCATGGACAAACTAACGAAAACAAGAGACAAAAAAGGGAGAATTAAGCTACCTGCGTTAAAAAGAAATAAAAATGATATGAGCCGAGCGTAAATGAAAAATGCTGATGTAACTTCGGTAAATCCAAATGAGAAGATCTTCCCTACCCGTAGCCGGACTCGGGGGGGGGGGGGGGGGGGGGGGGGGGGGGCACACCCCCGTAAGCATTGGATAAGATGATTGAGCTGGACTGTCCTTTATGTTATTTATTATTTAATAGCGTGTCTCACTTCCTCAAGACCCGCCCTTTAAACAAGAAAGAACTGTCCTTCAGTAATATTATGACGTGTTTCTCTATTGAACTCCGCATAGGCTGATCCCAAGCCCGGAGGGACGGAAACCGTAAGGCACAACAGGTCAATCACTTGTTTGCCTTAAAAACTGATTACAAGAAACGAGAGAAAACCGGACTGATCTTAAAGGCGACGATTTATGGATCGTGGAACATTAGGACTGTTAACAGTTAAAGAATAGGACCTGATGGAGGAGATGAGTACAGCAAATTTTGAAATCCTGGCTCTGATGGAAATGAAGAAAAATGGACAAGGAGTTATGGATCTCGACGGCGACATACTTCTCTACAGTAGAGTTCCCACAACCGAAAGAGCTAAGGGTGGGTCGGTTGTATTGTGGCTAAAATCAAAAGAGATAGCATCAAAGGATGGAACTTTGTCTCGGAGCGCATTTTGGTGCTAAAGCTAAAAGAAGGAGAAACCATAGTCAACCTTGTCATTGTGTATGGGTCAAATGAAGATGAGCGAGCAGAAGACAAAGAAGAATTCTTCGAGCTGCTTCAAAAGACAGTAGACAACTGCCTGAATAAAATTATAATCCTTGGAGATTTCAATGCCAGAGTTGGAAATGCCCATGCTAGATATACACTAAATGACAATGAAAAACGGCTCCTTAGATTCTGCATTGAGCAAAACCTTGTCATTACGAACACGAAGTTCTCCCATAAGAGTATACATATATACACCATATACGAACCAACTAAGAATGAGAAATCAGTGATAGACTACGCCATTATTAGGAAGAGCTCATTCAAGTATGCCCAGGATGCTAGAGTCTGGAGAGGGCCAGAGATAGGAAGTGATCACTACCTGCTGACAAGTAAAAGAACAACTGAAAGAGTTGCTCGGCCTAAGCACTGCTCACTATCACGCAAGAAACTAAGTAACCCTTTCAGTCCCAAGCAAAAAATTGGGTTTGGCCCAAACAAAAATGGCCACCCCAGTGCTTTGGTATTGTTGTTATTTGGAAAAAATTTTAAAAAATGTTCATGTACATAAATACACGAGGTATTTAAAAGAAAGTACTTCCTGTCACAAATGACGTTTTGGATTGTTAAAAATAGAAAACAGCTCTAGAAAGGAGCACATGATACGAAAGCCGATTTAACGTTGATTGGGCCAAATGGGTCTAGAAGGAAGTACGATATATCTGCTTTTGGGACTTAAAGAGTCTAGTAGGGGAGATGAGCATTGAGACCCACAAGCTATGATAGCAACACGTTAAGACCACGTATTAGAGGTTTATTGCTACAGCTGTGAGAAACACAGTAAACGACCTGATGACCTGGAGATCCTCTGGATTAAATTCAAGGACATCATAAAAGCAGCTGCAACAGAAGCATGCGGTGACGTTCGACTTGGGAAGAAGAGAAAGAGGACACCTTGGTGGATAGAAGAAGTCGAAGAGAAATAAGAGAAAAGAAAAAGGCATGGAAACAATACTTGGAAGCTAATAACAAAGCAGGAAAAACAGAGAAATACAGAGAAAATGTGTTACTCCTAACAGAGGCAAAGAATTTGGTGTTAGCAGCAAAACAGAAATCCTGGGAAGAATTTAGAAAAAAGTTGATCACAAAAACCGGAAATTGTTCTATAAGTCCCTAAAGAACACGAGGAAGGAAAAACAGTGTCATCTAAATTTATAAAGGACAAGCAAGACAAATTGCTTACTGCCGCAAAGGAAGTAATGGAAAGATAGAAAGAATATTTCTCAGAGCTACTTGGTGGTGAGCAAAGTCAAGCCTCAAAAATGATAAGCATTATCACAGAAGAAGAAACCAATTGTTACGAAGATGGCATGAAGATGGAAGAACTGAAGGCAGCACTGAAGAAAATCAAGATGGACAAAGTAGCAGGACATGATAGTATAACACCAGAAATTCCGAGTAAACCGAAGTACACAAGACTCCACACTCAGACAGCTGAGTGAAAAGGCCATTGAGTATAAAGGTGAGATGCATCTTTGTTTCTTGGATCTAGAGAAGGCGTTTGACAAGGTCCCTTGAAGGGAAATGTGGGACTCCTTGGCAAAGAAAATCATTTCAGTACATCTGATCCATGCTAGACACAGCTTCTACAGGACTTGCAGAAATTATATGAGAACGGCACACCATAAGTCAGAAGAGTTCAGGACCATCACTGGTGTAAGACAGGGTGATATACCTTTTCATACTCTTCATGGACGATGTCATCAAAACATGTAATAAGAGGACAAGAAAGTATTAAGTGGGGTACTGGAAGATGAGGCTGGTCTGTATTTCAGAGTTGGCATTTGCCCGATGATGTTACCCTGATTGCTAAATCAGAGGCACATCTTCAATCCAACCTGCAAGTCCAGAGAGAAGAGCTGAAGAAGAGAGGGGTGGTCATCAGCAACTCCAAAACAAAAACCATGGTGATATCATGAGAGGGAAGAAGACGCCAGATTATGCTGGGAGAACAGGTCATAGAGCAAGTTGACCAGTCTAAATACCTCGCAGCTGTCATAAGCTGGAAGGGAAGCATCAGAAAAGAATTTTCTACCTGAAGAGCAGCAGCAGGAAGATGATTTTTTTTTTCAGGCTGTAAATCAAGGATTCCTTAGTAAAAAAAAAAAAAAGAAATTACCAAGAAGACGAAGATGGGTGAATACCGCTCCACCTATCGTCCAGTCTTCACCTATGGATGCGAGTCATATTTAATTACTACAACCCACAGAGCCAGCTAAAACCCTCAGAAATTAGGTATTTGAGGAAAGTGGCTGGAGTAACAAGTAGAGACTAGGTCCGCAACCATGCGGCAAGGCCTCAAAACCCAAATCTCGCAGACCCACGTAGAACAGTTCAGGTTTTTTGCTTTATTCTAATTATATCACTCCGGTTTTTTGCTTTACTCTAATTGTACCACTGCGGAAATTCCAGGAATTAAAATATGTTGTACATTTTACAATAACAAAATGTTAACCACATAAGACGTCGTTGTTTAGTTTATGTCCTAAGCAGAAGCATACAAGTACGATCACGACAGAACCGCTTTGAAATAGTTTCAAGTCATAGTCAGGCGCGGTGCCTCGAAGGGTAGGCGATCATATCCCTCCACAAATCTCTAGTTTCAATGCTGTCATTCTGTTCCGTAGCCGATCTCTTCTCTTACCAAAGTATCAAGTTGTCCATTATCTTGTCTTAACGTCCTTTACTACTAATGTTTCCTTTTGGTTTTTCCCGTACTAACGTTTTCGAGTGGTATATATATAATCTGTCACGTCCAATGATTTTTGTTGTTGCTCATTTTCCATCTGGTACACATCGGCGAAACGCAAATGCTGAGAATTAGGAAACAATTATTAGGAATAGCTATAGTTTATCTAAATAGCAACGATTATTACAACAGTAGATGATCTGATCATCTGAAGCGGTCATCTCGCCAGAAAGGCTTTTCGACAATTATTTAACCGTTAACCCCCCCCCCCCCCCCCCAATTACGTGTTATTCCCATTGTAAGGGGGGAGAGGGAGAGAGAATTTTGCTATCACCCTGCAATTACAACTTTGTCTTATTCTAGTCGGAAATTTAAAAAAAAAAAAAGCATAACAGAAGTAGTTACTCGCTATAGCGGGGCACAAAGATAAGAGACAAAAAAAAAAATTGCGTTTTCCAGGAATATGGCTACGGGAAATCTGGTGAGCGATATTGTGACGCAAATGAGTTAAAATGGGAAATCCCAGCTTTCACAGGAACGGCCTTTTGTAATTCTAACTAGCGTCCGTGCAACATAAATTGCCAAGTCATAAGGGGAAAGGTAGTAATTATTGGAAAGCCAGGTATTATGTGTATTCTCTCTCTGTGCTTATATATATGTGTCAGTGTTTTGATACACTGAACATAGTTCTACAACATAGTCTGCACAGAAGCTTCCAGCAGTCGACATTTAAAGCATATTAAGGTAAGTTTAAATGTTCAAACTGTGAGCTCCGAGTTGTTCTGTCTAATAGAAGACAAATAAGTGAGCTGCTGCTCTAGTGTGCCGATCCGTGGAAGATGAATCTCTTGGAGTTGTCAGGGGAGTGAAGTGTTACAGACTTCACTACAGTAAGACCAGCTTTATGATGCATTGGAGTGAGGTGTTAGAGACTTCACTACAGTAAGACCAGCTTTATGATGCAGGGGAGTGAAGTGGTACAGACTTCACTATAGTAAGACCAGCTGTATGATACAGGAAGGAGACCCCACCGGTAGGTAGAAGCAGAAAAGAAGGTGTGCAGACTTTCAACAAATCCAAAGAAAATGACTGCTTCCGTCCACTAACAGTTAAGATAAAAATAATGAAGAGTCACACTAAGTCACCCTCTTATGCTCTTTCTCTCACAATTTCGTGACACCAAATGAAAAGGTGCTAAAGATGGCATAAATCACAAGATCATTGGTTTAACGCTCGTATTAGAAGATGACCAAAAAATTATGTACATATTTATTGGCGCGGGGCCCCTAAAAGCGCGGGGCTCATAGCATATGCTACTTTTGCTACTACGTTAATCCGGCCCTGATTGTGTCAATATTTGACAAGGATCAGTGCGTAGCGAGGGGATCACATCCCCACCCAGCCCTCTCCATCCAGCCCTCCCCACCCAGCGGCGAAAACAAATAAAGGATCAGTGCGTAGCGATTTCTTGCCAGGTTACAGTTTTGTTCGTTTTGTGGGCCCTAAACAGGACCGTGGTGCAGTTTTGTGGGTTTTGTGGGCCCTAAAAAGGACCGTGGTGGGTGCAGTTTTGTTGGTTTTCTGGGCCCTACAAAGGACCGTGGTGCAGTTTTGTGGGTTTTGTGGGCCCTAAAAAGGACCGTGAGGGGAACAGATCACCAAGGATCACTGAAGCTATGCACATATCAGGACATACACGTGTTCGTTCGTAGCAGCACAATTTAAAGAGGACGTCAAAATTATGTAATGTCATGCAGGATACTGTCGAACGGGTCAGACTGACGAACTTTATTCCGATGTCGCCACAAGAAGTCACACATGTAGTCAAGTCTCTAACACTTCACTCCCCTGTATCATAAAGCTGGTCTTACTGTAGTGAAGTCTGTAACACTTCACTCCCCTGTATCATAAAGCTGGTCTTACTGTAAGGAAGTCTCTAACACTTCACTCCCCTGTATCATAAAGCTGGTCTTACTGTAGTGAAGTCTGTAACACTTCACTCCCCTGACAACTCCAAGAGATTCATCTTCCACGGCCTTGACACGGCGATTGAATGACACGGTGTTAGATTTGCCGCGCGAATTTAAGAAAAAAAATTTAAGAAAAAATACGGTGCTCCGTTTGGCTTCTAAATTTCAACAATGTTAATCTGTGGGTGAATGAAGACACAAGTACCGAACATGCTATTGTAATGATTGTGTTGTGTTGTGTTGTTATATGAATAAATGTTATTTTTAGACATTGTGTGAGTCGGCCTTAGTAATTGCGGGGCCCGATTTAGACCACTCTGGTGGGGCCCCACGGACGTAAGGTTATAGTTTTGTTGTCAAACGTTTTATGTCAACATTTAAGTGATGTATATTACTTACGACTTACTTACTTAGTCGTTCCTCTTCTACCGTGAGGTGTAGAGGTTTGGAAGAGAGCGCGCCACACTATCAAAAAAAAAGTCTCCCAGCTGCTGCTCTTCGGATAGTCAATTCTTCTTTGATACATGTATATCTCGTATAATTGTTAATGCAATGTAATTGCACATTTTCCTGATATCTAATTGGAAAAAAAATCTTCATTTCTTATTATTTTTGTTTCAAAGCTGGAGACCGGAACCCGAGTGCATGGCCGCCTATGAGCGCGGGGTCCGATTGGGTCAAACAGGTAAAATCTGCCTAAGGCCGGCCCTGGGTAAATGTAACGATAGGAAACTTTAGGTCAGTGTTTCTCAAGCTAGTGTAATGCCGAGCCTATCAAAGTGTACCGCAAAAAATTTATAAATGTAATATATGAAGTATAATTTTAGTGATCATGTAATACGTATAAAACTGATCTTACAGCTTGAATTCATTCAATAATAATTGGAGCTATTAACTGCTTTGATAAAAAATAGATAAACTTTTTTAAAAGTTATTTTCATTATTTATTATTAAATTATTTTAAACAATTAAAAGGAAATGGAACTGAGAGTTTTCTTTATTCTAAAGTACCCACACATTAGTGTATTTAATTTAGTATATATCACTGTCATTTTTTATTCAGGCGCCGGGTCAGATAGGGGTCCCGTTTACACGCCCGTAGAGTCATATTGGGAATATGGTGTTAGGCCCATATTATCTCGACCATCAGCACACTAGGGGTGATGTGGTCAGCATCACGCCGGTCGCCTTAACCTTCCCAGAGTTGCTCTGGTACCCAATTGGCGCTGGGTCGACCCAGGAGCCGTTTGTGGCCTAAAAAAATCCCACCTAAACTGGGGATCGAACCATGGACCACTGAGCTAGGAAGCCAGTGCACTAACCACTATGCTACCGCGGCTCCCGCGGGGTCAGATAGGTGCGCCGCACATTTTGAGGAAATTGAAAAGTGTGCCGTGAACACAAAGAAGTTGAGAAACACTGCTTTAGGTGAACGACGCAGAGTAAGCATACTTTGATCATTAGGAATTGTTACGTGTTCGGCACATTAGGACCTTGACTTTCTACAAATTGTTTTTGGGGTTGAGGTGGGGTTCGCTGGAGTTAAAACTCTTACTTTTCTCTTCCTATTTCTTTTGCTTGCAAGAGGGTTTGGTAAAATAGATAAAGAAACTTCCGCGAATAGATGGCGCAGGACACGAAAGCGTGGAGTGTATGTTTTTAAGCCCTTCAAAGAAAGTTGAAGTACAATAAATGATTTATGATGAATGAATAAATAACAAAAGTGATATGTATCCCCAGGTAACAGTACCATACTATGGCTCTATCAAGACAGAGACTAGAGAAACCAGGTCTGTTGTTCAAAAACTGTGTAAACCCCATGACTTTTCTTACTGACGTTTTTCTTGTTGTATGTAATGTGTAAATAGTTCTAGTAAGTGTTTTTGTAAGTCTAGATGCTAATTTTGTTTTTCTTGTTGTTGTATTATCAGCGTGCGATTGGCTAAGCGGTCAGTGCGTTTTCCTCTCGCAGCAAAGTTAGCTGGTTACGGGGTCGAAACCTGGTAGCATCACACTCCAGCCTACCCAGGTGTAAATGGGTATCTGGCTCTGTTCTTGAGTTGGGGAAGGCAAAGGCAGCAATGAAGGGAGTTGTCACTCCACGTCTTAAAAAGTGGATCTAGTATGGTGAAGCCTCTAAGTCCTCACTCCCCATACTACTGTATATGTGCTATTTTCCTTTCCTATTACTTCGTTATAGAGTCTTAATACCCTGTTCAACCTGACATGATGTTGGCCTTTCGGTTATATTTGATTGGGGTATCTTGTGTGATTATTCTATTTTGATGCTAGGCTCATACTAGCCCTGAAAAGGGCTGGTCTAGCAAAGGGTCGCTAAATGGCCGTCTGGTTCCATTACGACGTTGGCTTATTTCAAATATTGTCAATCAATTTCTG
>JAMPIV010022157.1:0-58877 GCA_024509875.1 Oreohelix idahoensis | reverse complement strand
TGGTGCGAGGCACTGGATGCCTAAGTGGAGACCCTAGTGGGGTAGCCCTAGGGAATTTTAATCTGATTGGGGAACGGCCTGTATTGGGACTATGGTAATGATCGTACATACTTGCAAGGACCACCATGACCTTCCGAACATGTGTAGACTTTTCCTGACTGGAGACATGGGGGCACCAGACTATTATAAGAATCCATTGTCCAGTCACCTAGACGGTACCGTTTATCAGGCCCAGCATAATCTGAGAAAGCCCACCTCCCAGATACGGTATTTATACAATCAACGATTAACGCTTTACCTAGTCCCAGACCAAGCTCAGTATCTCATCGGCACACACATGTGTTTTTCCTCAGTTTTTCATAACTGCATAAATATAGCATGCTCAAGCCAATAGTACTTCTAGGCTCTTCTTATGTCGTATTTTATTTTCCCAGCAGAGAGGCAAGGAGGGCCCAACAATGGTGTAAAGCCACTGTTGACCCTTCCTACCACATTTCGACGCGGAGTGCAACCGGCATAAAACATAACCCACCTCATCAATGCTGGCCTTGCTTACGTAATATGTTTTAAAATAAAAGAGTAATAAAAAAGTGCGCTAAACAGCAACATGCCGCGGCTACAACAAAGGGGGGAAATATGGACGGAAAATTCCTGCAATCAAACCCACCGACCATCCCCCCGGTCGTTAGAGACAGTCAGTTCCCCTTGTAACATGAACCAACCGGAGGTGACCTTGCCTATACTGCATCTACAGGCCTGTGCATTTGCATCTCGTCGCAGCACATTGCTCTGTAGAGTAGCATCCCTTGCCAAGCCTGAACACAAGATGACCAGAAAGAACCCAACTATAGAAATACCCAAGGACCTACTAAAAAGTGTTTCAGAACAAAACCTATGGTTTGGGCCTTAGCGTTATTTATCTTACGGATCAAAATCAAAAATATGTCAAAAAAGGGGAAAAAAAAATTTGCAGCGTTCTTTGGACCAACAAAAAATCCTATTTATCCAAAAAAAATATTGGGATCTTGGGGGGTTGTGGGTATATTGTGTTTTCTTGGGGTGGGGGGGGCCAAGCAATGAATCCCATTCACCCTCCCATGGTTGGTGGGCGGCTGTAATCCACTGCAGAGGACCTGGCCCCTTTCCAATTCCCCCCTTGGAATACGGAGTTGGAATCCCCACCCCTTTTTAAACATCACTTCCTTACAACAAGTTTAATTAAATTTGGCAAACAACAGCGGGAGGATCCAACCCTCTCTAGCACCCTCGATACAAAAAACCCCCCCAAACTACCCATCAAAAAAACAAACGCGCCACCCCCATCTCCTATCCAAAGGGAGGGTTTTAAAAGAAAAAATGGGGGCTCCGTTAGCATCGGAAAAAGCAGGGAAATGGAGGACAGGAACATGGGCAAACTTGTGGTTCCCATCAGGACCATACCGAACGCCCCAAAAAAAGTCCTGGAAAATGGGGGTCCATGCCCCATCCGTTTAGTCCAAAGCACACAACCCGGGCATAAGTGCCCACGGATTCAGACGTATTTCATGTTGGGGATTATTACTTGGCACAGGTATAAACCCGCCGATATCCAGAGACCCCTACCCCTGTGAAATCATGCCCGCAAAGTGCCAGAGGGACAAGCGCCGAAACCCCCCCAGACTGGAACGGCCCCCTCAAAAACCCAACCACACAGGCACACTCCCTCGGGAAAAAAAAAAACGCCAAATCTTGGGCCCACCCTTTGAAACGACGGTGGATATCCCGTAGGTCCCCAAAATGACTCGTAAAAAAAACAAATAAGAGAAAACAGTTCCACCCCATACTAAAATTTACACAAAATTAACAACCCTGGGGGCTTTTTAAGCGCCCAAACAAATACCAACGGCGAGAGCAGAGGCACCAATGCCACTCTTCGCCCCTTCCACCACTCCCTTGATTCTAAGCCCAACAATGTGGACGGCCTACCTCCAATATTAATCGGCTAGAAAAATGTCACACTTATTCCTGACAGATAATGGCCCCCCACGTTTTGCCGAGGAAAAAACTCACCGAGGAAGTCTTTGCATATTTCAGGACAGGTAAATATCCACACCTCTCCAAAAACTCAAAAAGCATGCAAAAAAAAAATATGGTGGAGACGGTTTAAAAAACGGGGACCCTTATTTTTCCTTCGGACAACTTAGCTCCAGGGAAAAAAACAAGTGGAGGGTGCCCCACCGGGCCCCCCAAACGCATTGTATTTGCTTTGCGTTTCGTTAGGGCTTGAACGATATTTTTTCTGTCCCAATGCCCACCCGCCCATTATCCCCCAGCCATACCGGTAGACATATCCCCCGGAAAAGGACACTAGAGGCAACTGTTACGTACTTGGGCCCCCCCAAGGATCCCTAGAAAGTTCTGGGCCCCCCAGAACTGGGTCACCTCTTGCATTCTTTTGAATTAAACAGCGAAGCTTTGGTATGTAGGAGATATTCAATGATCGTAAATTTCCAAATGTTAGATAATCTATTGAAGGCGCTAGCTGCCAAAGCAATTCTAGTATGGATTTCTCTTGTTGTGTCACCATCCTGAGTCATTTTACTGCCTAAATAATTGAAACTTTCAACTTTCTGTAGTTTTTCCCCGTTCAAGATGAGATATCAAAGGTCTCGTTAGAAAAGTTCATAGCTTTAGTTTTAGAGGCATTTATTTGGAGACCAATTTTAACCGAGAGATGACACAAATTATTTATTGCTTCTTGGGATTGTCTTGGTGTTGAACTTAAGAATGCTACATCATCTGCGAAATCCAGGTCCCCCAGGAATTTTCCATTTGTCCATTTTATACCCAATTGTTCATTGTGGGTTATAGTTTCTCATAACCCAATCAATAGCTATTCCAAAAAAGTAGTGGTGACATAATACAGCCTTGTTTCACCCCTGTTTCTACTGTAAACCATTCTGTATTCCCTTTATTTGTTCTAACACAACATCTTGCATTGTCATATAGCGCTTTGATTATATTCACATATTTTGTTGGAAAACCCTAGATTGTAAGTATCTTCCACAATGATGGGCGGTGTAGACTATCAAAGGCTTTTTGAAAATCGACGAAGGTGATAATAAGTGGCGATTGCCTTTCCACTGATTCTTCTATAATTGTTCGTAGTGTGAATATTTGATCAATACATGATCGTTTCGGCCTGAAACCCGCTTGTTCTTCTCTGATCTTTTCGTCAGCATGCAATTTAAGTCTTTCTAACATCATGCAACATAATACTTTTCCAGGTACCTCGTAGCAAAAAGAGAAACAGTTATATACTCACGTTAGTGGATTGTTGCTCCATGTGGGCAGAGGCAATTGCTATGCCCGCCTGTGATTCTAAGCATGTTGCTGAGGCTCTGCTCACCATATTTACTCGGCTAGGGTTTCCGTCACAGATCCTGACAGATAATGGTTCCCAATTCCGAGGAAAACTCACCGAGGAAGTGTTTAGGATATTTCAGGCCCGACATATCCACACCTCTCCCTACCACCCCCAGGCAAATGGCCAGGTGGAGCGGTTTAACGGGACCCTTATTTCCATCCTTCGGAAACTTGCGCAGGAAAAACCAGAGAGCTGGGATCAATACTTACCCGCAGCACTATTTGCTTACCGCGAAGTACCCCACAATTCTACTGGGATGCCTCCTGCCACATTGCTGTTTGGTAGACCTATAAAAGGACCTTTAGAGGCACTGTTACGTACTTGGACAGATGATAAAGCTGATGAGACGGTCACCTCTGCATCCCAATACGTGAAGGAGTTGACCCAACGCCTTAAAACAGGATGGGAACTGGCAAAGGAAAATGTACGCCGTGCCCGTCGTAAACATGCGCGTTACTACAACCGCACTGCGAAGGATAGGGAGCTAGAAGTAGGAGAACAGGTATTATTACTCCTGCCCAGTAGCAATAATAAATTGCAAATCGGGTGGAGAGGTCCATATAAAATTGTTGAGAAAATGTCGCGCACCAATTACAAGATTGCCATAAAGGGGAAGCAGAAAATTTACCACATAAACCTGCTGAAGCGATATTATGAAAGACCAGGTGCAGAACCAGCACATTTCCTGACACTGGCTATTGCGACGGAAACTGAGGCAGAACCCCTGACCTCCTGTGAATACCCTCTTCGTCAGTGCGAAACTCATCAAGATGTTCAGATTAGTTCAACTTTAACGGAGGATCAGCAGGCACGGGTTCAACAGTTGTTGAGAAAACACACTAGTACACTCACGGATAAACCTGGCATGACCAACCTGATAGAATTTGATATGAAGCTAACAGACCTCGCCCCGGTACGAGTTAAGAACTATCCTGTTCCTTATGCTAAAGCAAAGGCATTGAGTGAGGAAATCGAGTACCTGCTTAAGGAAAATATTATCTCAAAATCAGAGTCGCCTTATAGTGCGAGTGTAGTGTTGCTTAGAAAATCCACAGGAGAACATCGCCTCTGCATAGACTACCGAAGGCTCAACGCTGTAACGGAATTTCAAGCGGAGCCCTTACCGGATCAGAATCAGCTTTTCACCAAGCTGAGTAGAGCACGATACTTTTCGAAGATAGACCTTAGCAAAGGGTACTACCAGATCCCGGTAAAAGAGGAAATTCGACATATGTTAGCATTTAGTACTTCTGAAGGCCATTACGAGTTTAATGTATTGCCATTTGGGCTAAGCAACGCCCCAAGCGTCTTTACTCGTATGATGAGGAAGCTACTGGAACCCCTGAACCACCCTGGGATAAGTAATTTCATGGACGACATACTTATTGCCACGAACACCTTTGAGGAGCACCTGGACGCAGTTTCCCTACTCTTCGAAAGACTTAGAGAAACAGGACTCACCGCTCGCCCTACAAAATGTCAAATTGCCTGCGAGCAACTAGAATTCCTGGGACACACTATCTCGCATGGATGCATGTTCCCAGATGCGCGTAATATTGAGAAGTTACAGCGGGCCCCACGACCCCAGACTAAAAAGGATGTAAGGTCATTTGTGTCTCTATGTGGCTTCTACCAGAGATATATTAAAGATTTTAATACCCTGAGTGCGCCATTGACCGCATTAACCAAGAATGGGAACCCGGACAAAGTAACCTGGACAGCGGAGTGCGAAAATGCCTACACGCTGCTGAAGGAGAAACTCACAGCTAGGCCAATTCTGCGACTGCCTGACTTAACTCTGAACTTTACGCTGCGAACAGATGCTAGCAATATAGGGATAGGAGCCACTCTCCTGCAGCCTAGTGATAGACCTTCTGCAACTCTATTCCCCATCGCATATGCTAGTAGGAAATTGAACCCTGCTGAACAGAACTACTCTACCATCGAACGAGAATGTCTGTCGCTAATATGGGCTGTGCAGAAGTTTCAACCATATTTATACGGGAAAAAGTTCACGGTGCAGTGTGATCACCAACCGTTGATATTTCTTGCAGCGTCGAAGAACCTTAATGCCCGGCTTATGAGATGGTCACTCCTGTTGCAGCCATATTCCTTTCACATAGAATACATACCTGGGAAGAACAACGTAGGGGCAGATTTTTTGAGCAGACATCCGGACGCAACCGAGGAGATATGAGAAACTGGAAAAGAAGAGGAAGACAGGACAAGAGGAGTTGGACGGAACGTCAAACTTGAGGAGGGGCTTGTGTGACAACTTGCCCAATCTTCTCTTCATTTTTTTTATTATTTACGTGACATCGTTTTTTTTCTCATCCTCAATGCATGATCGCAAAGTCCCGGGAATTGTCACTGGCGGAAATTCTCCTAGCATTCAGTATTTCCTCCTCGCTATTTTTAGATACGACGTCATTGTTGACCAATGACCTCGGTAGCTAGGAACCTGTTTTAATTTAAGACTGCTTAAGCTGATAAAACCAGTTTATGCCACTTTAGGAAGACCCCACGTGACTTTTAACGCTATTGATTGGAGCGTTTATTTGACGCTAATGTCACATGATGCACGCTATGGATCACGTGTCCAAGCGGAAATGTCCCGCTAAAAGTGCGCCAAACACGGGCAATCTTCACTTGCCCGGAACCCTTGAGACAGCTAGGTCTAACCCAATTATCGGCGAATTCTCGCATTAAAAGCACTGAAGCCACGTGTCTAATTGCGGGTTAGCGTCCATCTTTGAGTAGGTAAGTGAAATCTCGCTAGAATATAATGTGATGAAATGTGTAGTACATTGCAAAATCGACGCAAGATTGGTATGTTTACTTTATTCATATTTTTGTTTTACGATCACATCCAGCCACATGTGATCGGGTATATTTTATGATCCCACGGGATATGTACATGTTCATAATAATGTATAACGGGAATATATATATATATATAGCTATTAATTTCCATATTATTTGATTATTTTCGACCCGACGTTTAGACTAACGGAAATTAATATTAACGATAATGTTGACAGACCGTGACATATATTCATTATAAATTATATGACGAGGCGACCAGACATGAAGTGTGTGATAATGTTGTCAGACAATTCTAAAAACACGGATGTCCAATTATTTGTTAAATTCATCATAATGACATGACGATTAGGCTAGAGGCACAGAACTAGAATACTGTTGCCGACATTTCTATGATAAATTTGGTGGGTTTAACTGACATTTATAATAATTCATCGGGTTAAGCTGACGATAAATCAGTCTAAAGAATTATAATACTGCCACTGGGGCAGAGTAATATAATAAAGGACAGACAGGAGAAACTTGAATTCAAGATTAGACTCTAGACATATGATGTTAGAGACTAAAATCTGAGGTGACAGGCAGAGGGACGGCTTAGGGAAAGACTGCTTTCAAAAGCTAGAAAATTAATGAAGCCGTCGTATTTGTCTTCAGTCTATGGTGGAGCCTTGCACGACAGTCCAATCTCAGCGCAGAATACGGAGTCGAGCACAGAGAAGGCAAATCCGAACCATTCAAGACCTACCGGGGCAACGTCAGGAGACCGGAGAACTAACCACACTTCACTATCAGCCGGGGGCTGAAAAGCTAAGTCCACGACAAAGGAAACTCACCTAATCAATGCCACAAAGTTTAGTCATCCATGATGAAAAACACGTGAATTGTGAGACACATAATACATACAGCAGACACTAATTCCATCGACAATACTATCATTCACCATCTATTCACTTTATTGCAATAAACCAATTGGGTGTATATACTGTACCCCACGCTTTGTTCCTTCCATTAGATGTTGAATATTGTCTATGTTTATCTTCCTTTATAAGGGAGGGGGGGCTCGTAAAATATAATATAATTTAAAGAATAATAATAATAGATAACTGAGAAGGGGACGACGGTAGCGAGAGACCAAATATCTCCTTACAATCTTTTCCAGACCTGTCGAGTTAGGAGAATTTACCCTCTTCGTCACCCTTCGGAAGTGGGAAAACTAACAACAATAACATCTATCAAACAATAACATCTATCAAACAATAACATCTAACAACAATAACATCTAACAACAATAACATCTAACAACAATAACATCTAACAAGAAGTTTTTGTTCTGGTTTTGGTTTTAAGCACCATCTTCATTGAACATGGACAACTCCATCAGTGCCCTGATCTCCTCCCTTAGATCACACAAGGAGGATCTCAGCACTGTGGATTAACTCCATAGCACCGGCGAGGATCGCAATCTGTGTATACAAGAACCACACATTCTATAAATATTTTTGTAGCAGGTTTTCCTATTGTTTGTACATTTTTAACATGCGCAACTTGTATATGGGACCTCCTATTTTTTCGCCCTTATCCGAGAAGGCTTGGCATCCGATCTCACAACCCATGAGATCAGGGGGGAGTATGACATCATTAGGACCCACTGGTTCTGAAAAATTTCCATCAAATATACTCCCTCTACTGGGAACCGAACCAAGTTCCTTTAGAATTTGAGGCAGACACCATTACTCTTAGCCACTCCCACCCCCAAAAATTAAAATGGACATTCATGAAGTATCATATAAATACTCTTTATTACTGATTACAATGGAGAAATATGGATAATGAACAAGCAGATAGAACAAAGAATTGAGACCATTGTTATATGTGGAAATACAGAATGGTGCAAACCTCAGGGACAGAGAAGAAAATAAATAAGAAGTCCTAGGAAGTGAGGAATGAAATGAAAACTAATAAATAAGACCAAGTTAGATACAATATTTTGGTCAGATCAAGAAGGCAACATCTTACAGGGACACCATTATGGAAGGATAAGTTGAAAGTAACAATGTGCAAGAGGAAGACTGTGTTAGAAGTGGAAAGAGATGGACAAGAAAGAGCACAGCAGAGTGTTACTATCACGGTATGAGACATTGGAAGCTGGAGATCCAATGCAGTCAACCTGTGATGCAAAAATGGTAGCTAATCTGTTTTGAGTGTATGGTTGCTAGATGACAAAGAAGTTAGCATGGGAGAACAACTAGAAATTGTGAGGAGAACACAGAGCATACAATAAAATAAACCAAGAGAAACATTACAGATACATCAACAAAGTAGTTTGACTACTCTTACCTTTCTTCAGACGTGAGATTGCAAAGTCAATGATTGTAGCAGTAACACCTTCTGTAGGAAACTGGAATTCCCTGTCCCGAAGTCTGAATGATATCATGTCTTCCCCAGAAGATCTCACCAGCACATTCCCAATGTGAAGGTCACGGTGCTCAAATTCTAGTTCAATTTCTGCTACAGCTAGAGCATAAACAACTTGGCGTAATACACTGAAGGCTTCGGCATGGTTGCAAAACTGGGAAATTGAACAAGCATGACAGTTTTAGACTTCATAACCAACAAGTATGTATTTCTCTTATTGCTACAAGATACACTGATACTGCTGTGATAGACACACATTTTACAAGTTTGTACAAGTGATAGACCCTGACAAAACAAAAATTCTATCAAGAGATAAAAACTGAACAATTTACTTTGTAAATGAGGTCAATTTGAATGCAGTAATCAGACCACCCCACAAAAGCCAAGCCTCCCACATAGTTACTGTTGATCAGAATCAATATCACCAAACTCCAGGAAAACCCATAGGTGCTCAGCCCGACCCCACAGCAAATGTCGAAGTATCAGTGCTAATTGTTCTGTAGTGCTCTGGCATATGCTAGCCACAAGCATCCTCTCGTGCATCCATCCTTGCTAGTATAACATTTGATGTCAAAGTCCAACAATCTTAGCCTTGCTGATTCATGGACCAACAATCTTAGCCTTGCTGATTCATGGACCAACAATCTTAGCCTTGCTGATTCATGGACCAACAATCTTAGCCTTGCTGATTCATGGACCAACAATCTTAGCCTTGCTGATTCATGGACCAACAATCTTAGCCTTGCCGATTCATGGACCAACAATCTTAGCCTTGCTGATTCATCGATAGTAGTGTCATTCTCAAACTGGTGATCATTAATTGTCCTTAATATCTCTCACTCTTCCATAACTAATGTCCCCACCATGGGTGCTCTCAAAGCTTGTCCGTCAGCTCTCTCATTGCCACATGACCAGGGCAGTAGATCTACACCAGTTACTGAAGATTTGAGGCTTCTATGGATACAAAGCCTCACACAAGTAGACTGCAACAAGAAAAAATACCCAAGGTGCCAGTTTTGAAGCAGTTTGACATAAAATATATTGTCACCTTCTGTCTCTAAAATAATAATTTCTCAGTATTACACTCGATGTTAACATCACATTCTGTTTCTAACACAGCATTTCCCCTTAATATTAAACAGGCATATGGGACCCAAAGATGAAGCAATAGAGAATGCAGTCAGCAAACCATAGCTTGACTGCTTGCATCAGGATCAGCTGACCAAGACCATACTCCACCTCCATGTGGTGGTCCTGGAAACAGGCTGCATCACTGCAGTCTGGCTGAGAGAGTAGGGATCGAAAAGGGAAGGCAAACCCGATCCCAAAAAATGCTGTGCTGAAGTCAGATGTGTCAGCCGAAAGGCGCAGATATCGCAGCTCCGGTGTAAACAGACACAACGCAACAAACATCCTTTTCAGGACGAACGAGGAAGAAGAAGAAACAGCCATATTTTATGTTAACCTCATAACTTGTTTCGATACAGCAGTTTCCTTTAGCATTTGTCATACTGTACGTTAACATGACATTCTGTTTCTAACACAGCAGTTCTTTATTTGATTTTATATTAACTTCAAATTCTGTTTCTGTGCAGTAATTTGATGACGCATAATATGATACAGCATACACCACCTCATAATGAGCAAAGTGGATGTGGGGAGGAATGGAGCTAAGTTTATCACGAAGACTGCAGAGCATGTCATCAGATGACAAAAACACAGTGCAATGTGACATATCAATGCTGCACTGAGAGATTTGCAGCTGCAGACAATAACAAACACAACAAAATAAAATAAACACAAGATATGTCTGACCTTCAAACAGCATTTTGTTGATGTCTGACCTACCTTATAATTTTCCAAAGGACAACCCCCATCAACAAACTCAAAGACAATAAATAGCTGATCACTAGGAAACCCATCTGCAAAATAAAAAAAAAAACAACCTTAGTACAGTCTTTCTTCTTTCTATATGCAGAGACATGAGGGCACTGGACATAAATCCAGCAGCCTGGGAGGATGAAGCTGCCAATCGCACCAAGTTGTGATGCTCTCTACAGTGCCACCTCAGATGATGGTTTCCCGTGTGGGGATTGAAGATTGGCGCCTTTTAATAAATCATACTATCCGGTTGTCTGGGCGTTTATGGGCTAGGGTATGTTGGTTACTTATGCCGATTTTTCACGGCTCTGAGCACTCTGTCATAGTAGTACTGTGCTCTTCTTGTTCGTTTTTGTGTTGAGTGTGTGGTGTTTTGGGCAGTTTTTTTGGGTTATCAATGGGGTTTTTTATTTGTCTATTCTTCGAGGTGTGACGCCCCTGGCGGGCGAGGTCGCGTGGGGGTGGGTGGGGGGGCCGCTACCCCGGGGGAATCCTCGAGAGTGGAGTCTCCAGCAGAGGGGGGTCGGCTGCAGGCCATAGCGCCCGGGCCCCCTGGACCAGCTCACCCCCGGGGGGTGGGGCCTCGGGAGTGGGGGCCTCTGTGGGGTCTGGGCGGGACTTTGCCCCTCCCCCTTTCGTAACTAGAACCATCCACTTTATGGTGTCATCGCGAGATCGGGGCGTCCCATGTGGGTTGGGGGGGGTTGGGGGAGGGGGGGGGGGGGGGGGGGGGGGGGGGGGGGGGGGGGGGGGCCGGGGGGGGGGGGGGGTGCGTCGGGGGGACGGGCGGGGGGGGGGGGAGGTGGGTGGGGGGGGGGGGGGGGGGGGGGGGGGTGGGGGGGTGGGGGGGTGGGGTCGGGTGCGGGGGGGGGGGGGGGGGGGGGGGGCTCGGGGGTCAGGTGAAGGCGGTGGGGGGGCGGAGGGGGGGGGGGTAGGGGGGGGGTAGTGGGAGGGGGGCAGAGGGGGGGGGTGAGGGGGGGGGGGGGGGGGGGGGGGGGGGGGGGGGGGGGGGGGGGGGGGGGGGGGGGGGGGGGGGTGGGGGGGGGGGGGGGAGGGGGGGGGTGGGGGGAGGGGGCGGGGGACGGGGCCGGGTGGGTTTAACAACATTTTATTTAATTTTTTTTATTTATGGGGGGGAGGGCGGGGGGGGGGGAGGGCGGGGGGGGGGTATTTTATTTATTTTTTTCTTATTTATTTTTTATTCACTATTATTTTTTATTTTGGGGTGGGCTTTTTTTTTTTTTTTTTTCTTTAGTAAATTTTCATATTTCATTTAAGATGCTGTTACCCTTCCGGAGATTCCTGGCGTATACTTGCGTCTATAGTTAACTTTATTCACTTCACTCCCCCCATCAAAAGGGGGGGTATATGGCTAATAAACAACATGTCTGCTACGTGTAGTAAACAAATTATCACCCCCTAACACAAAAAGGTCATATATGGGGGCCGGCTTGTGTGGCAAATAATACTAATATCAGTGGGGGTAAAATAATATGGTCACGGTATATAATCAATTCCGTGCCTGCACCTGTTACGGTCCCAATAGACTATGTGTGGTTTTTTGGGATAATGGGTTTTATGACCTTAAATAACCTATTATACGGATTTGCCAGAATTTTACTGACACACGACCCTAATTGAAGCGGCTCTTTTCCCCATCACAATACGGCTACCTGTATCTCTCCCCCACTCATCCTCCCTCTACCAGCATATGTTGAGGGGGGGGAGATTACCTAGCATTTGCACATGAGCTTCTTTGGGATACATCTGGGCTAAATCCAGACCTCCATTATGGCTCTCCTAAAATGGATCTTACCTAATTGCAGGAGATTCTTTCCATTATTATCAATGGTATAGGGTTGGCAGGTGGTGGGTAAACGGGATTATTTCTACGTTTTGGCTATTCACCAAGGAGTAATGTAAAAGATAAACACTTGGGCAGAGTATTTCCCCCTATATCTATGAGCATTTTACCATTTAATACAAAATAAATCCTAAATAAATTTTCGACCAAACTAATTTGGGCTTTTTATCTTTGCATATTGTTGGTCAAACACCCGGGACTCACCCACTCACAGGGGTGGTGGCGGGGGGGGGGATCTGATCCCCCCCTGGAACAACCCCCAACCACAAACCTCACTATCCCCCCCACACTTTCCCCCCTACACCCTAAACTCCATCCACAAGTGGGGTCCCCTTTATGACGTACCAGGCTTCCAAATCTTACACCTTCCTGGGAACTCCTCTCTTTTCCAACCTCCAGAACCCCTCTACACCCGACCACTTTGTGGCAGGACCCAGGAGGTCAGAGGTTATGCCATGGGACTCCACATTGACCCTCCCCCAACAGGTCCCCCCCAATCTCCCAACATAAAAAATAGTAACAACCATAACATCCTTATCACCTTATAACAAATAATTAACGGTACAACCGTCCGATAAAATAACACCCACATTAAAAAATGGGTCCATTCGGCTAATTACTATATCCCTCGACAAATTTTACCTACATAATATTGCTTTGCGAAAATGTAATCGTTCTGTACGTATGAATAAATTAACAGATTCGAATTGTCCCCCCCACTCTCCCCCCCACAGGTTTTTTTCTTGACCAACCAGGTGCTCCACCCCACTCCCCACCCCAAAACTTTCTGGGCATATAGGAGCACCGGGGGGGGGGGGGGGCGGGGGGGCGGGTGGGGCGGGGGGGGGGGGGGCCGTGGGGCGGTGGGGGGCGGGGGGGGGGGGGGGGTGGGGGGGCGCGTGGGGTGGGAGTGGTGGCGGGGGGGGGGGGGGGGGGGGGGGGGGGTAGGGGGAGGGGGGTGGGGTGGGCGTCGGAGGGGGGGAGGGCGGGGGGGGGGGGGGGGGGGGGGGCGGGGGGAGGGGGGGCGGGGGAGGTAAAAATACGGGGAGGTCTTGCGAGAGGCGGGGGTGGGGGGGGGGAGTGGGACAGGAGCCAAAACACAGGGGGGCGGGTTTTTTCGGGGGGGGGCAGGGGGGAATCTCTGGGGGGGGGGGATTGGGGTGGCGGGGCGGGGAGGGCAACGAGGGGGGGGGGGGTGGGGGGGGGGGGGGGGGGTGGGGGGGGGCGGGGGGGGGGGGGTGGGGGGGGGGGGAGGGGGGGGCGAGGGGGGGGGGGTGGGGAGAGGCGGGGAGGGGCGGGGGGGGGGGGGAGGGGGGGGGGGGGGGGGGAGGGAGGGGGGGGGGGGGGGGGGGTGCGGGGGGGGGGCTGGGGGGGGGGGGGGGGGGGGGGGGGGGGGGGGGGGGGGGGGGGGGGGGGGCGGGGGGGGGGGGGGGGGCGGGGGGGGGGGGGGGGGGGGTGGTGGGGGGGGGGGGGGGGAGGGGGGGGGGGGGGGGGGGGGGGGGGGGGGGGGGGGGGGGGGGGGGNGGNGGGGGGGGGGGGGGGGGGGGGGGGGGGGGGGGGGGGGGGGGGGGGGGGGGGGGGGGGGGGGGGGGGGGGGGGGGGGGGGCGGGGGAGGGAGGGGGGCGGAGGGGGGGGGAGAGGGGGGGGGCGGGAGGGGGGGGGGGGGGGCGGGGGGGGGGGGGGGGGGGGGGTGGGGCGTGGGGGGCCTTAGGGGGGTGCGCGCGGCGGGGGGGGGGGGGTTGGGGGGGGGTGACGGGGGGGGGGGGTAAAAAACTTTATATTACTAGCGGGGGGGGCGGGGGGGGGGGGGGGGGGGGGGGGGGGGGGGGGGGGGGGGGGGGAGGCGGGGGGGGGGGCGGCGGGGGGGGGGGGGGGGGGGGGGGGGGGGGGGGGGCAGGGGAGGGGGGGGGGGGGGGGGGGGAGGTTGGGGTCGGCGAGGGTGGTAATCATAGGCGCCGGGAGGGGGGGTGACGACGCGGGGGGGGGGGGGGGGGGGGAGGCCGGGGTCGGGGGCGCGGGGGGGCGGAGGTGGGGGGCGGGGGGGTGGGGGCGGGGGGCGGGATGGGGGGTGGGCGAGTGGGGGCGGGGGGGAGGGGGGAGGAGGACTGTAGTTCGGGGGGGATTTGTGTGATGGTCGTGGGGGGGGGGGATATATGGCGAGGGGGGCGGCGCGCCAGGGAGCCGCGGGAGCGGGGGGGGGGGGAGGGTTATATCGGAGGGGGGGACATGCGAGGGTGTGGAGTGGGGAGGGGGGGGTGGCTTTTGGGGGGCGGCGGTGGCACATCCCTGCAAGGGGGTAGGGGGGGGGGGGGGGGGGGGGGCTGTGGGGGTCTGAGGGGAGGGTGGTGTCGGGGATATCGAGGGGGGGGGGGGGGTGCGGGTGGGGGAGTGGGGGGGGCGGGCGGGTGGGGGGGGTGTGGGGGGGGGAGGGGGTTGTCGGTCAATGGCGGTTTGGGGGGGGGGGGTGGGGGGGGGGGGGGGGAGGAGGGGCGGGTGGGGGGGGGGGGGGGGGGGGGTGGGGCGGGGGGGGGGGGGGGGGGGGGGGGGGGGGGGGGGCGGGGGGGGGGGAGGGGGGGGGGGGGGGGGGGGGGGGGGGGGGGGGGGGGGGGGGGGGGGGGGGGGGGGGGGGGGGGGGGGGGGGGCGATGGGGGTGTGGGGCGGGGGGGGGGGGGGGGGCCCGGGGGGGGGGGAGGGGGATGTTGGAGGGGGGGTGCCGCGGGGGGGGTTTTGGGGGGGGGGTGGGGGGGGTGGTGGGGGGTGGGTGGTGATGGGGGGGGGGGGTGGGGGGGGGGGGGGGGGGGGGGTGGGGGGGGGGGGGTGGGTGTGGGGGGGTGGAGTGATAGGTGGGGGTGTGGGTGGGGGTGTGGGGGTGGGGGGGGGCGGGGGGGGTGGGGGGGGTGGGCGGGGGCGGGGGGGGGGGGGGGGGGGGCGGCGGTGGGGGGGGGGGGGGGGGGGGGGGGGGGGGAAAAAAGACTTAACTGATGCTTACTACAAGCTTGCAAAATGAGAGGAATAACCATTCCCTAAAGGAATGCCGGCAGTGTATACTACTTTTCATACTGGTCCAGCACACTCCAAGAAAATGCGTCAGGAAGCCTTGGACATGGGCTATAGCGTGGGGAAAGGACGCAGTGTCTCCAGCCTATTCACTTTGATTGACAAATCACACAACCAAAGAAAAAAGGCTGTAGCAGAGTTTCAGAGAATCTAAAGGCTCTAGAAGATAAGGGGAAAAGCTGGGTTTGGAATGGAGACTCTATATTTAAAAAAATAATTAAAAATAATCAAAAAAAAATAAAAAGATAATACAAACGGCATCGCTTGAACCCTTGAGAAAGGCATAGGGACCTCCCTAAGGGTGTGCAGGAAACTTGGAGATTCCAGTCACCAGTTCTCTCACAATTGAAGAAGCATTCGCTCCACATGGCTGACTATCACATGGGATGTAGCTGTTGGGCACCAAACTTTCAGAGGGAAAAACAAGCTGCATAGACCTGTGTTTTGCTAGAAGGAGAACATCATACAGTTCAGAAAAGCATTTTCCCTATTATTTAAATAAGACCATCAAGAGGAGAGATAAGAATAAGAAATAACTCGCGCTAAACCATGGGGGACGCAGGACCAGGATTTTCTATTTAATACGGCCCACATGTTGAGGGATACCCCATCACACTAGGTGAAATTCTAACAGAAGGCATTATTTCCCAAGCTCTTTATCGGTTCATTTGTCTCACGGCCCAGACAAAATCTGCAACGATATGCTAGGTTAAATATGAGCGCTCAGCAGCCTATAGACAATAACTGCTTTTGAGTTTTTTCTTTTCATCAACAAGCTTGGTTGTAAGGTGACGGGGAATAGGAACGGTACCCAAGTTATGGGGGGGTGGAAGAGGTGGATGAAAGCCCCAATAACAAGTACCCATTCTATAAGAAAAATAGTTGAGAAAAAGAAGATAAAAGATGAGAGAAAAAGGGTAATGTTATGGCCCCGACCGAGGCTTGGCTGCGGGGCAAAGTTACAGGCCAATCCAGTTCTCACAAGTCCTGTGTTGGGAAGGATCTATGTGATGAGAAATAGTCATACCATGATTGAAATGGTCTTTTTAGAGTGCTGATGCTGAATCCTGGTGCCCGGAACCAAGAAGATGGTATTTTTGAGAATTGCTGATACGTATCTACAGGGCGAAGGACCAAGTTACTTGTACTTGTCTGCAAGCAATAGAAGATGCGCTTCAGGAGAAGAAGGAGAAAAAAAATAAAAAGGTCCTACGAGCTGTGGTCGACTTTCAAGGGCCTTTGACCAAGTGTGGTGTGGTATGTTGGCCTCTTGGCATAAACGTAGGAGTGAAGTGGATCTCCTAGGCATCTTGTTTGTTTTATTATATTATTTATTATATATTTGTTGCCAGTCTTACTCCTGCTGTTATGGCTGAGAACGTAGAGTTCAATCTGTGACGGGGGAGTGAAAGGAGATAAGAGGGGAGAAACGGTGTGAGATAAGAGAGTACATCCCCACGAGGGATTTGGTATTATTATTTTGTTTTTTGAGTTGAGTGGACCGAGGTTGAAGAAAATTGAACTAATAGATTGGGCAGATTGGAATGATGGCATTTGGTTAAGTTTTTTTAGGGGGTGGGGGGTGGGGTTTCAGTTGAAGGATAGGAAGTAGATGGTTGCAAAGTAAGAGGACTGTTTTTTGTTTGTTTAGGTTCGGTTGATGAGGTAAGGCTTTTTTTTTTATCTGTCTAGGAGGGGGTTGGTTGTCTGAATTCTGAATTTTTTAATGTTAGTATGTTGTTTATATAGGGTTAGGGTGGATGCTAACAGGGGACGGGGGGGGAAAGTTGGTACTAGGTTGTTTGTTAAGATAATTGTGCTAGACAGAGGGGGATGCATGGTAGCGGAATGTAGTAGTGTATATTTTTTTTTCATGTTTATTAAATTAGATGAGGATTTATTTTGGTGTTAGTTCCCTAGCCTTGTAAATTTGGGACAAATGTCAGTTTATGGTAGTCTTTTCGGATGTGGTGGTTGTTATTACTTGTTTGAGGGAAGAAAACATTATGAAGGGGGATTCTGGTTGGTCCTTTTAGGGACGGGGAGGCGCGTTATCTCCGTATGCGACTCTCATCCTATAGATAATTTTTTATTTATGGATAGGAGATAGGGTGAAGATCAAAGGGGGGTGGGAAGGAGAAAAGTGAATATGAGGAAGATAAAATTCCAAGGGAGGAAAAAAAAAATTATCGGACATAAAAACAAAAAAAAATAAAAAGGGGGGAAAGGAACTGAGAATAAAAAAAAACACGAAAGGGGAAAGGGGGGGGGAAAAGAGGGGGAGGGAAAAGAAAAAAGGAAACAAAAGGGGGAGGGGAGAATAAGGGAGGAGGGAAAGAAAGAAAAAAGAATAAACCACAACCGGGAAGGAGGAGGAAAGTATGATCCAATGAAGGAAGGGGGGGGGGGAAGAGGAAGGCGGGAATAAAAGGGGGGGGGGGAAACATATTTTGTCCCATTGAAGAGATCAACAAAAACCATGATTCCAGATGGAAATGGTATCCATTATTACAGTCTATGCCCTAAGATCGCACCCAATGAAAGGCGATGACTAGTTGATCGGGGCATTGGGACGTCTCTAAAAGCGTTAGCCTGCTTTGTGCAGTCGGGCGGGGGGAGGAAAAAAAAAAGGAAAAAAAAAAAAAAGAATAAAACAAAACAATATAAGAAATGACTTATAGGACAGCTAAATTTCAACTCCTTTTTTTTCCTTCTTTCTTCTTTCATTTTCCTTTCCGTTTTTTTCCGAAGAAGAGAAAGAAGGACCTCTATCATTGTAGACAACACCACTGTAGCCCACCCTCTTTCCACTGTTTTCCAGTGGTTGGGTACTCCCCTTGTTGGGCGGTACCCGAGCTAGGCAGCACAGTTGCACCCTTCCAAATTTTAATACAACATTCAGTGGTTCTACAAAGTGGAGTGTGCGGTGGTGTTAAATCATTGGGGATCTGCAAAAAACATACTGCCTAATTTGAGTAAGATACCAGAAATAGGAAGTTAATAATAATAGGGGGGAGCATGATATTAATAAATCGATAAAATCAGACGCTTGATATTATTAATAAATATGATTTATAACAGATTGGCTGCCAGTTTCACATGTTATTATTAATTAATAGATAAATTAATTTTAACAGGCAGTGCACTTTTATAATAAAATATAACCAGGTTAAAACCTCAATGGATTGTAACTAGGGACCCGGATTTGAAACAATTATTGCATTATGCGGTATGTTTGATAAAGATGCTCTGCTTCCTGTAAGTATTGATGTCAATGCTATCTTTTGCTGGGGCACCCACCCTTTGGTTAGGGCAATTGTTAGGAGGTGTTCAGGTGCAACTATCTAGGTATTTGGGCCTCACCCCCCAAGTTTGTCCATTTTTTGTAGGGGCAAAATTGCCCTATTAGGTTAATCTCCTGCTTAAGAGCTCTCTAGGTGTGGTTTAATTAAGGCCAGGTGAGCAAATAAAAATTGTAATCCAATTGCAGGAGTTCCGTTAATTTTGATCCGCCAATAAAACCATTAGTTACTCTAAGCTGTAGAGCTGTCTATCCTTTGCACCGCCGCTCTTCCTTGCTCGCGACCACCGCTTGTCGCCGCTCGATTGCGGTCTAGCACCCCCGTCTTCCTGTAATGTTGCTCATGGATTGGGGAGGAGAGAAACGAGAGAGGTTTAAATGAGGTTTAAGAGAGAGGAGGTTTGAGAGGGAGAGGGAGTGATGGGCGGAGGCCAGAGAGGTGAGCCGGTGCGCTCTTATATTACATAAGGGGCTTGTAAATGACGGGTATCGCTGTTCGCGGGGTTGTTGCGGCAGGGGGCCATTTCTTTCCGTGGAGTTTTTGTACTACTGCTCGGGGTTTTAGGGGGGGGGCAATCGGGCTTGTAGTGCCATGGGTCTGTGGCTCTATACAGGAGAAAGAAGGGTTACATTTCGGGATCAAATGTTGCGTCCAGTCTCATTTGGTGTGCGAGCACGTTTGGAAAAGTTTTGGAAAATTGTGAAAAAAAAAAACAAAAAACGGAAAAAAAAATATCCTAGGTGAGCATTTAAGTATATTGCTACGGGCGCTGGTCTTCTCGAACGGGGGGAGAGTGAGAGAGTAGCCGTGTCCCAATCCACGGGCTCAGGGAGGGTTTGTCGGTGCGTTTGTGAGGATGTTGTGTCGTGGCGTTTTGTTCTATTGTCTACTGTACATAAAACAAGGTATAGGAGGGACTAGGTTGTGGATTTGGTGTACCGAAGTTTTATGCTGGAGAGTCATAGGGATGGGTACTAGGGGAAGGTATGTACCCCAAGCAGATTGCTGTTTTTGGGGATTCAGTAAGAGCGAAAACATTTGAAGCTTACCCAAAGGACGGATAGGATGTCTAGAGTGTTTGGAACCTAGGGTTGGTGGTGTCTGGGTTTCCGACTTCAGGGATTTTTTGGGGATTCTGTGCGGTGTTAAAACGGAGGCTCTTTTGGCTTTGTTTTGTTCATGTTTTCTTTTGGCACAGAAGCCCATGTGGAATAGTTTTTGAGGGGAACAAACAGTGCTGCGCGGGTGGCTCAACACAGGACTTGTACGGCAATCTGTCCATGGACTCCGTCCCCAGGGAGTAGGGAGGGAGGGGTTATCCACTTGGCCCACTGGGGGATCGTCTACCCACCCTGGTGGGGGTAGACACCCACCACTCAAACCCATATGGCGGGTTATAGAGGAACCTACACCAAAAACAGGTCAAAGACTGCATTAACTTGGGAATTCGGACTGGTGTACGTTCAAAAGGATGGTGATCAACATTGAAAACAGAAGAAAAAAAATTACTGGTTCACTCTTGACCTATCTACACGTGATCCCTCTCCCCATCCACCCATTGTTTGTCCATTTGCACGATGTCATTTATGAAATGTGCATGATAAGGAGAGGTTATCTGAAAAGAAGAATAGAAAAGGGGGTTTAGAAGACGGGTGGCAAGATTTGTGTCCTGACAGAACGGGAGCAGGGGAAGAGAAAGTGAAAGAAGAAGAGGGAAGGGGGGGGGCGGGAATCACCTTCAGGGGGGGTGGGGGTAGGGAAGGAGACAGGGATGGAAGAGTTTGTCATTAGTGTGGGGTTGATGGGGCGAGAAGGGGGAGAGAAGGTAAGAAGGTGGGAAGGAATCGAGGAAGTCGCGACGAAAGATAGTGAGAGTTTGGGGGTTTGAGGGGGAGAGAAGCACGGGGAAGAGGATAGAGGGGTGGATCGGTCAGGGAGGAGAGAGTTCGAAGAAGAGTCTGTAAGAGGGTAGGAGAGACTGGTGGAAGAAGAGATTGGGGGGAGATCCAGGTGTGAAGTGGGGAGAGGTGCCGGTCTGTTGTGGAGGGTGTGTGGGGGCGACAGGAGGATAACACTGCGGAGTGGTAGAGAAGAAGATGGGGGGGGGGTCGGTTGTGATGGGGGAGTAGGAAAGAGAGAGGGCAATAGAGATGAAGTCGCGTTAAGTGAATCTTCCGTAGTGGATTTTATAAGAAAGAGAGAGTGAAGTATGGAGGGGGATAATGTATTGAGGGGAGGTGGCGGTCAGGGGAGGTGGGGGGAGTGGGGGGGGGCTCTTTTCTTTTTTATCTGAACAATCACCTTATAATTTCTTTCGGGGGGGGGGGGAAGAGGGGGGGAGCGGAGTGAATCCTATCTCGGATTCGCTCTCAGCATAGAGGCCCAACCACTTGCACATTCTAAAATGGATGCGGTAATAAAAAACCTTACAGGCAACTTAGGGTCTCAAGCGGGGGGGGTTCCACCATAAAAATAATAGGGGGCAGGGGGGAGCAGTGAAAGAAACACAGAGGGCGATGTCAATTCTTTCTCCATTGATTTAATGATAATGCAACAATACATCAACACAAACCACCCCTTTAAACTCGACTCATCTAGGGACACGATCACCAAACAACCCCCCCCCCTCAACTACACTCCCCACCCCACACCATAACCACCCCTAGTAGTGGGGGAGGGGGGGTGGGTGGGGTAACTAAAGAACCCCGGGGGGGAGGTTGTTTGGGTCCCACTTCACCCTAAGCGCTACAATACACCCTCCCCAGGGGTGGCACCATAAAGGGGGACCCTCCCAAACAAATAGTTGTGCAAACCCCCACAATTAATTAACATCACAACCAAAAATAAAAATAAAATCCTCACAAAATACACCCCCCAAAACAACCCCCCCAAACCCCAACCCATGGGGTACACCCCCACCCCGAGGTGTGATGACCTCACCCTCTCCCCCCCCAAACACCCACAACCCCAAACACCCCCAACCCCCCCAACACGAGGGCATGAATACCATGTAAGATAAACGAAATTGTCTCGATAATTCGGGATTGTTTGTTAGTTTTGTATTGTTGGTGGGTGGACCGGAGTCGAGGGCACGAGGGCAATAGGGGGCGCCCCGAGGAGGCGGGATTTTTTGTGTTTTTATAGTGCGGGATGTGCGAGATTGAGGTCTGTGCTTGCAACTCGCGCGTCTGACTTTGGATTATGGTGTTGATTTGGTGACGGGTACGGTACCTGGAGTGTGTAGTTTGTTCGGTGGCGGCCACGTTTATTTGATTAGATAGTAAACGTTTTTCTGCGAGACTAAACAATTCAACCCCCCTCGATAGTAGATTCCTCGCACAGAGAAGACGCCCGTACGGTCCGGGATACATCAACGTGCCGGTGGGACCCGCGGGAGAAGAGGGGGTTGGACCGGTCGGCGCAGCCTACGAGGGGAGTGGGACCGGGGACGTGGGGTGGACAGCTGGAAGGCCCGTCTGTATTGTGGGGGGGATTGGAACGTGGGTGGAGGCGGGCTTTCGGTGGTCGGGAGGGGGGGGGGGGCGGTGGTGGCAATCGTCGGAGGTGATGGTGGCGAGAGGGTCCATGAGGGTCAGTGGTGAACGGGGACGGGGGGTTTTCAGGGGTCGCGTGGTGTTGGGGGGGGCTGGGTGAGTTTGGGTCGGTTGGGTACGGGGGTGGCCTGTATTAATAGGGGGGATGCCATGGTTGTGCATATAACCCATGGGGGGCCAGGACAGGGGACGGGGGAAGGTTAGGACGGGGGGGAGGGTAAATCAGGGGTGGTGTGCGTAAGTGATGGTGTAGAGATAGCGGTGGTCTGGTGGACTGGTGGGGTGTGGCGGTCGTGTGGGATAGGGGGGGGGGGAGTCGTTTTTAATAAGGGTTTTGTTTTATTTCCCAATTATTAGTGGACGATAAAGATTCAGGGGGATTCATCGGTGGGAGGAGAGTGTTTGGCTATCAAGGGCGGTCGGATGAGATTGGGCTGGGTATGGGGCTCTCTCTAGGCGGCGCAATGGGTGCGGAGTTTTGGCGAGCATACTTAGAGGGGGTAATGAACTCTACTGGGATGGTTCTGAGGTCTGTATCGGAGTCATAAGTTTAAGAAAACTTACGGGTGTGAAGGTGCGATCGGGGATTGATTGAAGGTGTTTAAGATTGGGGAAGTTAAGTTGGGGGAGTGCGTCAAAATTAGGGGGGGTGGGGTAAGAGGCGTGGGAGTGATGTAAGTTGGCAGTTGGGTGGGTGGGGGTGAGGCAGAGTGGGGGATACCCCCCACCCTCCCTTTGGAAAGTGGTTAGGAAGGTGTGTGTCTTGTGTTAGGGGTGATGGGGGCAAGGATAGAGTGCTAGATTCTCGGGGGTTTCCGCCTCAAGGATAATTTACGCTTCTACAGTGTGTATTTTTAAGTTAATAATCTTTTCTTTAGGGGGGTTGGGATTTGAGGTAGAGTGGTTGAATCTGTTCGGTGTGAATGTTTAGGGGGATCGCTTTATAATTAAATATCATAAGAGAGGGGTGTGAGGGGGGCGTGGAGTAGCAGAATAAACCCAAGAGGTCTGGGGGGGAGGGTGTGGAGTGGTGGGTGTGGTAAACGTTATTTTGATTTTTTTTATATCCTAGTCTTTATATGTTGAGAAGAAAGGAAGAAGTGGGAAGCCCGGGGGCTAGGGGGGGGCTTTTTTTTCGAGGGGTCGGGCCGGGTAGGAGTCCGCGATCTGCGGGGGTTTAGGTATGCCGGGGGGGGGGGGTAGCGCGGGTGGCGCGGGATAAGTGGGTTGGATCGGATAGGGCTATGGGCTTAAAGTAGAATTTTATTTTATATAATTACGATGTTTATATTTTGATGTTTTGACTTGTTTTGTTATTATAATATGTAAAAGTTTTTTAAGATGGATTTTTATAGGTTTAGAGATGTTTATCTCTTGTTCTTTTTTTCAAGGGGGGGGACGAGTGGCGGTTTGGGTGGACGAGGCGTTCTAAGGGCGGCAGCGTTATTGGGCAGGGAGTGGTAGGGGGGGGGCGGGTTTTTCTTGGACTAGTGGTTAGGCACCTGGCTCGGGGTCTCGTGGTTAGGGTGGTGTAGGTTTAGGCGGGTTAGTTGAGGTGTGGAGCGGAGCGAATCCCCGTCAGGGTCGGGATGGTTCGAGGGTTCTATGGTACCGGTGGGCCTACCTGTGGTTTAGTTCTGGGGGGGTTATCTCCGGTTGGGCTGCCCCATATGGTGGGATGCATGTCCCTGGCTACGGGGGTGTCCGGGTTTTAGGCCCTTACAGCCAGGGGCCGTCACCCGGTGGGGGCGCGTAGGTCCAGGTGTGGTTTGGGGGTTTTTAGGTGTTTCGGAGTTGGTACCGTGGGGGTGGGGGTTATGGCTGGGTGTGGGGGGGAGTTTGGTGGGGGGGGCTGGGGTTGTAGAGCTAGGGACGGGAAAGGGGGCTGGAGGTTGAGGTGGGCGGTAGAGGGCCGGCTCACCGTCCTTTGCCTCCGAATGAAGCGGGGCATTAGCTGGGTCCCTGGGCATGAGGGGACGCCGGGTGGGGCCCTCGGATGGCGGCTGCTTTGCCGGTAGTGGCAGGGGCTGAGCGTGGGTGGGGCATGATTGGCAGATTGGGTTTGTTGAGGGGCAAGTGTAAAGTGTCAAGGGATGGTGGCGGCCCGTGGGGGGTAGGGCTCAAGGTTGTCCTAATGGGGGGGGGGCGCTCCTGGAATTGTACAGTAATCGGGGCGTCTGTTGCGAGGAGGCGGGGGTTGAGGTGGGCCTGTAGCTTGGTCAGGGTAGCTTTGGGGTGTCGCAGTGCCTTGGGGTGATATAGTGTGTGGGCATGGGAGCCTTTTACGATGGATCGGGGAGGTGTGTGGGAGGTGGGGTGGCGGCGGGGGGTCTGTGGGGGAGGTTCTGGGTGGGGTGCGCCCCCGCAGTGTTTCTTTATGTGAGACGTGGGGGGTAACATACCTTGGGGGGGGGGATTGGGGGGGGGGGGGGGGGGGGTGTTTTTTTTGGGGGGGGGGGGGGTTTTTTAGGGAGGGGGGGGAAGGGGGGGGGGGGGGGGGCGGGGGGGGGGGGGGGGGGGGGGGGGGGGGGGGGGGGGGTGGGGGGGGGTCCTACTCCTACTTAACATAGCTGTCACGCCATTCATCACATGTGTGTAATCTTTTTGGGTTTGTGATAAGAAACAAATATATTATGTGGTTTACATTTTACTGGTCTGTTGCAGAGAAAAATGCTAAACAACAAACCTCAGACTTGGCAGTAGTGATTGTTTCCTGGATGGGGGTTGAGGTGCCCGGGCTGCTTGGGCGTGGGTGTGTGGGGGGCTTGGGCGTAGGGCCGTGGTTTTGCGGAGGAGTGGATGTGCCTGTCGTCGGTGGGGGGGGGGGCCGTTTCAGTGTGGAGATGGGAGGGGTGGGTTAGGTCTGGCGTGGGGTCTGTGGGAGGTGGGGGCTCCGTGGGGGGTGCGGTATTAGGGGGTGGGTTTGAGGGGGCGGGGGCGTCGTGTTTTACATGTTATTGGGGGTGGGTGGTGGTGTGGGTTGGGGTTTTGAGTACTGATTATGGTGGAAGGGTGGGGAATGGGCGTCGTGGGTGTTGGGGTCGGTGGTAGTTGAGGTGCGGGGGGGTGGTCGGCTGGACTGGCTTGGGGTGGTGGCTGGTGATAGAGGCTGGTGTGGCCAGGCTTCTCGGTATGGGGGGGGTGGGGAGGCCGGTGACTAGTGGCTCGAGTTAAGTCTGTGAGTGGGGGGTTGTCCCGGTGTGTGGTCGTCGGGGGGTATTGGTGCTGCGTGGGTTGAGGCGTGGGCACAGGCCGGATGTTTGGGTAAGTGGGTGGCGTGATCTGTTCGAGGTCAGCGCGGCCTGTGGGGGAGAGGGCGTGGCGGTAGTCGTCGGTTTAGGGTCCGGCGTATGTGTATGTGGACTTTGTGGGAGTCGGCCCTCACTTTTCAGTTCTCTGGTCAACACTCTCATTCAGATTCAGAGTTCTAGCATTGTTGTCTTTCCGTAAGCTATATATTATACCATTACCATATTGTCAGATGCCTTTACATTGCGGAAGGCATACATTTTAATGACTTGGTAAAACCACCACTTGAGGTGTTAAAAACTTGGTATCAGGATAACAAGTGTGAATTATGTATTTGTATCGCACATTAATTAACTCTTATGTCCACTTCCATCCGCTGTCGAGAATATGACTTGCAACATAAGTCATGGCCCAAGCCAGCCATTTCTAATCCCCTGTTCTAAAATCTAATACTAGTTGCTATTTCTGGTGATAAACCTATCACACACAGTTTCTGCAGGGTTTTTTATACCAGGCTGTATCATAATTTATATCCCAGGCTGTCATAGGCTTCTCTTCCTTTCCCCTCCACCTCATATAAATCTAGTTTAAAATTAAACGACGCCTGGCTTAATTTTGTGTGTGACTTTCTATTCTCAGCATGTTATCCTATTCTTTTCGAAATAACTCTGTATTTGTTTTTGGAGGATGGTCTTTCTCGTTCCCTCCTCAGTATCTATTCTATTAAATATTCAGCGCTATGAAGAAGCTGTTTTTGGGTGGTGTTCTCATCAGTGACTTTTCTTAACATTTCATTTCTCTCCGACCAGGTATTATTTTTTTTTTATCTGGGTCTCTTAACACTAGTAGTCCCATATACGATTATAGTATTTCTCCTGTAGTTTGGTTATTATCTTCACATACTGACCTGTTCTTTCTTGTTGGTCTGTCGTTTGTTATTGTACGTCACCACATGGTTCTTTCTTGCAGGTCTGATGGTTTGTTATATGACGTCAGGCCCTGCCCGTCTGATATTAACAAGGGATTTTTATGAAGATATACTGCTTTTGAAACAAAGTTTGGTTCGGTTTTGGGGTTTTTTGTAGTAACTGAAGTTTTTTCTAGAAACCATTCAGTTTTTTAAAAAAACACCCAAAAATGAAAAAAAAAAATAATATAAAAAATAACTAATATATAATTTAAAATGCACACAAAAAAAATAACCATGGGTACAAGCACTCTCCTCCTATAGCAAAGTATGGTGCCAAAGGCAGCGCCTAGATACTTTAGAAATTGCACACTGGTAACACTGCAAAGTGTCACTTATTTCAAATAACCCAGTTGGACTACGGTAAACATTCATACAACATATGGCATACAGCGAAAACATTAAACAATCTGTACGACTTTTACTTGGCTATCCTACAAAAAGCAGTGGATGGGGAAGACTTTTTACAGTCCATTAAAAAATCGAGGTTTTCCTCAGCAAGGAAAGATTTGAGGTTGGGTAAGAAAACGATGGAGGAAAAGGTATGGCTGGTATACCGCTCCACATATGCCCCTTAGTCTTGACATATGGTTGTGAGTCATTGGGCAAATGACTACAAACCACCACAAAAAAAAAAGCCAGTGATCCAGATACCTCAGAAAAATGAGGTCTCTGAGGAAGGGGTTTGAAGAGTTATGAATAGTAAACATAAAGAAGGAGGGTAAGAGACATGGTTCGCACCCGACCGAATCATGTCGAATGGCCTAAATATTTTCACACCCCCATGCAGACCCAAGTAGAACAACAGTCCCAACTATTAGGATGGTTTTGGCAGATGTTCTGCCGCTATTAGAGGCGAGAGCCGATCGGCTACCTAGACATGCTTCTAGGGAAAAATAGGGGGGAGCGCTGGGATGGCTAGGCCCCCAAGAGGTTGCTACCACAGAACAAGCATCGAGAGAAGACAAGTAGCCAGGGATCCTTTGACCCCCAGGAAGACCCGTCGCAGTCCCGCAGGGGAGGGACCAACAATTTAGACAAGCTTTGCAAGAGACCGAGGACTATGAATGGAACCATGCGCCTGGGGGAGGAAGGGTGGAAGAATAAGAAGACAGCCGAATAGGATATATATAGTCTGGTGCTCTTTTGTTTTTTTTTTGCCTGTTTCTTTTTCTATTCGAAACTTTCTTACCACCTCACGGTAGAAGGGGAACGACTAAGACTTACTTGGCTATGACAACTTCTGGCAATATTTCATCAAACTTTTCCTGTGGACCGTCATTCACCAGCATGTCCAATTCAATGGGAATTATCTGAAAGTATAAAACAACACACACAATAATAGCACTAAAGCATCTTTATGGTACATCAGATTATGTGATAGAAGTTTACATTTGAATGTAATTAACATAAACTTTTAAACAATCCTCATGACTTACCTTTTACAGCACACCTAGTGTGAGCAGTATTTCTGTTCTAAGCTCATCAATACTGGATCCTTAGTTCTACAACTTTCAAGTTCAAGAATGGCAAATAACATGTCACCTTTAATGCTACAGCTTCTCGATGAGAGAAGGTTCTGAACACCTCTTTATAAGCACTCCCACCAATTTTAATACATTTAGACATCATCCTGCAGGGAAAAAATGTAACATTATTAGAAGGAATAAGAAGATAGCAGCATAAATGACACTATGTACCATTTTACAAATTAAGGGCATTGTTGCAGTCTAAAAGAACAGCAAGATCTTAAAATGATTTCACGTAATGGATAATAATGAAGCTAATAATGAAGGATGTGTTCTGATTTTACCTGGCGGAAGCTAATGAAGAGTGTATTCTAACAACCATTGTACCCACCTAGGGGGAATACAGTCTGAGAAGGTGATTGGATCCGTCTGACCACACAGACTGAGTACTCTCTCCCTTGCTGTCACAGACACATCCTTGCATAATGAGGAATTTGAGAGTTTCTCCTGATATTTATAGAGTAAAGTAGAAATTAATCATAATTTATACATCATTTAAGCTTGAGAATGAGTATTGGTCCTAGAAGCTGAATTACTAATGTAAATATGTGAAAAGAGATGTACATGGTTATTGTAACTAGAACCAGATTTACTAAAGTAAGTATGTGAAAGTTATATACGTGGCCACTGTAACTAGAACCAGATTTACTAAAGTAAGTATGTGAAAGTTATATACGTGGCCACTGTAACTAGGAGCAGAGTTACTAGTTTAAATATGTGAAAGATGGTTATTGTTACTGACTTACTAGAAGCACAATTACTAATGCAAATATGTGGACGTCAAATAACACAGTTACTATTATAAGAAGAATTACTAGTATTACCGCTCAACAAATTAGCCAAAGCTAATTTCATTTTCCAAAAATGGACTAAATAAAATGTATACTCATCAGTAAACCAATTTTAACCCATTTGTACAATATGATCAGCTGTCTTTGTTGATTCAGAGCATATGTTCATTTTTTTTTTTTAAATAGTAGAATGGCCTTGTTTTGGCAACCTAGACACATGGTCCTTCACTTATATTAAGACTGTATGTCCAAATATAAAAGACCTAGTGAGCTGATATAATGACTATATGCTAAATGGGAATGCCTCTACATTTGACCACTACAGAGTTTACAAAGTATTCACAAGTAGATAAGTATGGCCTAATGAAGAGTGGAAAGACAAGAGAGATATCACTCTTCTATCAACAATTCATGAATGAAAGAAAATGACACATGATCTGAAATATGTGAAAGGACTGCAATAAGATAATGGGAGGCATGTTGCAACATACATCATGGACGAGAAAACAAAATACATTTTAAAAATAAAATGATATAATCAATGGTTTTCTTTTTCGACTGACGGTTGGAAATTAAATGATTCACTAAATGCTTAAAAGTGTGGAAGTCAAACAGATGGCCAATGTTCCCCAAAATAAAATTACTAGTTAAACATTTTAAACTTAAATAAATATAATTTTTAATTCTTCCAAATCATGCCACCAGTACTAAAGCTTTAAAGATAATTACTACTTTTAATTTTGTCACAAATGTTCATTTTCTTTCATTAAAACAAGTCACAAATTTGAACAAACATTTAGTAGGCAGGTGACAGAAGTCTAATGTCGATATGATTACACATAGAATAAGCAGAATAAAGAAATTCACATGTACCTTATTATCCATAAAATCGTGGATGATAGAAAAAGACAGTAAAGAACATAGAAATTCTAGCAAAAAAAAAAGGGTAGGAATTTAAAGCAGAGAACACAAAAGGTTGTTAGTAGCTAACCTAACAGCAACATGAAAGAATATGCTAAAAGGGTGAATTGTTACTCACGTTAAATGACATTGAGTTGACCAACTCATACAGGGAGACATCACTTTTGTTGCTACATTTTTGTTCATATGTTCCCTCTTCGTCATATTCCTTCATACCTTCACTTAAGTCTTCCTCAACGTCTTCATTTTCTTCACCTTCCTCAACATATTCATTATCATTATTACCATCCTCAGTTCCTTCTTCATCATACTCATTTTCTTCCTCATCTTGACAATATTCGCCATCATCTTCTGAATAACAGCTATTGTCTTCAGCAATATGTGGCAATGGAGGACCATGCTTGTCATGAGATCTACATGAACTGGACTCATCAAACAGATCACAAGAGCCATTCAGCATAGAAGCCTGCACACAATCATGGCTAACATTCAGGATTCGACCCCTCACCTTAGAGCTCTGAGACCATACATCAATGTCACGTGAACGGAGGTGTATAACACGGGAAACATTTAATAAGTTATCTATACCACTACATGATGATGTATCTTCAACAGAAATATCCTGGCTGGACACAGAACTATCAGTCAGGACCTCATGTTCCAATACATGAACACCACTTAGACATAAGCTTCGATCAATTAGCTCATGAGAGTCACTTCCGGTTGCATCGTCAAACAAATCGCCAGAGTCAGAAGAATGTTTAACGTTTGACTGTTTCTTAATCTTGATAGGTGAGCACTGCTGGAGGAAACAAATTTAATTTAATTAAAATATTTATTTATTAAAATATTATATTTGAACAATAATGTTAAATAAAGTGTTATATTTGACCAATGTCCTACCACATAAAATGAACATAATTTGATCATAAAATGTCACATCACCATTGCCCTTCTACTCTGCAATGAGCACAGGCCTTTAACACATGTACGCCAAATCTCACGTCTGCCTCATCCCTTTCATTTCTATCTCTCTTCTCCGTCTGTTTTTCCAGTCTCCCTCTATCTCTCTTACCCTGTGGATTCCACAACAAGGACTGCCTTGTAATGCCATCAACACACTTGTTCAGTGTGTATCTTATCCATCGCCATCATCTGTTATTCCATTAGCACTTAAAATGTCACAAACAAATATTATGTGAAGATATAATCTGACAATGAGAATAATTTTCATTAAAGTCATCTCTGAAGTGAACAGTAAAGCAAATGAAGTACTTTAACTCTTGTTTCTCTCCCTTTCATCCCCTTCACCTTTATAAAACAACCAAAAAACAATAATAAGTAAATATTAGTTTATTCATTAATTACCATTCAGCAAATTTCATTCAATTGCATAAGTATGCCTGGTCCTGTTGCCATTCCATTCAAGGTTTGTCCCTCTTTTTGTTTTTTTTTTTTAATGTTTTTATATTTGTGGGGGAAATGAAATGGAAAAGAGAGCTGTGGTGTTTTTATTTTTTGTATTTTTTTTTCTTTTTTTTCATTTTTTCACATGAGTTTCATTTGTCTCTGCTCATTCATCATCTCAGTAATGATTCTACCTCGTTCAACTTAATTGTTAGTTATAACCTGGGTTTTTTTTAGACCACCAACGGCTCAGGGGTCGACCCAGCCTCTTGAATTGGGTACTAGAGGAACTCTGGGAAGGTTAAGACGGCCGAGGGTGGAAGGAGTTGTTTTAAGAGGAAGGATAGAAGAATCCGACAATGAGAGATTAGAGTTACGCGACCTCCTAAATTATACTGTTAACAAAAAAAACTTGGGTCACATTCTTGTATTTTTGTTTCTCAATATTAATGTGCTTCGAGAAATTGGGGGTAATAAAGTTAAGGAGAAGTAAAAATTATAAAAATAAATTTTAAAGGCTAACCCTTGGCAGTTGATAAGGGGATTTTTGTTCCTTTGAAAAGTAGGAAGAAAATTTTTAGGTTACAAAACAAAAAAAATGTAGTTATATCGAGTTAGTTGTCACGTGGTCGTAGTACACTTAAAAGAAGTTGTGGTGTCCAAAAAAATAAAATATTCAACAAAACTCACAGTAAAGACGAATGTGACCACCACGTGACGTGCACCAATGTTAATTTTCTTACTGCCAGGCGGCGTGTCTCGTGGGTAGTTTCCATTAATCCGTCTGATCTGGTCTTCTGGGTTGTTGTTCCATTGCCCGCCCAGTAATGCGCTTGTACACAACACTGGTCCTAAAGGTCACTGGCTGATTTATGGTGGGTGGGTATCCCTTCTGTCCCACATGGTCCCCCCATGAGTAGTGTTTCATTTCAATAAACCCTCCCCTCCCAATGGGTAGCATAGGCCTTCAAAACAAACAATCATAGATGACCATAGTCTCCTGGTCCCGTGTTTGCCTCCTCTTTTTTCATCTTCTCAAAGTTCTTTCCATGTTCTCCTCATCACTTTCACCTCTGTTTCCAAATCTCTTCTCCCTGTACTTCTTGGTCTTCCTCTGGCCTCTCTGCCCTGGGGGTTTCCTGAGAACAAGGACTGCCTTGTAATGCTATCAACAGGTTTCCTCAGTGTGTGTCCTATCCATCGCCATCGTCTTCTTCTCATCTCTTGTTCCACTGGCACTTGTCTAGTTCTTGTCATCAGTTCCACGTTGGTAACCTTGTCATACCATTTTAATCCCTCTATTCTACGCAAGCACCCATTATGAAAGTCTGTAGCTTTTTGGTTGTTGTCTTTGTTGTTCTCCATGTCTCAGAGCCATACAATAGGACTGACTTCACATTTGAGTTGAAGATTCTTATTTTCGTGTTGGATCCTATTTCTCTTGATCTCATATATTTACCAATGCAATGGTAATGAAAGCTCCTCTTGCCCTTTTGTTATTCTTTTTTTGATTATCGGCTGTTTCTGTACCTCCAAACTTGTCTATATTACTGCCAAGATATGTGTATGATTCTACATCTTGTATTGGCGTTTCTTCAAGTTCAACCCTGTTATCATATTCCCTGGCATTTTATTCTCAATTTATTTTTGTCTTTTCTCCTGTTGTATTTCCTGAGGTCCAGGAAGAGAGAATGTTAGAAAAGTGAGAGAAAGATGGAAGTAGAGTATGTTCAATGAGATTTAAGTTCTAAAAAATGACCATAAGATAGCCAAAGGTTGGAGGTTTCACATTTAGTTGCCATTTTGTGGTAGTCTAGAGCTGCTCTTAATGGGGTGCTCGTGTGTGTTGAGGCTGAGGCATTGACCCTTGTATGTGGTTTAATTAGGGCCCCGTGTTCTAAGTAAGTTGGGTGAAGGAAACGGCCAGATGTTGTTTGTTGGCTGGCTGCAGTACACACTCCCTCAACACGGAGGTTAGCGCGTTTGTGCGGTCAAGTATTTTCCTTCAATTCTGGACAACATAAATATTGGTTCTGTTTCTGCTTTCGTTTGTGAATTTCTCGGTTTTGTTGGTGCTGTTTGTTTTGTGAGTTTTGAGTTGAGAGGCCTGTGTGGTTTTTGAGATGTACCCCGCGTCCGGATCACTAACGGATGATCCTGCAATTGATTGTCAGATGGCTTCCTTCAGACAATCGTGGCATGGTGAAATTAAGGTACAGTCAACACTAAATACTGTTTTCTGGCATGCGCAATTGCCAAAGCAGAGGAGTCAGTCGTTGAAACTCACACATCACATATATGGGGCACATGGTACTCGAAAAACGCATATTGCACGTGTCGCATGCACTGGTTGTTATTACGGCTTGTACTCAGTGAACTAATTGCTTGTACTTCCTGGCAACCTGCCCATGTGTATTTTACCATCGTTTCTGCAATGACCTCAAAAAATATTAAGATACTGATGAAAACACATTTACATAATCAAAGAGGCTGCTCTTGACAAGCAAATATGAATGTTTATATTTCTACTCAAATAAGACTTTACCAAAACAACTACACTTGACTTCACATTGGTAAATTCCTCTCTCAACTGGTTCAACTCTTTGTTCTTGGAAGCCAGTTCGTCTTTGAGCTCACTGGTTTTTGTGATATGCTTCCTCGCAGTTTCAGTAGCCGTCCTTAGTCATTGGCGCAGCTGTTGATCAAGCTACAAAAATAGTGTGGGAAAATGATGCCAAAACAGGATATTCTGGAGTTTACGAGTCACTGTGTACATTCTTCTTTAGATGTTCAGTTTCTCTTTCATCATCATCATAACCCTCCACTCCCAAAGGAGCATTGGCCTTCAACAAACACATGCCAAGTCCTCCTGTCACGTGGCATCATCTCAAGTTCCTTCCACGTTCTCCTTATCATTTTCATCTCTGTTTCCAGCTCTCTTCTCCATGTGCTTCTTGGTCTACCTCTGCCTCTCTTTCCCTGTGGGTTTCAGAACAAGGACTGCCTTGTAATGCTATCAACAGGTTTCCTCAGTGTGTGTCCTATCCATTGCCTTCTTCTCATATCTTGTTCCACTGGCACTTGTCTAGTTCTTGTCATCAGTTCCATGTTGGTAACCTTGTCATACCATTTTAATCCCTCTATTCTACGCAAGCACCCATTTATGAAAGTCTGTAGCCTTTTGGTTATTGTCTTTATTGCTGCCAAGATATGTGTACGATTCTACATCTTGTATTGGTGCTTCTTCAAGTTCAACCCTGTTTTCATTACCTGCATTTATTCTCATTATCTTTGTCTTTTCCCTGTGTATTTTCAGACCCAATTGCTGTGACCTCTCATCGAGTGTTTTCAATTTGTCCTGCATATGATTACGTTTATGGGACAGAAGAGCCAAGTCATCAGCAAAATCCAGATCATCCAACTGCTTAGTCAGAGTCCACTGGATTCCATTTCTGTTGGGTGTTGTTGATGTTCTCATAACCCAGTCTATTGCTAGTAAGAAAAGAAATGGAGACAAGAGGCATCCCTGTTGCACTCCTGTTCTTACCCCAAACGGTTCTGTAAGCTGTCCTTCATGAAGAACTCTGTATGTCATGTCTTCACATGTTTTCTTTATTAAATTAATGATCTTCAGGGGAACTCCATAATGCCTCATCAATTTCCAAAGTGATTCTCTGTCTACACTGTCAAATGCCTTTTCGCCACAAATCCGATGTATAATGGTGAATTCCATTCCAGACTTTGTTTACTATTATTCTCAAAGTGGCTATCTGGTCTGTACAAGATCTGTTTTGTCGAAAACCTGCTTGTTCATCTCTCAGTTTCTTGTCTATGGACTCTTTTAATCTCTCAAGGATAATCCTATTTAATACTTTTCCTGGCACTGATAGTAACATTATTCCTCTATAATTTGTGCACTCTGGTAAATTTCCTTTCTTAGGCAACTTAACCAGATATCCTTTCTTCCATTATGCTGGTATCTCTTCCTTTTCCCAGACTTTACCAAGTAATTTATATAACATCTCTGTAGCCGTGTCGATAGCTGCTTTGATTGCCTCTGCTAGAATGCCATTGGGTCCAGGCGCTTTTCCATCTCTTAGAAGCTTTATGGCTTTCTTTATTTCTTCCTTTGTTGGTCTTTCACCATTAATTTGTAGCTCTTCTTCTGCTTGGCTGGATGGCTGGGGGGTTTTGTGGAGCTGGTCTATTGAGAAAGTCCTCAAAATATTCTGTCCACCTCTTCATTTGCTCTTGTGGAGCCGCGCTAGCGTAGTGGTTACAACACCGCTCTGGCGACCGGGTGATTCAGGATCAAACCCGGTGTTGGTGTCGTTTTCATAGTGATGAATTGAAACGCGAATGGTTACAACGGAATAAATGTCAAGAATGTTTTTCAAACGAAAACCAACAAGTATCTTGAATTGGGTGAACTGGTCAAGTATTGGCAGCACACAAGTCGTTGGTAACTTTACATAGATTTTATTCACCAGGACACGAAGTGGACAAGACGGACATCGTCACAGGCGCAAAGATCACACGACAACATATTAATTATTGCTGCTAAAGTTCCTGAAGATTCTCTTCTAGTAAAGACCTCTGTCCATAGACTAAGGATTACAAAACTGTTACCGTATAATATCCTTCTCAGTCACGACCGTTGACCTTCTTTCAAGGACGTCTATCATGGTAACGTATTCATACTCTGGGATGAAATCTTCCATATTACATTTGTTAAAATTCCCAGACGTTCATCCTACATAGCGTTGTACATCATATAATTTCACACAAAGTCATATACAATAATCCTATCAGTTAAAGGCTTTCAGTTGGCTAACCTCTCTTTCCATCCATGCCACGACTTTGGCATTGAAGCATGTACGGCATTTAAAACATGTGCATAAGGTAAACAATATAACTTCTTCTACTCGTAGGAATTCTCCGTCTACGATCCAAATCTTAAAGGCAAGCGACTCTGTAGATCCATTCTAGGAATGATAAAATTCCCGCTAGATTAGTAGTAGAGCGGCCTTTTTATGCAGCATTAAAATAAGAAGTGGGCGATAACTTACGTGACATAACTGCGATTGGCTTCGACCTGAAGACCAATACAAATCACAATAATAAATGGCTTCCTTCAACATGCCATTGGATACACAATATAAAATTACAATCATGGACACAAGCCAGTTCCATGTTTCCACTTCAAAACCTGACGTCACAAACTACTCAACTAGGTTACACGTGCGTCCAAAGCAACTCACACCGCATTGTGCACGTCAGTGCGTGAATCAATCGAACGCACAAATAATATAACTATCTCAAGACTGGTGCGTACATTTGGTAGGACCGACGACTACCCCCTTAGGTAATAAATGTACGTAACAGCTCCCTTATTACCTCCCCTTAAAAAAAATTAATTCTATTAATTTTTTTCGAACTAATTACTCGAGAGAGGTGAGTCAAAACTACAACAAGATTTATGACATGCATAAAATTATCATATTAAGAAGAGAAAATTTAAAATAAATCAATATAACTAAATGATAGTATGCATTAAAGCACACATCCACCATCGACCTACTTTGGAACGATGTGGTAATATTCGAAGTAAAAAAAAAGTTGAAAAAAATGAAAAATGAAGAATCAACAAAAAAGATGATAATAAAATTCAACTAAGTTTTCAACAAAATTTGAAACATATGATTTCAAAAATGAAAATGAACAGCAACACTGATGATAATCAATGATAAGAAAATCAAAAGAACAGAAAATTTTTTTAAAATACAACATGCAAAAATGAAGCAATGCATAATTAAACACTTTAAGAAGCAACGCACTTACTGATATCTAACACTAGTAAGTTTGACTAGTTATCTAAAAGTAAAATATCATGTAGTGGAATACGTGAATACACGTATTGCGAGACACTAATAAAGTTAGTAGATGTGTGATTTATAAACAATCAAATTGATTAAATTGAATTAATCTAATTCTAGTACTTAATTACACATAAATAAATAACTAGTAATTTATTCTAAGTAATTCTAATTTCAGTCATTGTGAATATTCGTTCAGAACTATTTAGAGTCAACAAGAATATGTTCCTAATGTTCCATGCACGAAATAAGTTTACGAACACGATATGTAGTGTAATATGTTCCATAACACTAACGAATGTCTATTTGTTGCTTTTTTACCAATGTTTCCATACTAAAAAAAAATATTACTTTAATATCACTGTTCCCGTTCTAATAAAACGTTACTTCACAAGAAAATAATGTTATAAATCCATATGTAAGTATGTTCTGAAAGTTATATTTATACGAATACTGCAAAACTATACATAGTCTTCACAGATGTACAATTAATGACACTGTACAAAGTTATTCATGTTTCGGTGAGGACGTTTCTCCATCTAAAAGTGGTTTAGTTTCACCAAGTTCACTAGGGCATCTTGAAAGACAGTCTGCAAATACATTCTGCACTCCAGGAATAGCTCGTATCTCAAAATGGAACGGTTGAAGAGCTATAGCGTAACGCGCTGACTTTGATGACTTAACGTTCCCTGTATTCAATGCGGTAAGAGCTTTCTGGTCAGACTCCACCACAAAGTGTGATCCGAGGAGATAACGATCCAGTTTTGTGATTGCCCAGACAAGAGCAAGGAGCTCTTTGTCTAGAACGGAGTAATTTATCTCGCTCGTTGTAAGCTTTCTGGATACGTACATAACAGGAAATAAGGTGCCTCCATATTCCTGCATCAAAACTGCCGCAATAGCGTAGGAAGAAGCATCACTGCGAAGAACAAAGGTGAGATCTTTGTTAGGCAACTTTAAAAAAGGCTTATTTGAAAAAAATTTGTTTTATATAGTCTAACGCCGTTTGGTGATCCTGCGACCACTTTATTACATTAGGTGTGCCCTTCTTCAGTAAAGACGAAAGAGGTGCAGTTATAGTAGACAAATGAGGGATGAATTTAGAATAGAACTGTATTAGTCCTAAGAGTGACCTCACTTGTTTTTTTTTGTCTTAGGTGCTGAGATGTTTAAAATTTTAGAGACGTTACTGTCTTCTGTATACATTAAACCGCGACCTATACGGTGACCAAGAAATGAGATGTCATGAAAACCGACAAAAGCCTTTGAAGGTTTCGCTGTTAAGTTATAATCCTGTAAGGTAGAAAGTAAAGATTTTAAACCCTGAATATGTTCATCCCAAGAGTCACTAAAAAGACAGATGTCATCTATATAAGTAATGACATCGGGACGATGAGACAATATGCGGCGCATCATGCGTACAAAGGTAGCTGGCGCATTCATTAACCCGAAAGGCATAAAATTCCATTGAAAAAGACCCCGTGGTGTCGAGAAAGCGGTGAATGGCTTTGCTTTCGTAGTGAGTGGCACTTGCCAATAACCCTTTGAAAGGTCAAATTTCGAAAAGAATGTGGCATGAGATAATTTCTCTAATAAGTCGTCTAAAAGAGGTAATGGTTCCGCATCGAATTTTGTAACTTTGTTTAACTTCCTGTAATCTACGCAAAGACGTATATTGTTGTCTTTCTTCCTAATGATTACCATAGAAGAAGAATATGGTGATGAAGATGGTTCAATTATATTTAATTGGAGCATATCATCCAATTCCTTATCAACCTTATCACGAAAGTGTAAAGGAATAGGATATGGGCGAACTCGAATCGGTGTATCGTCAGTCAGAATAATGTCATGTTGGATGACTGACGTATGACCTGGGATGTCAGTGAGGACATCCTCATACGTGTGTAGAATTTTAGAGACTTGCTGACGTTGATCATCAGTAAGAGTAGATGAGATAGTAACATCATTCCATTTCTCAGTGGAATGGAGTGGTACAACTGGTATTGGTAGTTGTACATCATCGAAAGAAGATTCCTCTTCTTGGATGACTGACAAACTAGAATAGTGTTGAATAGGTGGTGTAGGATCGTCAGTTGCTTGGAACACCGATTGTAGATAATCAGGACGTGAGTAATACTCCTTCAACATGTTAATGTGGAAGGTTTTATGTTTGCCATTAACATCAACGATGTAGTCGACATCGGATATTCTTGAGATGATCCTGAAAGGACCTCTCCAGGTAATTAAAAGACGATTGTTATGCGCAGGGAGTAATACAAAAGCTTCATCACCAGGTATGAGCTGGCGAAGACGTCTATATTTGTTTGCAGATAGACGAGCTTTTTCTTTGGCATGTTCGGATGATGCAGTAGCTAGTCTACAAGCATCTATGATTTTCTTTCTAAGAGAGATCACATACTCATAAGAGGATTGAGTTTCCTCTTCAATATTCTCATCCACCAATAAGTCGTGGATTAACGACATCGGACCGCGTGGTTGCATGCCAAAAACAAGCTGGAACGGAGAAAACCCCGTTGCTTGATTTTGTACCTCGCGATACGCAAAGAGACAAGCGGGTAGGACCCGATCCCAGTCTTGGGGATGGTCTTGAGTCATCTTACCCAACAACTGCTTGAGTGTCCTATTGAGACGCTCAATTAACCCATTTGACATCGGATGATAAATAGAACTAAGAGATCTGTCTATACCTAATGTCTTCATAACTTGAGACATGGATTCAGAAATGAACTGAACCCCATGATCCGACAAGATTTTCCGTGGAAAACCAATGCGTGAGAAGATTAACATCAATGCCTCTGCTACACTGGCAGATGAAGTGTTCTTGAGAGGGATGGCCTCAGGCCAACGAGTGCACATATCAATGCACGTAAGAATATGCGTATGCCCTCTAGCAGATGGAAGCATTGGACCAATAATGTCAATGGCCATTTTATCAAATGGTCTAATCGGGATGTCCGCAGCTTGAATAGGAGCCGCATGAAATGGACCCCGTACCTTAACTTCTTGACATATCAAACAGGACCGACAATAGAGAGTAACATCTCTATGGACGCCTGGCCAGTAGAATGCCGAAAGCACTCTGGATTTGGTACGCGAAAAACCCATATGGCCCGCACATTGCGAGTCATGAGCATGTCGTAATATACGAGATCTCATACAGGATGGGACAAGAATCTGAGAACATAAGGATAAATCCTTTTCCCGTATTACTCTAACCAAAATCCATTTTTAAGTATAAAGTCATGTCTAGATTTTGCAAGTTTGTTGCTTGTATTCTTTTTGTTAACATACTGAAAGAATTTTTTTAATGAATTATCATTCTTTTGCAATGTTGCAAACAACTCCCGTGAAATAGGAGCATCATCATTACCAGTGGTATGAACAGTAGGTTCAATAGGTGTATCATGCGACATATTAGTAGCTTGCGCTCTAGTCACTACTGCATTTGCAGTTTGAATATGTCGCTCTTCCCATTCAGCTATTTGCTGAGGTGTACACTCTTTAATACCATGTATGCGACCCAGTATTACATCACAAATTGGGTTAGGCAGAAGACATGCTTGGATCTTTCCTGTAAAGAAAGGTGCGTTAAGATCAATAATAGCAGTGGGAAATGTTTCAATAGTGCCACCAAATGTTACACATTTGACAACCCGGCCCGTGGCACAACTTGGGTTGATCAGCGAAGTCCGGACACCGATTGTTGTACAACCTGAGTCAAATAGGAGAGAGCATGAAATATTATTGACAAATCCCTTGTGAAACTTAAGAGAGCCCTGTCCCTGGTGTACTGACGCAGCAGTGGCTGTACAGACTGCAGGCAGGCTAGGCAAGGTATGTCCGCAACGCAGCGTCGTGATCGCCTTAGGCTGGAAAAGAGTCGAGCATTCTGGACAGTCTTTCACCTGGGAACAATCTAGAGAACAAGACATAGCATTGTGAGTTTCAGCTACTCTACCCTGTTCAATGTTAGCCTGTGTATCATTAAAAGCAACATTAGAATGTCTACCTGTATTATTCGACGATCTATCTCGTCGGCGCGATCGATTGTGATTTTTGTCATTAAAATTGCCATAATTGTCGTTTCTGCTAGAGTTAAAATTTGGATTAGTCCGATAATTTGTAGAATGATCGTTATGATGTTGGTTAAATGGTTTATTTCCAAAAAATTGTCTGTTTTGCGGACCCTGAGATCTTGATCTCCAGTTTTGTTTATTATAATGTCCTTGATTATTTTTAAAATAATTGTTACCAAAATCTCGCGATCTGTGAGTTTGGTTCCAAGAAACATTAAATGGAGCAGATTGTTGAAATTGCTTCCCTTTGTAAAAGTTATCATTGTTGAAATTATGATTATTTCCCTTATTGACATACCTATCAGCACTAAAAGAACGATTGCGTGAAAAATTGTTTTGTTGTGCTGCAAAAGCAACAGGCAATTCACTCTTAATCTGCGCGTTACTTAGATCCATGTTTGGGTGAGCAGTGCAAAAATTTTTTGCATGTTCTTCTAAACTTTTCATAGATAAAGGTTTCCGTTCGTGTAAAAATGCGAGAAATGTAGGGTTTACCGACGAAAGTACCTTATCGCGCATCAGTAAATCAAAGAGACCTTCATACGACTTTTCAATTTTGGATAATTCGATCCATCTTTCTAATGTTAGTCGTATCTGTGACAGAAAATCACTAAAATTTCTGCCAGATTGAGGTAGTAATGTGTGAAATCTCAAACGATATTCGTTTTCTGTCATTTGGAATTTTTGCAGAAGTGCTGCTCTAAGAGCATTGTAGTCATTTTTCTCACCAATGCTGGTGGTATGATAAACTGCTAATGCATCTCCTGTAAGTAATCTGGATAAATATGTACAGTATAGAGCTTTATCCACGTTATAAGACCTACAAGTGGCCTCAAACCTATCCAGGAAGAATATTACGTCATCAGATGGGGGATTAAATTTTGGCAATTTAAGGTTAATCTCCTTAAAATGATCCTGTCTGGATGAAGTGTGGCTTTCAAAAGTTCTCTGAGAATTAGATTCCTGAGTTAACCTAATTCTCTCATATTCTGACTCTGCTAATTTCAGTTCATGCTGTCGTTTTTTTTCATTCTCTTCCATCTCAAGCTGAAGTCGTAATGTATTTTGTTCAGCTATCAATCTTCTTTCTTCCATTTCTTTTTGTTTCTGTTCCATTTCCTTGTGTTTAACTTCCATTTCTTTTCTAAGTCTTTCTTCAGCCTCCTTTTGCTTATGTTCTGCCTCTCGCTGAAATCGTTTCTCTTCCAATTCAGCGGCTAATCTCATTTTTTTCTCATCTTCCTCAGCTATAAATTTCCTCTTCTTTTCATTCTCCTCAGCCTCAATCCTTTTTTGATCTGCCTCAAATTTCATCTTCTTCTCTTGTTCCTCAGCCTCAATCCGTTTTTGATCTGCCTCAAATTTCAAATTTTCCAAACGTAAAGTTTCCAATCTTCTCTGATCAGCTTCTATTTCTTGAGCTTTCTTATATTCTGACAGTGCAAATGCTTTAGCTTCATCAGGAGCCATCTGAAGAGCTTTTGCTTGCTTAATGAAATAGTCTAAGGTAGCCATTATTCAAGATTATTATGTAATAATACTACTTAAAAGTGTTACTACAACTAGTGTTCTTCGTTCCTGTTCTAGAATGGTAAAATCAATTTATATAATAGGCAATAATATTAATAATTATTAATGTAATTTATAACATGTAATGGTGTGAAAGCAGTAATGTGACAGACAATAGCACAATAATGACACGACAAGATATTCAAAACAAACGAAGACGTTCGCAGAAATCCAATTAAAATAAAATGAGAAACTAAAATGGAATGTCGTAAAGAATTACGATGATAACTGCGATTAAATAATGCACAAGACAATTGACAACAAAGTGTAAAAAACATAGGTTTTGTAAAAAACTAAACGACAGGAAAGGTGAGATGGACGCGAAATACAAACAAAATTCATCATAAAACCAAGGTACAAGTAAAAAATAGCTACCAAAAACAACAATTAAACGTGACGAAACAGCTAAATAGATAGTATTATAAGAAGCAACTAGCGATCGGAACTTCGGCAAGGTTTCTAGCCTTGTACCGGAACTATCGCTCAATTGAAACTTACAAAATGATCCCTACAGAACGTCTGAAGAAGAGCCCGAATTGGCTTCGAGATGGATCTCGTTCGTCAGATCTACCTCCCAACCTCCCGCAAAGAATACACAACATATAACACATAACACGGAAAATATGAAAGTGGGCGATAACTTACGTGACATAACTGCGATTGGCTTCGACCTGAAGACCAATACAAATCACAATAATAAATGGCTTCCTTCAACATGCCATTGGATACACAATATAAAATTACAATCATGGACACAAGCCAGTTCCATGTTTCCACTTCAAAACCTGACGTCACAAACTACTCAACTAGGTTACACGTGCGTCCAAAGCAACTCACACAGCATTGTGCACGTCAGTGCGTGAATCAATCGAACGCACAAATAATATAACTATCTCAAGACTGGTGCGTACATTTGGTAGGACCGACGACTACCCCCTTAGGTAATAAATGTACGTAACACCCGGCGACGGCATTTGAGGATTTTTCGTCGACCGGGAATTGGACTGGATTAACTCGAGACCTGGCGAGGACATTTGAAGGAGTGTCGTCGACTCCTGAGCCGACCCAGCTGCAATGGGTACCTCCGAAATCGGAGAGTATTTGCCTGAATGGCGAGGGACACCTGTCTCTGTACAAGAAAAAAGGGATACTCACGTAAAATCAATGTCAGGTTAGACATTAGAAATAACCTGAGATTTCGCCTCGAGTATTAGTGGGCGTACAGAAAAAAAAAAAAAAAAATTTGCTCTTGTATATTGCTGAGCAGTTTTCCATTCTTGTCTTTTATGAGGCAACTTGTTTGCTTGTATTTCCCTGTCAGCTTCTTTGTGCTGTTATACAGTTCTTTCATATTTCCTTTGGCTGCAGCATCTTCTGCCTCTCTTGCCAAGTCCTCAATATACTTCCTCTTGTCTCTTTTGATACTTCTTTTAACTTCTTTGTTTGCTTCTGTGTACACTTCTTGAGCCTTGGCCTTGAAACTTCTGGTTTTGCTTGTGTTTAAATCTGCTTTCTTGTTTTTTCAGTCTTTTATCTTATTGATGGTTTTTGTTGTTATCCATACTTTTTGTTGTTGTTCCCTTTTCCTCAGTATTTCTTCACGTCTCATTCCATACAGTTTTGATTTGCTGCCAATAGTCTTCTGTATTCTCTACATCTTCCAGCTGTTGGAGCACTTGGAATTTGTTGGATACTGTGACCGCAAATTTGTCTCTTGATTTCTTAGATGTCCTACATTAAACTGCTGTCTATAATTATGCATTGTTGCATATCTCTTGAGTTTCATTTTTACTTTGGCTATCAGAAGGTGGTGATCTGATGCCACATCTGCTCCTCTATATACCTTTATATCCTGCAATGATGATCTAAACTTCTTGTTTATACATATATGATCAATCTGATTTTCTGTTCTATGGTCTGGTGATATCCATGTTGCCTTGTGTATTCTCTTATGTGGAAACATGCTTCCTCCAATAGCCAGTTGATTTGAAGCACAGAAGTTTGAGAATAGTTCCCCATTTTCATTCATTATTCCTAGCCCCTGTTTTCCCATGACTTCTTCAAAGCCGGTGTTGACTGTACCTATCTTTGCATTCATGTCACCCATCAAAATTGTGATGTCTCTTCTTTTTAATTTTTCCATAATTTCCTGTAGTCTAGTATAAAATGCTTCTTTCACAGACTCTTCTTTGTCATTAGTTGGTGCATAACATTGGATTCTTCTTCTTCCGTCCTTAGCCGATGACCAACAAAGCAGTCAGTGGCTAGTACGCCACGTGCAGGCGTCTTAGGGCAACAAGAAATTAATTGTTGTTCCGTTACGCCTAATGGCGTTTATTGGTACAACAAGAAATCAAATGTTGTTTCCGTAATCAGAGTGGCTGGCAAGCGGGTGATCAGCCCACTGTGCCCGAACTTGCCCTCACCTTCTGCCGCTATAAAACCGTCACACGGCCGAGACGTCAATCCAGCTAAAATTTAATCGGGACCGAAGGTCCGCGAAAAAGAGCAATCTGGTACGGGCACAGCACCTTTCACTGCCTCCACTATGCTGGGAGGACCCGGCAACCGGGACCACACACAGCCTTGAGAGGACAAAGATCGCCCGAAGGCGCCCCTCCGCTTAGTTATATGCTTAAATTCAGCGGGTAATCTCGTCCGATCTGAGGTCGGAGTAAATGGATTTTTGATAGAGATCGCAGCGTCAACTTTTCGTTAACCTACACCTCCTTCGCCAGCAGACGGCTCGAAAGCTAGTCAATCCGAGTCCTGTCCGGACGGCGGCGTCGGCAACTCCCGACACGAACACGAGCGCTCCATGTCGAGCGGTGGACGGACGACGACGCAGCGTGCACTTAAGGCCACGGGGACCGCGATGCGGTTCGCGAAAAGCCCAAGGCGCCTCCTCGGCACCAGACAAGTCGCCCATGCTACTTAACTGCTAGAGCACAGCAGCGGCGGCAGAGCTTCTCGACCGGCACCAGCCCACACACACATTATGTGGAGAGGTGATTGCTTTAGACTCGCCGACATAACATTGGATGATATTTACATTTATTTTCTTTTTAGCTGTTTTAAAAGTAGCTGTTATTATTCTGGATCCTACGACTTCCCATTCGATGAGTGCTTTCTGTGCTTCTTTAGATAACATAAGAGCTACCCCTTCACTGTGGTGTGAACTTTCGTCTTCATGTCCCGAGGACAGCATCAATTCACCTGTGATGAGTTTCTTCCTGTCTACCCCCTTCCACTTTGTTTCACACAGTCCCAGAACCTCGATTTTAATTTCCCTCATTTCCGCTGCTCACCCGTGTGTTACCGGGGCCAAAAGGGGAGCAAAGAATAGTAACACTGTTCCCTGCCATGCATGTTGTAGAAAGCGACTAAGGAGGGTTGGGCATGGGGCTGGTTACCCCATCCTGTAAAAAAAATTTAAACCGCAAAAAACTTAAAAAAATATGGACAAGTCAAATAAGGAAAATAAAACACAGCCATCCAAGACAGTGGAAGGTCCTCTCGCAGGGAGGCGTATAATGCAACACAGAGAAAGCCGAAAGGAGTCTGTGTTGCTGACTAACCTTCTTTCTTCTAGAACTTCCAGATTTGGCACCTGGAATGTTCAGACATTAAACGAACAAGGGAAAGTGGCACAAGTAGCAGCAGAGATGAGGGAATATAAAATCGAGGTTCTGGGAATGTGTGAAACAAAGTGGAAGGGGGTAGACAGGAAGAAACTCATCACAGGTGAATTGGTGCTGTCCTCGGGACATGAAGACGAAAGTTCACACCACAGTGAAGGGGTAGCTCTTATGTTATCTAAAGAGGCACAGAAAGCACTCATTGAATGGGAAGCTGTTGGACCCAGAATAATAACAGCCACTTTTAAAATAGCTAAAAAGAAAATACATGTTAATGTCATCCAATGTTACGCACCAACTAATGACAAAGAAGAGTCGGTGAAAGAAGCATTTTATACTAGACTACAGGAAATTATGGATAAAGTAAAAAGAAGAGACATCACAATTTTGATGGGTGACATGAATGCAAAGATAGGTACAGACAACACCGGCTTTGAAGAAGTCATGGGAAAACAGGGGCTAGGAATAATGAATGAAAATGGGGAACTATTCTCAAACTTTTGTGCTTCAAATCAACTGGCTATAGGAGGAAGCATGTTTCCACATAAGAGAATACACAAGGCAACATGGATATCACCAGACCATAGAACAGAAAATCAGATTGATCATATATGCATAAACAAGAAGTTTAGATCATCATTGCAGGATATAAAGGTATATAGAGGAGCAGATGTGGCATCAGATTACCACCTTCTGATAGCCAAAGTAAAAATGAAACTCAAGAGATATGCAACAATGCAAAATTATTGACAACAATTTAATGTAGGACATCTAAGAAATCAAGAAACAAGAGACAAATTTGCGGTCACAGTATCCAACAAATTCCAAGTGCTCCAACAGCTGGAAGATGTAGAGAATACAAAAGACTATTGGCAGCAGGTCAAACTGTATGGAATGAGACATGTGAAGAAATACTGGGGAAAAGGGAAAGACAACAAAAAGCATGGATAACAACAGAAACCATTAATAAGATAAAAGACAGAAAAAAAACAAGAAAGCAGATTTAAACACAAGCAAAACCAGAAGTTCCAAAGCCAAGGCTCAAGAAGTGTACACAGAAGCAAACAAAGAAGTTAAAAGAAGTATCAAAAGAGACAAGAGGAAGTATATTGAGGAGTTGGCAAGAGAGGCAGAAGATGCTGCAGCCAAAGGAAATATGAGAGAACTGTATAGCAGCACAAAGAAGCTAACAGGGAAATACAAGCAGACAAGTTGCCTCATAAAAGACAAGAATGGGAAACTACTCAGCAATATACAGGAGCAAATGAAGAGGTGGACAGAATATTTTGGGGACCTTCTCAATAGACCAGCTCCACAAAACCCCCCAGACATCCAGCCAGCAGAAGAAGAGCTACAAATTAACAGTGAAAGACCAATGAAGGAAGAAATAAAGAAAGCCATAAAGCTTCTAACAGATGGAAAAGCGGCTGGACCTGATGGCATTCCAGCAGAGGCCATAAAAGCAGATATCGACACGGCTACAGAGATGTTATATAAATTACTTGGTAAAGTCTGGGGAAAGGAAGAGATACCAGCAGAATGGAAGGAAGGATATCTGGTTAAGTTGCCTAAGAAGGAAAATTTACAAGAGTGCACAAATTATAGAGGAATTATGTTACTATCAGTGCCAGCAAAAGTATTATACAGGATTATACTTGAGAGATTAAAAGAGTCTATAGACAAGAAACTGAGAGATGAACAAGCAGGTTTTCGACAAAACAGATCATGTACAGACCAGATAGCCACTTTGAGAATAATAGTTGAACAAAGTCTGGAATGGAATTCACCACTATATATCGCATTTGTGGACTACGAAAAGGCATTTGACAGTGTAGACAGAGAATCACTTTGGAAATTGATGAGGCATTATGGAGTTCCCCTGAAGATCATAAATTTAATAAAGAAAACATATGAAGATATGACACCACCTGTGTGTTACCGGGGCCCGAAAGGGGAGCAAAGAATAGTAACACTGTCCCCTGCCAGGCATGTCGTAGAAGGCGACTAAGGAGGGTTGGGCATGGGGCCGGTTACCCCATCCTGTAGAAAATTTAAACCACAAAAAACTTCAACAAATATGGACAAGTCAAATAAAGGAAATAAAACACAGCCATCCAAGACAGGGGAAGGTCCTCTCGCGGGGAGGCGTATGATGCATCACAGAGAAAGCCGAAAGGAGTCTGTGTTGCTGACTAACCTTCTTTCTTCTAGGAGAACTTCCAGATTTGTCACCTGGAATGTTCGGACATTAAACGAACAAGGGAAAGTGGCGCAAGTAGCAGCAGAAATGAGGGAATACAAAATCGAGGTTCTGGGAATGTGTGAAACAAAGTGGAAGGGGGTAGACAGGAAGAAACTCATCACAGGTGAATTGGTGCTGTCCTCAGGACATGAAGACGAAAGTTCACACCACAGTGAAGGGGTAGCTCTTATGTTATCTAAAGAAGCACAGAAAGCACTCATTGAATGGGAAGCTGTTGGACCCAGAATAATAACAGCTACTTTCAAAACAGCTAAAATGAAAATTCATGTCAATGTCATCCAATGTTATGCACCAACTAATGACAAAGAAGAGTCTGTGAAAGAAGCATTTTATACTAAACTACAGGAAATTATGGATAAAGTAAAAAGAAGAGACATCACAATTTTGATGGGTGACATGAATGCAAAGATAGGTACAGTCAACACCGGATTTGAAGAAGTCATGGGAAAACATGGGCTAGGAGTAATGAATGAAAATGGAGAACTATTCGCAAACTTCTGTGCTTCAAATCAACTGGCTATAGGAGGAAGCATGTTTCCACATAAGAGAATACACAAGGCAACATGGATATCACCAGACCATAGAACAGAAAATCAGATCGATCATATATGCATAAACAAGAAGTTTAGATCATCATTGCAGGATGTAAAGGTATATAGAGGAGCAGATGTGGCATCAGATCACCATCTTCTGATAGCCAAAGCAAAAATGAAACTCAAGAGATATGCAACAATGAAAAATTATAGACAACAGTTTAATGTAGGACAGCTAAGAAATAAAGAAACAAGAGACAAATTTGCGGTCACAGTATCCAACAAATTCCAAGTGCTACAACAGCTGGAAGATGTAGAGAATACAGAAGACTATTGGCAGCAGGTCAAAACGGTATGGAAGGAGACATGTGAAGAAATATTGGGAAAAAGGGAAAGACAACAAAAAGCATGGATAACAACAGAAACCATCAATAAGATAAAAGACAGAAAAAACAAGAAAGCAGAGTTAAACACAAGCAAAACCAGAAGTTCCAAAGCCAAGGCTCAAGAAGTGTACACAGAAGCAAACAAAGAAGTAAAAAGAAGTATCAAAAGAGACAAGAGGAGTATATTGAGGAGTTGGCAAGAGAGGCAGAAGATGCTGCAGCCAAAGGAAATATGAGAGAACTGTATAGCAGCACAAAGAAGCTAACAGGGAAATACAAGCAAACAAGTTGCCTCATAAAAGACAAGAATGGGAAACTGCTCAGCAATATACAAGAGCAAATGAAGAGGTGGACAGAATATTTTGGGGACCTTCTCAATAGACCAGCTCCACAAAACCCCCCGGACATCCAGCCAGCAGAAGAAGAGCTACAAATTAACGGTGAAAGACCAACGAAGGAAGAAATAAAGAAAGCCATAAAGCTTCTAAGAGATGGAAAAGCGTCTGGACCTGATGGCATTCCAGCAGAGGCCATCAAAGCAGATATCGATACGGCTACAGAGATGTTATATAAATTACTTGGTAAAGTCTGGGAAAAGGAAGAGATACCAGCAGAATGGAAGGAAGGATATCTGGTTAAGTTGCCTAAGAAGGGAAATTTACAAGAGTGCACAATTATAGAGGAATAATGTTACTATCAGTGCCAGGAAAAGTATTAAACAGGATTATCCTTGAGAATGGAGCCGCGCTAGCGTAGTGGTTACAACACCGCTCTGGCGACCGGGTGATTCAGGATCAAACCCGGGCGACGGCATTTGAGGATTTTTCGTCGACCGGGAATTGGACTGGATTAACTCGAGACCTGGCGAGAACATTTGAAGGAGTGTCGTCGACCAGGCATTGGCGGCTCCTGAGCCGACCCAGCTGCAATGGGTACCTTCGAAATCGGAGAGTATTTGCCTGAATGGCGAGGGACACCTGTCTCTGTACAAGAAAAAAGGGATACTCACGTAAAATCAATGTCAGGTTAGACATTAGTAATAACCTGAGATTTCGCCTCGAGTATTAGCGGGCGTACGCAAAAAAAAAAAAAATCCTTGAGAGATTAAAAGAGTCCATAGACAAGAAACTGAGAGATGAACAAGTAGGTTTTCGACAAAACAGATCATGTACAGACCAGATAGCCACTTTGAGAATAATAGTTGAACAAAGTCTGGAATGGAATTCACCACTATACATCGGATTTGTGGACTACGAAAAGGCATTTGACAGTGTAGACAGAGAATCACTTTGGAAATTGATGAGGCATTATGGAGTTCCCCTGAAGATCATTAATTTAATAAAGAAAACATATGAAGACATGACATGCAGAGTTCTTCATGAAGGACAGCTTACAGAACCGTTTGGGATAAGAACAGGAGTGCGACAGGGATGCCTCTTGTCTCCATTTCTTTTATTACTAGCAATAGACTGGGTTATGAGATCATCGACAACACACAACAGAAATGGAATCCAGTGGACTCTGACGAAGCAGTTGGATGATCTGGATTTTGCTGATGACTTGGCTCTTCTGTCCCATAACCGTAATCAGATGCAGAACAAACTGAAAACACTCGATGAGAGGTCACAGCAATTGGGTCTGAAAATACATAGGGAAAAGGCAAAAATAATGAGAATAAATGCAGGTAATGATAACAGGGTTGAACTTGAAGAAACACCAATACAAGATGTAGAATCGTACACATATCTTGGCAGCAATATAGACAAAGTTGGAGGGACAGACAGCGATATCAAAATAAGAATACAAAAGGCAAGAGGAGCTGTCATTGCATTGGGAAATATATGGAGATCAAGAGAAATCGGATCCAACACGAAAATAAGAATCTTCAACTCAAATTTGAAGTCAGTCCTATTGTATGGCTCTGAGACATGGAGAACAACAAAGACAACAACCAAAAAGCTACAGACTTTCATAAATGGGTGCTTGCGTAGAATAGAGGGATTAAAATGGTATGACAAGGTTACCAACGTGGAACTGATGACAAGAACTAGACAAGTGCCAGTGGAACAAGAGATGAGAAGAAGACGATGGCGATGGATAGGACACACACTGAGGAAACCTGTTGATAGCATTACAAGGCAGTCCTTGTTCTGGAACCCCCAGGGCAAGAGAGGCGGAGGTAGACCAAGAAGCACATGGAGAAGAGAGCTGGAAACAGAGGTGAAGGTGATGAGGAGAACGTGGAAAGAACTTGATATGATGGCATGTGACAGGAGGACTTGGCATGTGTTTGTTGAAAGCCTATGCTCCTTTGGGAGTGGAGGGTTATGAATGAATGAATGAATTTCTGCTGCTACTTGTGCCACTTTCCCTTGTTCGTTTAATGTCCGAACATTCCAGGTGCCAAATCTGGAAGTTCTCCTAGAAGGAAGAAGGTTAGTCAGTAACACAGACTCCCTTCGGCTTTCTCTGTGTTGCATCATATGCCTCCCTGCGAGAGGACCTTCCCCTGTCTTGGATGGCTGTGTTTTATTTTCTTTAATTGACTTGTCCATGTTTGTTGAAGTTTCTTGTGGTTTAAATTTTTTACACGATGGGGTAACTGGCCCCATGCCCAACCCTTCTTAGTCGCTTTCTACGACATGCTTGGCAGGGAACAGTGTTACTATTCTTTGCTCCCCTTTCGGGCCCCGGTAACACACGGGTGAGTTTCTCTTTGCGGTGCATATAACAATTGACATTAATTTTGAATGTCCTCTCAATTTTGCCCACAGAAGATAATATCTTACATTTCTTTTAGCTTTCCTTTATACACTTACCCCATAAAAAGCATTCATTAACTTCATTATCAGTTGGGTAATAAAAGGAAACAAATATGTGCTTACTGTATGTACATAACATTAATAACTGTATATTTTTTGTTTTTGTATTTGTAATGCTATTATTCTCATCTGATTGTGAAAGAAAGTTTTAATTACTTCAGTTTACCGTAAGTCTCTAATCTTATGTACTAATCCTTATCCTAGATGTGAGAAATCAAAGGACATTGTAAAAGAGTATATATTTTTAGGTTTCAAGCTGTAATACGAAAGAAGAAAAGCTCATGGATACATCAACAAAACTTAACGTTACCATTGCCAAAAGTTTGTATATTCCAATTAGGTGCTAATGTTACAATAAAGATGTCAGAAGTCATCATCATCTCAACCCGTAACGGGTCGTAGGGGTGCCATGGTGGAAGCATCAGCAGACAGGGTCCTCCACTGCTCTCTATCCTCAGCAATGCGTACAAGTGTGGAAAAACCGTGTCCTGCCCATCTTTGATGTTATCAGCCCAGGATTTTCTTTGCCTTCCTCTTCTCCGTTTACCTTCGACTGTTCCCTGGAGGATCGTTTTCGAAAGGGAGTCATGACGAGTTACATGCCCAAACCAGGCAAGCTTTCGACGTTTCACTACTGACAAAAGTGGTTCTTGGTGGCCTGCATAGGTGTTTATCTTTTCTCTAACAAAGACATTTGTTTTGTGCTCTTTATAGCAAATGCGCAAAATTCTTCTATAAAATTTATACTTGATAGCCTGAATCCTTCGCTCCTTATCTGCAGTGATGTCAGAAGTACCTGTTTCATATGATCTAGTCCTTGACACTTCAGCTGCCACTCCAGTTCTCTGTCCTTAGCATCAGCTGCTTTTCTCTCTGCCAATTTCTTCTCTCTCACCAGCATCAATGACTTCTGGGACATTTCTGCCTCTGCCTCTTGTAGCTGACATTCGACTTTCTCTAGCTGTTTTATTAACACAGATATATTCAGCATAAATATAATTTATAAGTGCATCAGTTCTCAACTCTTTCATATTACCTACTAAGAGTCAAGTTTTTCTCTTTTCTGTCATGAAAAATATTGTCAGTAACATTAATTTGTTATTAAAACATCACCATCAATAAAACTGCTTCTCCAATCAAAGTTAAATGACAACTAATGTAAATAAATAAGACTGAGACAGCATTCTGTGGAATGTTTTTCTGTTGATTCACATTATGGACCTATTCCCCTGTGCTACTGGTAATCCCAAAAAAATAGTAACACTGTGCCCTACAAGCATATCATAGAAGGCAGTAAAACAGGACTGGCATTGTGCCAGCTACCTCTCCTGTAAAGATAGAAGCTTCAGTCAGAAATATGAATGTTATCAAACAAGTCAAGTAACTGAAATCATTAGTCCAGGTTACAAGGAGGTCCTCCATCAGTAAGGTTCATGATACAGTGCAGAAAAAGTCAAAGGAATCTGGACTGCTTACTGATCTTTTTTCTGAGCATCTAGAATGTCTAACACTAAACAAAACAAGGAAAAACTGCATAGGTTGCAGCAGAAATTAAAACCATAAAAATGACATCCTGGGACAGGATGAAAAGGAATAGAAAAGAAACAGACACCTACAAATATGTGAAGACGGGAACTGGGGATAGATTAAAAGATGAAAGAAGGCAGTAAGAACTTAAGCAGTTGTAGCACCAGGACCTACCAGCTTGGGCATGATCTGACTGAAGGTCTATGCGGCAGTAAGAACTTAAGCAGTTAGCACAAAGACTACCAGCTTGGCATGATCTGACTGAAGGTCTATGCGGCAGTAAGAACTTAAGCAGTTAGCACAAAGACCTACCAGCTTGGGCATGATCTGACTGAAGGTCTATGTGGCAGTAAGAACTTAAGCAGTTGTAGCACAAAGACCTACCAGCTTGGGCATGATCTGACTGAAGGTCTATGCGGCAGTAAGAACTTAAGCAGTCAGCACAAAGACTACCAGCTTGGGCATGATCTGACTGAAGGTCTACGATGTACATGGAGCTAAAGGGTAACTAATAATGGATTGCATTAGTTTAAAACAAGGTCATACAATGAACACAGGTGACTGATATTTACCTCTGAACTTTTAATTTGAAAATGTGTCTTTAATTCTTCCACACATTTCTCCAGTTTTGCTATTGTGTCCAACTTTGCCTCTCCTTCACCAGAGAACTGCTGTTTCATAGCATTAAGTCTGTTGTCATACTCTTGTTTCTGGTTGTTCATTGTTTCTTCTGTCGCTGCAAGCTTCTCACTTACACATTTCAGTTTGTTTTCAATATCATCTTTGATGGACAAGGTCTTCTCTAATGTCTCTTTAATATCATTGTATTTTTCTTCTAAGATGGACAATTTCTCTTTATACAAGTCTAGTTCATCACATTTGCTTTTTACTGATTCTTCCAACATGGTCCTTTCTGTTATGGCGTCTGCTAATTTGACTTTTAAAGCAAGCTCTTTTTCCAGCATTTCCTCCAATTTAGAGATTTTTTCTTTCTGTTGTAATTCTTCCTTCTCTGACATTTCTTTCAATTTATTTTCAATCTCTGACTTTTCTGCATTAACTTTCTCAATAACTGTCTTAGATGTCTTGATTTCATTATCTTGTGAAATTTTAGTTCTCATTTCATCCATTTTGACAGCATATTCATCCAACTCAAACTGTAATATGCTGTCTCCAACAATCTCCTCAGATCTGAAAATACCTTGAGCAGATGGACAACTGCTCGGGGTGCCCAACACTACATGCTGTATAAATGAATTTGTTCTATCCATGACACAGTCTTCTGCTGTCAGATTTATTAGCTTTGAATCTGCTATGATACTGTTTTTGTTGATGGATGAAGACATGCTGGTGTCCATGGCGACTGCCTTCCTCTTGCCTCGCTGTGGTAAGGTCCTGCCAGGAGCATCAACTTTGCTTTTCAGTTTAGAAAGCTCATACTTCAAATTTTCTGTCTCTGCTGTGTAACCATGAATAAGAGCTTGTTCTCGTTTGAAATAATCCTCCTCTTGTTGTTTTAATTTGCTACGAAGTGCTGCATTGGCTAGTTCTGCATCTTTCAGTTTCATTGCCAATCCTAAATTTCCACCGCTTTGTGACATTCCCATGCATGATGTTTTTAATATTTCTGCAGAACTTTCAGTTTTTGGTGTTACTGCCAGAATCTTTTGATTAAAGACAATTTCAGTATCATCCCTCTCTTCCATGTCATTTGAAAAAAGGTTACCTGACATGTTGCTCTCAGGAAATGGTGCAGTTTTCTGTTCTAGCTGCCTAACCATTACAGCAATGTTCATATCTTTGCTATCTGACTCTATATTATCCTTCATGACCTTATCTTTGCGCTGATCTTCAAGAGCCTGAACCTTCTCTGTCAATGCATCATTAGCTTTCTGAAGATCAAGATTGTCTTCTCTGAATTTATCACACTCTTCTTTCAGTGACTCATGTGCAGCAGTGTCAGCCACCTTTGAACTGAACACAATTTCACTGTCATTGTTCTGATTCATGACCTCTTGGTTAAAATTAGTCAGCTTGTCTTTCATAGGAAATTTTGCTGTAATCTGTCTTCTCTGTTTTACCATGTCAGCAATATCGGCATCTTCACTGATTGGATGATCACCACTCTGCTTCCCACTGAGGTCGGCCAGCTGAGTTTCAAGAATATGAACTTTTTTAATTAGTTCCAAGTTAACAGTTTTTAGACACTCGAATTCATCACTAATGTGATGATTGACAGTGTGTGCAGATACAAGATCCTTTTCAGCTGTCATCTTACACTGTCTTGCAGAATCAACATCTTTCTTCAACTGCTCAAGTGTTTCCTGCAATACTGCTGTATCTGCAACAGAGTTTTCATGTTTTTCTTTGGCACGGGTGGTCTCTGTGACTAAGTCATCAATTTTACTTTGTAGACACTTTATTTGTTCTTCCAACTCTTCATTGGCCAGTTTCAATGTTTCTGCCAGTTTGTCTTTCTTTGCAACTTCCTCTCTCAGGTGTGTTAGTTCTGCTAATAGACCTGATAATTTGTGATGTGAATTATTTCTAGTTGAAGAATCCTCTTCCGTGCTTTTCATTGCTTCATCAAATGTCTTAGGTACAGACTCTAATGTTTTGCCAGCATCCTTTGAGCCGTACTTGTCATGTGGGGTGTTCTGCTTATGTTCAGAACATGTGTATGGCTCTAGTTCATTGCAATGTTTGCTGTTTTCATCCATCTGACTCATTTGATTCTGCAGTCTTTCAATTTCATCTGAAACATTATATTTTATAATAATATAGTAATTGGAAAATTTACCACATAGGCATCCATAGAAATATAGTTTTGTTACATCGTACATGCTTTTAATTTAGGTGAATTCTATATAAAGCACTTAGGTGACTAGGAAGCTGTTCCAAAAAATGGGCCATCGAGTTTTTGTTGTTACTTTTAGTAATATCTTGAAGGTAATTTGAAGAGAAAACAGCAGAAACACCCATGACCATTCAATACATCATGGAATTGTTTGTAAAATCTGAAGTGTTCAGAAAGATATTAATTGACACCCTGACACAGATGTCACCGAACCTCGGCTGTGATAAACTGATAATAAAGTTTTAGGAATGAACTATCCACTAAAAGTAGGCATGCCCTGTATAGTTACTAGGGGTCTTGCTTGCTCTGGTATGTTGTATGAGTTCACTAATATAAGGTTGTGCATAGGGCTGGCAACCTGACTGTACAAAAGACAGTGCTACAGAAACCACAGATACAAGAACACACTAAGACTTAGGTGTAGGCTTCCTGGGGACTAGCTGCTGTGGTAGTGGTGGTAGATCTATGTTCTGTTGGGAGTTCAAAGTGAAAGGAATGAATGAGAATTTGGCATTGCATTAAGCAGAACGCAAGCATCTTTCTTAGCAAGGAGATAGCCCACTGTTTTGTCCCAGTAACTCACTTTTATTAACACAGAGAAGACAAAACTGGCAACAATATATTCTCCCCAAACATAACGGAAGGCAAGTGTCATTCGAAGAAGAAACAACAAAATTATTTTCCCTTTTTCTTCATCCGCCTCCATTTAGCACAGTTCTCGAGGCCCTAATTAAGTGTTACATTTTCTTGTGACTTCTTTACTGATTTATCAATACTTACAAATACAGGTATTTTATTTTAAATTGAAAACTAATGTTAACATTTAAACAAGTGGCGACTTTATGAATTTGATTTTTTTCCCTCAAGGTGATAGCATCAGGACCCCGTTGTAGTTCCCAGGGTTCTATTAGGTAACAGAATAGGATCTAGACTGCTCCCTCAGGCAAGTCGTACAAGGCAACAAATATGAGGTTGGGCATTGGCGTCTGGCAATGTCACATGACAAACAAAGTGGTACAGAAAGCACCAATACAAGAGCATGTGTGTATCACAACAACAATACTATTGATGCTATGGGTTTAACACATGGGCAACATGTGTGTCAGAACAACAAACTATTGATGCTATGGGTTTTTTTTTAACACATGGCAACATGTGTTTCAGAACAACAAACTATTGATGCTATGGGTTTAACACATGGACAACAAAAAAAAAAAAAAAAAAAAAAAAAAAAAAAAAAAAAAAAAATGTGTGTGTCCAGAACAACAAACTCTATTGATGCTATGGGTTTAACACAACGGCAACATGTGTGTCAGAACAACAAAACTATTGATGCTATGGGTTTAACACATGGCAACATGACATGTCACAACAAACTGTTCAGTCAAAACAATGTTCATGCAACAATAACAGGGCAATCCACATAGGACGTCAGTAAACTCACGAAGTATAAAGTCAATGAGTCTTGAAACAGCCGTTGACGTTTTTCTTCATTATTTATTGTGGACGCCACAGTGACAAAATGGTTACGCAAATGTGTAGGCACATCAAACAGTCATTATCACAGCAACATTCAATACAGCAATAAACGGTAGACAGCATTACAATGATGAGTCAGATGCATGTTATATTTCAAAGTGCTGTAAATGTAGTCAGGTGAAAAACTCCATCCTTTTCTATAAAGCCAGGAGATAACCAGATGTATGAGATCAGTTCACTCTCCTTAGTTTGACTTCAGCAAGACAGACACGTCTGCCGAAGTATAAATAATGTCCTCAAAAATATCCTCTAGATAATAAAGGTTTTCCAAACCTAGTTCATTTAACAAAGTAGCAAGTAATGGTCCTTGGTACCTGCATCAACCGATGCAGTACAATGCAGCGACATGTGAGCTGGGAAAAAAACATCTCGTGACGACGACTTTCGCAGACAGGCTATGAATCGAAATCGCTCACGACCCAAAATCAATAGAGTTAATGAAAAAGTCAATTTACCTTGCTTTCATGAAATACACAGAAATATCACGCCTCCCGACATGTGGGAAAACACTAGAGGTATTATCTCGACTAAACGAAAATATCCATAAGAGGACTACACATCCCTGACAGAACAAAAAATAGCGGAGATCCCCTCTTCAACGAGA